>VZTF01000399.1:67302-322298 GCA_013397755.1 Cnemophilus loriae
GTGGGTGCCCCTGTGTGTCCGCACCCGGGCACCCATGAAAGCTCTGCTTGTGCCTTTCAGCCTGAATTTCAAGGATCCCGAGGCCGTGAGGGCTCTGACGTGCACCCTCCTGAAGGAGGATTTCGGGCTGACCATCGACATCCCGGTGGAAAGGCTCATTCCTACCGTCCCCTTGAGGCTGAACTACATCCACTGGGTGGAGGACCTCATCGGTCACCAGGATGCTGAGAAGCAAACCCTGCGGCGAGGCATTGACATAGGTACTTGGCAAAGCTAAACGTTTAATTCCTTATTTACCATCAGCGACAGTAGCAGATACAATCTGTTGCACGTCCACAGAAGAACGTCAAGTTTGAGAAACAAAGAGATCTGGTCTGTGCTCGGCTGTGGTGGAAGGCAGTATGAGCTCCAGAAGTGTTTCATGTGCCTTCTGGGTGGGCAGGATTTCTCTGCACGAACACAAGAACAGTCATGGCAGGCAATTATGTGGCTTTTCGGGGCCTTGAACTCTCTTGAGTGCAGCTTTCTGTGGTATACAAAAATAGCGCTTCTGGAAATGCAGGCAAAAATGTAA
Source organism: Cnemophilus loriae (assembly GCA_013397755.1). Taxonomy (NCBI): domain Eukaryota; kingdom Metazoa; phylum Chordata; class Aves; order Passeriformes; family Corvidae; genus Cnemophilus; species Cnemophilus loriae. Next base: position 67,877 of record VZTF01000399.1, read on the forward strand.
TTCGAACAGAATTAAAAAGTGTTTTTTCTCAGCGTTCCAACTAGCGAATTATGTTTTGCTGCTAATTTATTAATTTCGCTTTTGGATGGCTGCACCAGAGAGTTTGTGAGTTACAGAGCAATATTTTCTAGTGTTCCACTTCATGATATTTTTTTCTGCTGTTATAGATGTGTTCGACAGGTGAATGATCTGTCCTTTTTAAACTTCAATTTTTATTTCAATGTATATCAGTGCAGTTATGTTAGCGAGCTGAATTGTAAAAGAGGCTTAATTAGAAACCAGGGCAAATGCTAGCTAAGCTGCGTTTTGGTTGTAGATGGTCAAAGATTTCTTGTTTATTGTTGAAAACAAAACATCTTTTAAACTGGACTAAGCATCGGCAGATGGATGATATTGTCCATATAGTTGTTCACTTTCAGTCTGGATTGTTGGGTAATATCAGAACGATATCTGGATTAGGCAGCAGATAAATGTAAACAGCAGAGATGTGAATTTATGAGATGTACAGTGATGGCCATAGTTTGGTTTTCATTAGAAATAAAAAAAAAAAAGGCAAGCTCTGGAAGAGCTTCCACACACAAATAAAAATGTTGGCATTTGGATTCCCAATCCTTGGTTATTCTTTAGGAATTATTTAAAAGGCACCAGTGATAGTACATTTGAATTTAGTTCACATCTTTTATTTTGTCAATAGAATCTTCCTTTGCAGTTTCAAAGGCTTGATTTCAAAGACTGTTTTGTGCTGAAGAAAACTCACAATGAAATTGAGAGAAGTTGGAATTTCCATTCTAACCTGTTTTAATGCTTGATATTAAAACTTTAAAGTTACTGAATTCCTCAAAGCTAGGGTTCAGTAATCTCTGTTACTGTGCCAGATTTTATGTTTCTGTTTTCTTGGCATCTGCTAGTGTGACTTTTTAAAATGGAATTTTTTGTTCTCCTGAAATTTACTGACTTGTATTTTTAGCTGGAGTTGTGCTGGATGCCAGGTTTGTATCACCACATGGTGTGTCCACAGCTGCTTTCTTCTAGTAACTTCTAAATTGCTTAGACGGCTTTTACACATTTGATACTAGTTTTCATTTTTGAAAGTGATTTCTGTGAACTTCACCAAGGTAGGTGGTTGGGTAGAAGAGACAGATCCTCTAAGTTCTCCACACACTGCAAAATCTTCAGTTTGAGTTTGCATGGGCTTTGATGTTCCAGCTTTGGAAAAGCAGTGAGTCATCCAAGAGGGACTTGACAGAAGAGCTGGAAATAACCCCTTGCTGTTGTGTACTGACAGATGAAGTTATTGATGTTTCAGGAAGTCAGTATAACAGATTCTCAATACATGTCTAAACTCAGGTTTTGTGGTGGTGGGATATCTTTCCCTTTTCTCGTATCCATTCCCTTTAATTCTAAATTAGATTGTCATTGATAATTTGATCACCTAGATATGCCATAATTATTTTGTGCTAGCATCTCTCTCTTTTTTAGCAAGTTTTTAATCTATCTGTCTACTTTTTTTGATCTCTTAACTGACACTTAGATTTCTTTGATAGTTTTGGACATTAGAGAATGACAGTCTGGTGGAACACATTTTTTTTACTGATTGTTGTATGCATCAAAGTAAATTATTTGTGATAGATGATAGAAAAATTCAGAAAAGAAATTTATTTGTGGTAAGGTTTTTGTTTTAGTAAAGCCAGAATGTATTTGGCTTTCTTTATATAAATAGCCATTGTCATATAGAAGAAAAAGAGCTTAAACCAAAGCTGATAGTTTACTAGAAAATTCGTTACAGATTATTAAATTCTTTATTTATTAAAAGTGCATATTTGACAATGCTGTTTTTCAAATTACAAAAATAAAGTTCACTAAAGAATTGAGTAGTAGATGATTAATAATCAGCATTTTCTTGAAGTTAGTTCTTTTTGGTATAGTAAGTACATCATTAACAGACACACTGCGTATAACACTAGAGACTTATTTTGCCTTTTTCATGGATTTTCACTTCTGCAGGGACAGGGGCATCCTGTATATACCCATTACTTGGAGCAACTTTGAATGGCTGGTATTTCCTTGCAACAGAAGTGGATGACATGTGCTTCAATTATGCCAAGAAGAATGTGGAACAGAATAACCTGTCTGATCTTATAAAAGGTACAATGTAATAAGGTATTTAGTAGCATATAGATGTTGTGACATATTTTTGCCGTGTCAAGTGGTGTATCAGAATGTGTATTCCTTCCAAATACATGCTCAATTATTATTACTGGAGCAAAATATTTACTAAAGTCAGTGTATGCTTCAGCCAAAAAGCTGCCTTGTCTAGCATGGGATGTGTGGATAGAGAAATACTCTTTCTTACGAAAATCTGAAAGTTAAACTTCACCCTGGGATGTTTTTGTCTCTGTATTCTTTGTCTGTCACTGAAGTATTTCTTAGTGTTTGGGCTATGTCTGCTGGTAGGAGACCTGGAATGCTCCCCTTGGATAAGTGCATGACACTGCCATAAAGGCATATCTTGTACAGAGAGTTCTTCGTCCTCACTTCTTGAATGAAGTCCTGACACTGCCTGTGGTAGCAGTGGCAGTATGCCAGACTTGGTCTGGGAATGAGCTTGGAAAATTTTCTGTAGGAACTCAGTGTAGTAAAAAGCAGATCCATTTATGAGCTCTGAATAAAAACTTTTGGAAGCATCCATTCGAACAACATCTTAGTCTGTTGTCCGTGCCAGTCTTGAAGATCCAGATCTTGATGTGGAGAACAATGAGAGTTTTCTGTTACTGCTGCCACTGATTTTTAGTGCTGTGGTGGTGTTTCAGTATACTGGAAAAGCAGCTGGCAAAGGAACAGGCCTCATGTGAACCTTTAGTGCCTTTAGCTGTAAGGGCTTAAAGCACATTTGTGGTTGTGTTGGAGAACTTCCTATAACTCAGGCAGTCCTTGTTCTACTCAGATTCATGTGGTTCTGCTGCTATGTATAAACATACAGGCTTTGTATGCTAATCTTTAACCTGAAATCTTTATATGCATGGTGATATTTGTTACATCTCTTCTGTAGAGAGCATCGTTTAGAAAGTACAGGTTTTATGCAATGCGTAATGTATATTACATGTTAAATAAAACAACAAGGTCCTTACTGACCAAATTCACTTTTATAGTGGTTAAGGTACCACAGAAGACTCTTCTAATGGATGCACTGAAAGAAGAATCTGAGATCGTTTATGATTTCTGCATGTGCAACCCCCCCTTTTTTGCCAACCAGTTGGAAGCTAAGGTAAGGTAACAAACTGCATGTTGTATGTACTTCAGTAGTCAGTGGGAAGGTAGCAACAACTTAAATTCTTGACTTGGGGAAGTTTGAGTGGAAAATCCCAAATCATGATGAAATAGCCTTTAAGTCTTCTCCCTCCTGAACCCCTGGCCCCTAAAGGAGTTCTGAAAACTGAACTGTTACCCCTCCTAAACTGGAGGATGAGCTGTAGCATTCTTTCACAAGTTCTTACTGTCTTAGAAAATTAGTTTGGAAAGTAGACAGCTAGTAAATCTGAAATCAGGTGCCTGCTGCGTAACAGTGGTGCAGAGGAATTAGTTCCTGGAATTTTGCTGAACTGTATTTTTCATTTCCTTAGTGACGTAGACAGTATCCCACAGGTCTTGCAATACCTACTGAATCTAGTCAGAAATGTGTAATACAGGGCAGTAGAAAAGAAGGTTTAAGATTTAATTAAACACTATAGATTGTAATTGCATAGATGCACTTAGCATGTCTGAGATGTATTGGAACCACATGTTTCATATTAGCAGGATCCTGATGTGTGACAAGTAGCTTACCTAGGTTTGAGATTNTTACCTAGGTTTGTAGCTACCTAGCTTTGAGTAGCTTACCTAGGTTTGAGATTGTAGGGAATTCACTCAGGTATGTTTATTTTGAATGGATCTTTGTCTGTTACCCATGTTTCTGATGGAGGGAGGATAAGTAGAGGTGGTGGTGCTTGCTACCCACTAAAGATTAAGATAGGAAGCAGTGTACAGAGCAGCATAACATTTCATTAAATGTTCACGTCAAATGTTTTTGTTTTTTAATCCAGGGAGTTAATTCTCGAAACCCACGGCGTCCCCCTCCTAGCTCGGTAAATACAGGAGGGATCACAGAAATCATGGCTGAGGGAGGAGAATTAGAATTTGTCAAAAGAATTATTCATGATAGTCTCCAACTTAAAAAGAGGTTACGGTAAGTGTTTTGTTCCAGTTAAAAAACCCCAAAGTAACACTTTTTATCTTCATCTTTGCAGAAGTCATGCAGAAATGGTGTTTTTAGTAGCTGTGATCCAGTGATACCTGCTCGGTTTGTTTGATGATGCTTACACATCCAATTGTTCCTGAGCAGCAGTTGGAAGTTATTGCTGGAGGTTTTTGATGACTGGAACCAAAAAAGCTTATTCATAAATATAACTTTCTTTCCTTCTTTTTACCTGATCGTTTCCTCATGAAATATGGGTTACATGATGGAAGCCTGGATAAGATGTGAGTGAGCACAAGTGGTAGTCAGTATGTCTGCTTTTGAGCACAATTCCTTGCCAATTCTTGGTTATTCCTTTTTATTCTGATTCATTCTCCAAAGAAAGTGAAAAAGTTGAAACAAATTCTTGTAAAGTGGAACATCTTCCCCATAACTGAAGTCACTCTTTGAAACAAGATTCCTCATTGTTCAGGTGTCTTTTCTAAAATACTCCTAATGTATTTCCTAAAAGCTCAAAAAGATTTTCCAGTCCAGTCTGTCTTTGGACCTTCTGCTCTGAATTTTGTTGTACTGTGTCCTAGTCACTCTGTTTAAATGTGATTTTTTGTTGTTTTGGTTTTAAATCTCCTATTGTTTTTGCAGCTTTCTGATCCAAGTAGTTCTTACTGACAGCTGTCATTTTCAGTTGATCTCTATTTGTAAAACACTTTTTTAATGTGTGCTTTGCAGATGGTACAGTTGCATGTTGGGGAAGAAATGCAGTTTAGCACCACTGAAAGAAGAACTTCGAATCCAGGGGGTGAGTTTGCATAGAGTCCATATATATCCTGCCTGTGTTCTATAAAGAATATAGTAGGCTTCAATGTATGTGGGTAATTATTGTTGAATTATTTCACTGAGTTTTTATTACAAAAAGGAACTGCAGTTCCTTGTTAGGAAAAAACTGAGGTTTAACTACGGTGGATTCAAAACTGACAGATAAGTGGCAAATATTGTCTCCAAATTTTTGTCTTTAGCACACCTTGGAACATGTCTTCATTCTAGAAGATTCAGGGTTTCTTCTTTAAAAAAGCCTTAACAAGGCTGTAGTTAAAAAAAAAAAAAAGAACAAAAAAAAAATTATCTAGCTTTCTTTCCTCTTAGCTCACATGAAATCTAGCAAATTGGTTGATAAAGAAATAGTAACATGATTTAAGTGGCAGTATTGTTTTGTTTGTGTTCAATTCTGGCACCAAGTAAAATGGAACCTTGAGCTACTATTCTCATTAAAGAGGGCTGTGCAAAGGAATTTTTGATAGCTTTCTGGAGGAATCATACTCTTCAGTAATTCCCATACAAAGAAAATAATTGTGAGATCTGTCCTTGTATATAGTGGAAGGAAGGAGAATGTGCGGTGAAATAAATTCCCAGAAAGATGAATTGCCAAAAGCAGATGCTGAGCTAGACACAAAATTTCAAGTATCTGATTTTCTTCTCCGTCCTTGAACTGTTGCACGTCAGTCTTAGTAAAGTGAGAGAAGTAAGAGAGGGCCCTGACACCTCTGAGCCATGTCAGAAAGAATCTCCATCTGTGTAATGAGAAAATATGCTTTGTTCGAAAATGTGTACAGTAAAACAGTGTTGTTTATTCATCTGAAATAATGTATTGCTTCTTTGCATAGGTTCCTAAAGTCACTCATACTGAGTTCTGTCAGGGACGCACCATGAGATGGGCACTGGCCTGGAGTTTCTATGATGATGTACAAGTACCCGTAAGTAGCTTAATTCTGGTTTGCTTTGTAATTTTCTGTGCCTCTTTCTTGAGGAAGGGGCTAATGAGCTATAACTACTGTGATACGAACTGTTCTTCTTCGGACTGGAATACTGGATGTGCTGGGCTGTATGGACAGTGGAATTTCTTAGATGGCTGCCAGTCTGTTAGCAGTTGTGACATGTGATTCATGAGGGTCCCTTGTTGAGGGTGGAAAAAGGTAGCCATTGTAGGAACTTCCTGTGGGTTTCAGTGAAAATAAGGATCATTTGTAACATACCTCAAATAACAGTTCAGTACTAATAAAAATACGCTAATTTTGGGGCTGGATTTGAATTTAAACTTCCCTCTCAGAACTCAGTTTTAATTTAACATGTGGATTCTGTTACCAAATAGGTATGACCACGTCTAACTCAGACTTGCCTACATGAATGTAAGTGGAGCTTGTTCACCTTAAATGTGAGCCAGTTGCTTTTTTGGATCTGGATGTTTGTATATTTGAACATAGGGATAGACAAGAACCAATCTTAAGGAAGATGCAAGTAAACCTTCAGTGCACTTGGATCAAAATGTGGATATTAGCCTCTATTCCCAAGAGCAGCCACACTTTCTCAGCTCATGGAGAGCTAATAGTTTGAAGGAACCAATGAAGCTTTTTGCCTAATACCTGAAGATAAACTCCCTCTGTCCATCAGGCTAGCATAAAGTGCATGATCCTGTTAGCTGGTTTGAGTCTAAAACTCCTGGGGGTGAAGTGGAGCAGGGGCCATGTGAAATTAAGCATGACTGCTTAAGTGGCTTACATTACACTCTTAATCTTCGTGTCTTACGGAATCACGGTCTTCTGAGTACAAAAGTCACCCCACTACTACTGCATAGCCTTGTAATTCTTTTCTTTCTTTCTTCTTCTAGTCACCTCCCTCCAAAAGAAGAAAATTAGAAAAACCACGAAAACCAATTACATTCATGGTTTTGGCTTCTACAGTCAAAGAGTTATCCATCAAAGCTGCAGCTATGGGCTGGGATGCTGTGGAAGCTATTGCTGTGGTTAGAGCCTGGGTAGAGAAGATTCTCACTGATCTGAAGGTACAGTATGAAGTATTAGATGTTAAAACAATGCCCTTATTGAAAGCATAACCGTGAGAGGATCATATGAAATCTTGCTTTTTTCTGCAATAGGTTCAGCATAAACGTGTTCCCTGTGGAAAAGATGAAATCAGCCTCTTCGTGACTGCCATTGAAAACTCCTGGATTCATTTGAGGAGAAAGAAACGAGAGAGAATAAGGCAATTACGAGAACTTCCTCGAGCTTCTGAAGATATTCTGCAAGCAATGGAGGAGGAAAAGAACAGCCAGAAGAGTGTGAGCAACAACTCAGACTGTGAAAACCCGAAGACTGAAGACTCTGAAATGGGGTTTATGGCACCTGATGAGGATGTCCAGATGACGGCAGGTGATGAGCTACCAGAGGAATCTGCTGCCAAAGAAGAACACAGTGATCCTTTGAAGGAAGAGGAGATGGAAGGAAAGCACGGAGAAACATCACTTGGCAAAGGTTCTGGTGATGCAAAGGAGGAACCTTGCCCTTCAGAGGAAGCTAGCAATCTAACATCGGAAAAAGAGCAAGGACCTAAAGAAACTAGTGGGGGTTTTCTCTTCAAGTGTTTAATGAATGTGAAGAAAGAAGGAAATGATGTAGTAGTAGAAATGCACTGGGTTGAGGGACAGAACAGAGACTTGATGAACCAGCTGTGCACATACTTACGGAACCAAATTCTTCGACTGGTTGCTAGTTAGCTCTTTTTCCTACTTTGGTAAAGTAGGTCTGTCTTCAAATTTTGTAAACTATTTTTAATGAATCAAAAATTTCAGATAGCAAAACCTGTCTTTTTGCCCTTAAAAAAAAAAGAAGAGTAGAATGAAGATAGATGTCTCCTTTAATATTTTAAATAGCTTTTTCAAAGATGTAAGGAGGACGTGAAGTGATGAGGAAGGAATAGATTTCATGCTGCAGTTGTAAAACTACATGTTGAAGTGAAACATGTTTATGCTGTGAGCGTTTTAAATAGCAGCAGTGCTTATTCTGGTCTTTTTCTGGCACAATAGAATTATATATTGTTACTAAGTAGAAATCTTTACTGAGTTATTTTCTTCAATATTTTTTCAGTACTAATACAGGAAACGGTTAGCCTGCAGTGGGAATTGTTTCCTGCAGTGAGGTGTCTTTAGAAGAGTATTTCAGTATGCCTCTCTTCCCTTTAATGTATCTAACTTTTGGTCGACAGAATAGCAGAATGGATACATTCTCCAAGTGTCAATTCATTAAAATAATCGCTTTAGGAAAAAAGTGTGTGTTGTATTTGTCTGGTGCTTGGGCTTTGAAACACAGAACGGCCTACTGTTAGCATCTGGTTTTGTAAACTTGAACAATGAAAGAAGCTTTTTGAGCTGCTTGATTTAAAGAGGATTAAGATACGTTGACTCTTCCATTAGACCATCCCTTACACTTACTCAGATATAATTGTCTGAAATGACAGCAGTATTCTTAAAGAGTTTTGCTTCCATTTAATCTTAAGATTTAATAATGGGAATGAGAGCACATGCTCTTGTTCAAGGGCCAGAAATTTCTTCTGCAGGATAAAGATGGGTACAGAAGCTTTAGGTTTTTGCAAAGGAAGACATCTGGAATGAAGACAGTTGCTTCCACACCCTAGTCCTATTTATCAGTGGCTGTTTTCCAAGTGTTTCTGGGCCAATGACCTGTTCCTGTGAGAAGAGAGGGACGTGGGTCTTGGATGCCTCAGAAGAGGGCGCGTGTATGTGTTTGAGGTGATGAGCACCGGTCCTGCTTTGTTTGAAGTCAGCCTCCCAAGCTGTGATCCATTTCTCTGAAAAGAGATACAGAACACGGAGAGCTTTTCAGAGAAGGTGGTGTGCGTGTGCATGTGTGTTACCCAAAATAAACCAGTGGTGGCCAGAAGGAAATAACTGCATGTGTTCATGCTCCTGGAACTGCTTTCAACGTTCACTCTTTGCTGTCCTTATTTTTAGAAAGATCAGTAGGTTTCTTCAGTTGAAATTAAAAGCAGCTTAGAAAAGCCTTATTTTTTGATATAATGCTTCTAAGCACTTCTGGGGGTGATGGACAAAGATGCATTTTTCGGATACTGCAGAATATTCATAGAACTGATATTCACGTTGCTGAGGAGAGGTAAAACCAGTCCTACTCTTTTAGAATCTGAAACAGCTATTTTGGCGTCAGAGCCATTAGAAACAGCAAACGAGGCTGTTTGTCCTTTGTGCCCTCCTCTGTTGCTTCAGCTCTGCAAGCTAAGCCTTGTTTTGTTGAAGCAGACCCCGTTACCTTCATTAATTATCTCAGCCTTCCACCGGTACAGCACGAGTACCGCACGGTACCGCACGCTCGGAGCGCTGCGTAAGCAAAGACCAGTGTTTTTACAAAGACAACCCGTACTCTGCGGTGGCCGGGCCGCACGCCTCGGCCGTGCCGGGGTGCCCGGTTTGCTGAGGAAACGCCCGTTCCCTGCTCCCGCCCGTTCCCTGCTCCCGCCGGGGCCGCGGCCCGAGGCCGCCCTCCCGCCGGCCGGGGCGGGGCTGGGTTTGAATGGCGCGGCGGGAAGATGGCGGCGGCACCAGCGTCACCCCGAGCGNTCCGCTTCTTTCCCTTTCCGCCTTCCCCTCGGTCGTGCAGCGCGGCGGGTCGGGACGTGCTGGGCGAGGGGGAGCGGGGCTGTCCCAGAGGGCACCGGGGCGCTGCTGGAAGGGGCCGGGGACCCTCCGAGGCTCTCCCGGCGCGGGCGCGGGGCCTTGGCCCCGGGGGCGGCGCTGCTCGGGCCGCGCTTCGCCCTTTCCTTTGGCCCTCGAGGGCAGCGGCTGCAGCCGAGGTACGTGCTCGTGTTAGCAGGGGGGTGATCGAAGGATTTTCTTGCACTCCTCACTGTGTAGTCGAGGAAGAAAGTAAGAAAATGTGTATTCTGCGCACACTTCTGAGATGGGGGCGCTGTGTGTGTCGTGTACCAGTGGGCCTTATTCTTGGCTTGGCCTCTAGGTGCTGCCATAATACAACAATCGGTATAGTCCGTTCTCTTTGGTATACCAGGCAAGGTTTGTTTACCTACGGTGTTAAATTGGTTGAAGAATACATGTAGAATACAGAAGAAGTATCCACAATACATTTCTATATGCAATATACAAGATTTTGTATAAACATCTTGTGGCAAGGTGTCATATCAAGTGGTCCCGCTGCCAGACAGAGCTACTTAAAGCGATGCTTCTAGATGCCATACATGCATTTTACCAGCTTATTGTGCTCTTGAATCAACAGAGAAATCAAGATGTATACAGCATCGAGATTGTATACAACATTTAAAATCAAGATATTTATGTAGCATCTTGCAGTTTCCTCTCTTTTGTGATTTTTCTGTAACTTTTTAAAGCATTTACATCTCTCAGTCTCTTCTCCAGTCGTGTCACATCTTCTCACTGATGTGATTATGTTCTGCAAGATACAATTTTGTCAGTTTCTGCAAACGGAGCAGAGCAAGGCAATGTACACATTTCCACAGTCAGCTCCTCAAAGACAATTCAGTAAGCAGCACTTGTGTTTAACTGGCCCCACACTCTGGAACGGTTTTCTTTCTGAGAAATCTAATACCTAATGCTTTTAACCAACAACTTGTATCTTCCTAATTCTGACTGTTTCTTAACATTGTTTTAGTAAGTAAAAAAAAGGTTAGTGTCACAGGTATACTTCTGTACACAGATCTATGAGCCACAAGCTTCCAAACACATGTTCAGTTCTAATCTAAAGATATTCTTCAAACTGTGGAATCACGTAACCCTTCACTCATTCCATCTTTTACATGAAGTTTGTTGGTTTTAACACTAGGGAAAAAGCTTGATGTCTCATCACGTTGGGTTTTTTATGTTTCTGAATCCTGATTCTGCCATATTAGTCGCTGTATGGGACTTGCATGGCAAGGGGGGTGGGGATGATAAGCTTCTGGCAGCTTCTGTGAGAAGCTGCTAGAAGCTTCCCCTCTGTCAGATAGAGCCAATGCCAGCCACATCCAAGAGGGACCTGCCACTGGCCAAGGCCATCAGCAGCGGCGGTAGCACCCCCGGGATAATGTATTTAACAAGGGGGAACAAAAAAGCCTGTGCAAATGGCAGCTGCAGCTGGAGGAGTGAGAATATGTGATGGAAACAGCCTGCAGACGTCAAGGTCAGTGAAGGAGTGGGAGGAGGTGCTCCAGGTGCCGGAGCAGAGATTCACCTGCAGCCTGTGGTGAAGACCATGGTGAGGTGGGTTGTCCCCATGGAGGTCCAGGGGGGAGCAGAGATCTGCCTGCAGCTCATGGAGTAACCCATGCTGGAACAGGTGGATGCCTGAAGGAGGCTGTGGCCCTGTGGGAAGCCCGCGCTGGAGCAGGGTCCTGGCACGAGCTGTGGAGAGAGGAGCCCGCACTGGAGCAGGTTAGCTGGCAGGACTTGTGACCCTAGGGGGGACATGAGCTGGAGCAGTTTGTGAAGAACTGCGGCTTGTGGGAAGGACTCACACTGGAGAAGTTCATGGAGGACTGTCTCCTGTGAGAGGGACACCACGCTGGAGCAGGGGAGGAGTGTGAGGAGCTCTCCTCTGAGGAGAAAGGAGCGGCAGAGACAACTGACTGTGATGAACTGACTGCAACTCCCATTCCCTGTCCCCTTGTGCTGCTGGGGTGAAGGAAGCAGAGAAAATTGGGAGTACAGTTGAGCCTGAAAAGAAGGGAGGAGTAGGGGGTAGGTGTTTTTAAGGTTTTGTTTTATTTCTCATTATCCTACTCTGATTTGATTAGTAATAAATTGATTTTCCCCAAGTCTAGTGTTTTGCCACTGATGGTATTTTGTGGGTGGTCTTTCCTTGTCCTTTTCTTTACCTATGAACCTTTCATTGTATTTTGTCTCTCCTATCCAGTTGAGGAGGGGAATGGCTTTGAGTGGCACCTGGTGTCCAGCCAGGGTCAACCCATCACATTCGCAGTTTAGGATAGACAGTTCTGGTCTCCTCTGAATTCCCCTTGGGAAGCCTGTTCTGCTTTGTAGCATATTTCTGTTCTCTCCCAATGGTGCTTAAATTTTTGTTTAGTATTTTATGGCACTTTGATTATACAAAGTGAAGCAAAGCTTTCAGAGCTAAGCTATATATCAAGTGTTTTTATGTATTTGTGTAGAGGAGACTGATCATGCAGCAGTGACACCCTAGGTTGGGGTTAACCTCAAGGCAGCAGTTGAAATTTTTAGTGTATTGAGAGAAAAAATGCTGGCTGCTTCTGCAGGCTGGTATTGCTAATCTAGCCTGCCCTTATGCTGTTAACAATGGTGGGAAATTTCTTTCAGAATTTTTTGAATGTAGCAGTAGAAGAACGGGTAGAGTAGAGTCAGTACACATGATTACTTGGTTTTCATCTCAATTTGACAAGGTCTTTCACAAAATGCTGTTACAGGAACTGTATATTTATGGGTGATAGGGGAGGCATTACTGTGGATCAGAAACCTGAAAGGGACAAAAAGCTTGTTTTCTTAATGATTTGGAAAAAGGGAGGAGAAGGAGAGGGAGGAGGCAATGTCTGTAATCAGCAAAAGTTGTTTAGGGTTAGTAAGACAAGAAATAATCATCAAGGAACTTAATTAAGCTAGAGGAACTGGCAGTATTGTGAAGATACTAATCGGTGTTAATAAACTGGAATATAACACACTGTACAGAGTAGCTTGAGCTGCTCGTTTGGTTTAGGTTGTGGTTTTCATTCATCTGTAAAACAAAAAACACTGGGCAGTTCTGTAATCAGTGCGAATCACTGAAATCTGAGTAGCAGTAACTTAAAAGAGAAATGGTGTGGATGAGGACGAGATGGCAAATACATTATAATGCTGTTACATTAATCAGTGCTGAAGCTTGATTAGTATGTATGTGAGTGTGTATTTGGTAATGGCTGCTCTGTCTCAAAAGCAAATACCAGGGCAAGAGTTTGGTGAAGGAATTAATTGAATGTGGAAAATCTTAGAGGAGGAAAAATTGAAAAAAAGATGTCAGAAGATAAGAAGAATGGTGAACCATCCACACAAAATACTGAAAAATATAGTGCAGATAGTTTATTGCCTTTTATTGCAATACAGGAGTTTGTAGAGAAGTTTGACATTTAGGTGTATAACCTAAGTGACCTCAGATGCAAAGATGGTACCTGACTTTTTAAATATTTTTTTTTATTTTCTCCTCCCAAAGAGCACAATCAGCAGGTAAATGTTCCTGAAGACCAAGCAGACAAGTTGCTCCTTGCAAGCTGGGGTCTTCCCAAAGCAGTTCTGGAGAAATACCACAGTCTGGGAGTAGTGCAGATGTTTGAATGGCAAGCAGAATGCCTGATGCTTGGACAAGTTCTGGAAGGGAAGAACCTAGTTTACTCAGGTATGTGGACATCTGACAAAACCAGTCCCCCTTAACTTTTCCACTGCTGTTTACAAGGACTTATTGGTGCTGAAGCATTCTGATCGGGCAGCTAGAAAGGTCAAGATTCTCTTCTGGAGACATCTTATTAAGATTTGTCCCATTGCTGTACCTCAAACTTGACTTAATGGTCACCTTTCCAGATGTGAAGAGAGACTTTTTGCCCCATTTTCTCTGTTAAAGTTCTTTTAAAAACTGATAATTAGGAGTCAGCTAATGCTGACTCTTTTTTGTTACAGACTGTCAACTAGGAACTGAAGGATAACAGCAACTGAAGATATACATACTTCTGAGAATATTATTTGCTATTAGTTTTTTTTCGGTCCATTTATCATCTCTCATCAGATGTTGTGTGTGAGGTGTGTGTGCAGAAGGGGAAATAATGCAGAAGGAGAAGTAGGACTGGTGGACTAGAAATCTGTAGGAAATGACAATTGGTTGTCTACCCTTCATGGGAAAAAAGTTCTAGAGCAGCACTGAGAGGATGAAGAACTTAGAAGAGAGGAGGGTGATTTTTTTTTTCTTGACTCTTTATAGGGTTGACTGCAAATGTGGTTGTGGGTGAGAGACATCAACTGAAGAGTCCCACCCCAAGTTCTCCAGTAACTGCTTTCTATGCTAGATTTGTGATGCTTGTTCTTTGGATTTATTTTTTAAACTTTAAAAATTAATTAAACCCTAAGCTCCCCCCCGCCCCCTTCTTTTTTTTCCAAGCTCCTACCAGTGCTGGAAAGACTCTTGTCGCAGAATTGCTTATTTTGAAGCGAGTCTTGGAGACTCATAAGAAAGCTCTTCTCATCCTTCCCTTTGTCTCTGTGGCCAAGGAGAAGAAATGTTACCTGCAGGTAAGTAGCATTCGAGGAGGGCAAATTTGTGGGTAGTTGTTGTTGGGTCACATTTTTTAAACAGAAATGCAAAAGCATGGATTTGGGGGGGAAAAAACTGCTGAGTTTTTTCAAAAAGAAAAATAGATAGTAGATAATTTAAAATTTGCTCTTAGCTGGAGATAAAAAAATGGAACTTTTAGACAAAAGGTAAACTTAGAAAAAATTTGTGGAGTCAATTAAAACATTTTATTTCAGCTTTGACTTTTAAGCCATTGTTACTTGCATTCATTCATGGATTTTATAATATACAAAATTAAAATGAAGTTTCTAATGAAAGATCGTGGTAGGAAAAGTACAAAGGGAAGATGTAAATGTTATCTTAAGGATAAAAATATATTTTAGCTTTCCTTGGGGTATTCCACCACAATTTTGTGCCTTTGATTTCACTTTGACTTTGCTAATTATTTTTTTTCTGCCAGAATATGGTTATGTCTTGGCTTCCTCACCCCAGCTATTTAAAAAATAAAATTACAGTGGGAACAGTCTTTTTAAAACATAAATACTTTTTCTTGAAAGACTTTCAAGACGTTGTTGCCGTTAGGTAACAAAAATGACTAAAACCAAGTCCAAACCCAGCAGGCATTTTTGTTATAGTTTCTGACATTTAAGACGGTTTAGTTGTCCATTAACTGAGACGGTATCTTAACTTTACAGATTGCTAGGAAATCCTACAAACTAAGTGCAGAAGCTTCTTTGTAGTGATTCATAATGGAGACACGTTTTTGCTTTAATCTTGTAAAGCCGGAGGATTATCAGTGCTCTGTTCTGCTGCTCCTGGCATGAGGTTTGGCCATAGCTGCACATACTTGAACTCAAAGGGTGACCTACCTGTGAGGTCTAAATATTTGTATCTTTTGTTAATGCTGTGTGGGTTGTATCAAAGCTTTAGCACTGCAGTAAGGAGACCTGGAAGAGAAGAAGTTGTTGTTTCTTGGCTTTCAGTGTGAGATGTGTCATCACTGTGTTTGAAGTTCCACGTTTGGTTTTTGCCCAGGATTTCTCAAGAGGAAGGTGTCTTTGTACATAACCCACTGATGTTATAAACTGTTGCACTGTGTGTTCCCTAACATTTTTAGTATTAAATCTTTTTATACAAAGCAGTGGTCCTCATCTTGTACTCAGTTATGTACACTCTCTTGCAACGTGTACTCTGTGGCTTCTGCTTTGGACATAAAAAATGACAGTGGGAAAAAGAAGTGTCACTAACTGGCTGAGATATGGCTTTAATCTGAATAGCTGGCATTAAAAGTACTAGAAATTGTAGATGTAGAGTGCAGGCTTTTATGCGATTCCAGCAGGCATTGGTCAAAATTCAGAGCTGTAACCTTGGCATGATGTTCTGTATCCTTGCAAAACAGGCCCTGTTTCAGGAGGTGGAGGTGAGAGTTGAAGGCTACATGGGAAGCATGGCTCCTGCTGGACGTTTCTCTGCTCTGGATGTTGCTGTCTGCACCATTGAGAAAGCCAATGGACTAATCAATAGGCTCATAGAAGAAAACAAGATGGACTCACTGGGTAAAATACGAAGGCTTGGCCATTGTGGGGGTTACATATTCTGAGTACGTGTGAAATCATGGGTTACATTGAATTTTCTCAGTTCTGTATGTGACAGATGTACCATATAGGAATATGCAGCAATTTTCTTCTTCTAGAGAACCTCTGATTTGGATTTGGAAGGACAGTCAGCACTATTCCATGTAGCTCAGCAACTGGGATGAGTAGGTAGAAGCTGCAGGCTTTAATTCTCTCGCATGGACGGCAAGCTGCATTTAACAACAATTCCCATAGCTAGGAAATTTTCTCTAAATAATAAAACCGAATTAAAGTTTTGAGATATGTTTGAGTTCAGGAATGTATTATGTTCATTTGTTTTAGACAGAGATTGTGGAATCTAAGATCTATCTCTATTTAGCTTGAGGAAGAGAAGGAATTACATTCTGTGCTCATCTGGATCCAGATAAGCGGAATGAATACATAGTGCTCCTCTGGGTAGGCATGGTGACTGGGAGGGCTGTGACATTCATTTCTGTCTTCTTTGCTCAAAAACCCTCTGTCCTTGTAACATTGGCTTCTAGGTCACTGTGGCCTTGATGGCCACTAGATAATGAAAGTATTCATTAAGTATTGGGGATGAGATAAAACCTGAAGAAGCCCAGCGTTTCCATGTACACTTGGAGAGAGACGTGCTTTCCTAGTCCAATCAGAAGTTTGTTAGTCTCTTTTTTTCTCTGCTCAATAAAGCTATACCCAGTTATGTTTTATACAGTAATCCTTCCCATCTTCACTCTGTCCTGTAACATAGCTGGTTGCTATTTTAAGAATGTAAAAATTGCAAAAATAGATGAGGATCGAACTGCTCTGAGACCTCCACCTTTGAAACTGCTGTTCTGTGTGCATCTGGTATCATAATATTCTGCTGCATTGTGTACCAGGAGAGTTTTTTAGAGAGAAAATGGGAAATCAAACCTTGCAGGTTTTTTCAGAGTGTGAGATCATGGGATAACACGTTCACACCTGGATCTGTAGGGGCTGAATCACCATGAATGCTTTAGAGACTGCCAGTGGGCTGGAAGATGAGTAGGTGACTGTTGTGCAGCATTTTAAGCTCATTCAAATGGAGGCTCCTGCAGTCCAGCTCAATTCTTGGACGTATATCTTCATCTCTTCACTTGCAAGAAAACCTGTTATTTATTTCAATATATGGCTACTTGGTTTAAGGTTTTTTTGCTTGTTTAAACTAGGGTTAGTTTGATCCTATGTCACCACATTGTACAACACAAGGCAGACAGTGGGGTCAGGATAAGCAACTTTATGATGGCTTGTGTGCCTTGGAAGCATACTCAGTATATTAAAATGTATTATTTAATGAAACCATCTTTCAGAAGCTAGCGATACACCAAATCCCTATGGTTGGAACCTCCATTTCATCCCGACGTGTTGTTGTGCTTTCCAAGATGAATGTACTTGAAAAGAGTCATTTAAATATAACCAGTCAAGTGACTACAAGATTTGATTTGAAATATGTGTTCTCAATACCAATGCCTCCTTAAAGCATCATGGTTTTCTTTCACCATTTGAAAATACTTCTGCTGTAAACCTCCATTTCCCTTATGCCCCAATATGGCCATATAACAGAAATAAGGGTAAAAATGCTTTTTTTTCTTTATGTGCTTCTCTGACATTAATTTTTAAATTAAATTTGATTTTAAAAAGTCATCTTTATGTAAGAAATGGACAAGTTTTCTGTTTGGAGGTACATTTACATAAAAGCTGTAAAATATGGGTATGAACTGAAAATGCCAGTTTAGCTGTCACCCAAAGCAAGCTTGTCTGAAACTGCAAGATTGTACCTTGTCTTCTAATTAATTCTAAATTTAGACTAGTTTGTAACAAGGGTGTTTTATCTTTTGAGATGAGTTATTGGGAGATGACTGCAATCCTGGCTGGATTCCATCTCAAGCTTGAGCTGTTCCTTTTGTTGATGTCAACCCCATGCTGATAGCTCACGTTGCCTTTGGAAATCGTTGAGAGAAACTCAAATCCTCTGCCTGCCAGAGCTCTCTTTGCTGTATGAAGCAGTTAAAAGCAATGTTGTGTTGCTAATTATTATATAACTTGTCAGTTTAGAGCATCCAGGTACACAGGAGATGATATTCCTCTTGTTCAGCCTCTTGACACTGATGCTAAAGAAATTTTTAGGAAAATTATTAGAGGAGAATCTGCTGCTTTCTCAGTATGTCAGCTGGGAATGGATTTGTAGTGCTGTTGTGATACTTGTTTCTTAATTTAAACTTGAAATTAAAATGTTGCTGGTGTAATTGTATTAAAAAAATATCAAGTCCTCCCTGCTTGTCATTCAGAACTTTTTAGTTTTAAACAGGATGGGGAATTAAAACAACCTAGTTATTCTACAGTAGACGTGTCTGGTAGCTCTCAAGTACTTTTTAGTAGATTTTTTTTTCAGCTGTCTTCTAGGGACACACCTAATTTGCAGACAGAAATAGCAGACTGAGTCTAGCCTCATTTTCAGTACCTATGTAGTATGATGAAGTTCTGGCCCCACTTGCATTCCTGAACTTGTTGAGCAGAAAATACTAGTGCCTGCTGGGGCCTGAAATCCTTGGCTGCAATTCCATTTTAAGATGAGGATAGCTCTGTGAAAAGTGCTGGTTGCCTGTTTGCTGCTGCTGCGTTACCCCCGTGGGTGTGTTCTGAGTACTGCCTGCATAGAGGCGAGCATTTGGGCATGAGTGACAGTCAGGTGTCACCAGCTTGTAGACTGCCAGGGCAGTGCAGTTCACAGGTTTAGCATCTGTTTGAATATTTGTTATAGCTGAGTAGCAGCAGAGGGTATAAAACAAGTGGCCCTTGCAAAAACCAGCAACGTTCCCTGTGCTTTGGCCGGTAGGTACCACTAGCGTGCTATGCTTCATCTCAGGAAGCAAAATGTGCTGCTGCTTGGCACACAGACTGGAAAGGTGACTTGTGTGGAGTTTACTTTGGTAGGTATCTGGTTAAACTATCCTGTCTTGGCTCTGGAAGAATTCAGAGAGATTGTTGTATGGGGAAGCAGGAAGAAGCTTTTTCTGGTAGCTGAATAAATATCTATTTGGTGACCAATGAATTGCCGTTTTTTCCAAGCAAGCACAGAACAGAGGAAGTACAGGAAGACAGAGGAGCTGGATGGGTGGGAGTTTGTAAAAGAGGCTGATGAAGCAGTGCAGCACTCTTTTCTAACTTAAGTGGCTTGAGAGAGAAGGAGGGAGAAAACAGACGGAGAGAGAAGGAACATATGTAGGAAGGAGAGAAAAAAAAAGAGAAGGAAAAATAGCATTGAAACAGATAATATAAGGTCACATTTGCCCTTAAGCTCCTGCTATTTTAGCCATACCAGAAAGATATTACATAGCTGCACCAAAGAGGAAAAAAAATTCCACAGCAGCAGAGCTAATGAAACGTGGTGTCCTCTGTGCCCTGCTTTTTTTGTTTAACCTTCCTTTATCCTACTCCATATCCCTGGGACCCTGTCAGCTGGCCACAAAGGGTATATACTGCTGCTGGGATGTGTGCAGGAGGTGCACGGGGTGCCTGAGCTGTAGTGACTCTGTGTTTTCTTCCTCGGGGAACTCTAGTCTGGTCTGTTGTCTCCAGCTGCTGATATTCAGAAACCTTTTTAGACGTTATTCTTTTAGATATTTCTACACACCTTAAAAATTTGATGGAGGTGGTTAATAGATTAAAAAGTCATTTGCAGGAGGTAGGAGGGCAACAAAGCTGTCACATAAGGATTTTTTTTTCATTAGAAAGCCAAAGCTAAATAGTAGAGCTCATTCAGATTTGGTTAATGAAGAACAATATAATAGGAAGCAGACTCTGCCAGTGTAATTACATCTGCTCTTGTTTTTTTTTTCTGACATTACTGTATTAGTAAAAACTTATGTTTTTAACTAAGACAGTGATGTCAACAAAGCTTTTGACTAGCTCATTTGGGTGCTAGAATTTTCCTGTCCAGAAACTCTGAAGCTTAAGGGTTTTTACTTGCAAGGAGTTAAAATATAGATGCAGTTTTGTGTGGTGGCTGGACTAACAACTCAACCTATTTATTTTTATTTTTTAAAAGCTGATTGTGTGTGTGTATGTGTGGTTGTGAAATGTCATGACATTGGTCATGATTTGTATCCCTCAGTGCCGGAAGGAAGCCATAGTGGTGATGGTAAGCACAGCTGGATTTGTGAATATAAATTTCGGTTCATTGTGTGGAATGTGAAAGGATCGAGGCTATTTGTTCTTAGTTTGGAGGTTTGTCAGATATGACCTGAGTGCTTTACTTTATCAGGAGTGGTGGTTGTGGATGAGTTGCACATGCTGGGCGACTCTCATCGAGGATATCTGCTGGAACTCCTCCTGACCAAAGTGAGATATGTTACAGAGAAGGTAGCAAAAAGGTAAGTAGACTGAGATGTTTGTCTTTTAATGCTAAATAATTGATGACTCTAAGTATTTTGTTCTCTGGGTGATTGGAAATTTAGGTTAGCTCCAAGGTTTTTATGAGAGTGATGACCTAGACTATTTTGTTTATTAAGATCTCATCATACTACTTTTCAGGGGCCTGCCATTGTAGTTAAACCCTCTTTTCCTCATGGTTTTCAATTTGTGTGCCACCATGGGATTTATCCTCTCAGGAAAAGAAGAAAGGCTGAAGCTTTCATTTACTTCTTTAGCCTATCTTTTTTTTAACTTCAGATTTTTTAAAAACAGTTTTGCTAGCAGATTTGCCCTGCTTAATTTTTCAGTGTTTCATAGAATGGTGTAATTATCCTACTGGAATGCTCTGGTGAGGTAGAAGAGTGGGCATGCTGTTAACTTGTGCATGGTGAATTGATCAGAAGCCTTAGAGGATATGTCAGTCATCTGCTTAGTTAGCACTGCTCAGGGTGAGCTCTGCTTTTGCTTATAACATGTGATAGCCTAGTGGTTGCATGTTTTCTTGCCTTTAGCCCAACTGATTGGACACTGGGGAGTAGATAAGATGTTTGAGAAGAGCTCTGGAAGCTTTTAAGAGTTCGGTATCTAGATCCTCAGCAGCAAACTGTCCAGCTGCTCCATAGTGCCCAAACACAGAAAAAAGGAAATGGAGGAGGTGGTGTAACCTTCTTAATCTTGATCGGTGGTGCTGAGAGAAGAGTAAAAATCGACTGTTTCCTTAGCACAAAAAGTCAGATTTTGCCAGTTTTCTCTGCTGCTTCTTGTCTCGTGAGTTGTGCCAGTGCTGGGCTAGGCAGACACCATCTATTTAGTTTTGGGAGAACTGCCATTTCTACACTGTCTCTCCACATTTCACCCAGTATTTCCCATCATGATTTCCAGGATCCAGCAGCATTCTGCGTATAATCACATCTGACTTCTCATACTCTCCCTGTAAATCCTGGAAGCCAGTACACTTTGGAGCAGTGTGAGTGACTTTGCCCCTCCTTTTCTCTTGGTTTATCATGTGGCTGCAGCACAGGTGCAGGCCCACCCTCTGCTTTACTCCCTTGCATTGAAGAAGCAGGAAGGAGAAAACACTTGCTGGGGAAAAAGTACAGGTGCATCAAGGAATGTTCCTGGAAAGACGCGGTGTTTCAGCCTTCACCGGGCAGGCATGCTAGGGCCCAGATTCTCCATCTCTCTGCCAGGATCAAGGTGACAGTGGTACCCTGTACCACTTGCTGACATGGAGGAAGTGGCTGCTATTTTTATTTTGGAATCCACTTGAGATTCCTGGAGCTGAAGACCACATTTTCTGTCAAATGTCCTCCGAAGTCTGTGTTTTGGTTTTTTTCCTGTGTTATTTAATGAGCTTATATAAAGTCTTTAAACACTGTCCAGTCTGGCCAGCTATCAGAATGATCAGTGCCTGTCCCACTGAAGTACAAGCTGTGTCTTCACACCAGGAAAGTGTTCTCAGATGGTCATTGCCTGTGTGGGTGTCCATGCTTCTCCACGAGGCTTTTCTAGACTCAGCCAAAAATTCTGCAGCAGATTTTTCTCCTCCTCAGACAAATAGTGTGTTGTGGAGCTGGAACTTTTTTAACCCTTGGAGGTCAAAAGTTGCTTTAGGGAGGAAAAGGTCCAAAGTTCCTGTGGGGGCAAAAATCTGGAACCTTGATGGTGAAGCTGTACTAGCAAATGCTTAAAGAGCTTGGATAACAGAGAGGTTACCTCTCCTCATCTTCCTTATTTCTGTCTCATCAGTCACTGGCCTTTTATACTACAGCTTCTGGGTAATCTTGTTTTCTCTGTCTTGTCTTTGCCAGGATTACCAGGGTCTTCTAAGAAGATTCAGATTATTTCTGAGCTCACATTGATTTGTCAGACCTTTTTATTTTTTAAAGTCTTGATTTGTGGCTTAGTGCAATGCAAGTGAGTAGTTTTCAAACACAAGCTTAGAAGCATAAACAAACCCCTATTATGTGGATGTAAAAGCCTGAATTAAAATCTACATTTGGGTATCTAAATTAAAAGTTTGTGTTTTCAGGTTTGTTAGGAGTCCATTACTTCTCGCTGCCTTTAGTGGAAGCTGCTGTTCATCGCTTTAAGAACTGAAGCTACTTGCTTCTTTGCTATTTATTTGTATATTTGCTATTTTATTTGTATTTAGGGCTTTGGTTCCCAGATCTAGGAATACATTAGTCTAGTATTATTTGTCCTGAAATGGAAGCAAATCGAAGTGTTTTCATTAAGGCATTTAATCTTAGAAAGATTGCAGTGGAGACTGAGCCATTCCTTTATTTCCATGTTTTTGTTGGTGGCAAGGAACTAGTTGGTTTTTGTATTTGTTTTCAGTCTCTCCAAATACGCAGTCAGTTTATAGCTGTTGGCTACCTAAAGAAGGTTAAGGTTTAGGTTCAAATTGATTAAAAGCTGAATGATCTTGTTATCAGTGTGTAACCTGACACTGTGTTTTCTAAGAGTAGAGTATGGCTTCTTTCTTTGTCAAGAAGTTGAAAAATTAGCTTTGCACTTGAGAGGCTGGAAGGAAGTAGATCGAACTAGTTTTTCTGAATTCCATTTCCCAGAACAGTAGCCTGCATTGTCACTAACTTTCATTTTCTTTTAACCACTTCCAGACACACGAAGAGCACCAGTCCTGGTTTTGGTGGGATACAGATAGTAGGCATGAGTGCTACCCTCCCTAACCTGGGGCTCCTGGCCTCATGGTTAGATGCAGAGCTGTACTGTACAGATTTCCGCCCTGTGCCCCTCAAGGAGTGGGTGAAAATTGGCAGCAACATATATGACTCCTCCATGAATTTAGTGCGAGAATTCCAGCCCAAGCTGCAACTGAAGGTAACAAAACTCTGAGCAGTGGCTTTGGGATAGCGCCTTTCATAGCGCTAAAGTGAAAAAGACAGCTCCTGGTATGTTTTTTATTTATTTTTAAATAGATGACATTCCCAGCTACATTGTTTACTTCATAGATTCATGCTCAAACTGAGAATAAAATTGGTATTTTTGTCTTCTACTAACTTAAACAAAAAACCCCAAAAATACACGGGCTCATGAAGGTCTTGAAGATTCTAGAATCTGACTTGAAGACAAAGTTGACTTTGCAGTTACATTGTTCCTGAGTACTTGACAGGTGTAAAGAGTATGATTCTCCCCTTACCCACCACTCTATCTTGTGTCTGGAAATCTACTTCACTTTCATAAATGCAGGTAAGTATTTTCTGCTTAGGCCAAGGAATTTGCATTCGTAATTGAGAGAAAGTATTTGTATTAAAATCTGGTATTGAACCTGCTTACATTAAACTGCTAACTGTTCTAATTTTGAGAGTAATTAAAAGGCAGATGTCCATCCTAATTCTTCTGAATCCGTTTTCAGTATTTAGTCCTTTTGCACACTTGAAAAGGATATGGAAGGTTAGGGGTAACATACTACAATGAATTCAAAGAATCAAATGGGTAGAAGCAGGAAATTCAAGCTCTCTACTTGTAGGGTCCTTTCCTGTGGAGTCTTTGAAGGGTGAATTCTCTCTCCAGTCCTTTTAACTGTTCTATGTAATACTATGTAGTAATTGGACAATATGGGCTGAATGCCAGCAATATTTTGGAATGTTTTGCACTCTGTTCTTGCTGTGCATGGACATTCTCTTGTCGGTACCACGGTGGCACAGCAAAGCAAAAGTATACTAGAAACAAAAAGAAATGTTTTTCACTAGAGCATTTGGAAGCTAGCTTTTATGTGGTCATCTTGAGAAGGTGATGTTGCATTTGGATATTTTTGAGATAGTTGCTTTGGATAGTTACTAAGTTAAGCGAGAGAAAGAACTAAAGTAGGCTTATGACTCAACGGTTTAAGGGAGTTAGCTTATTTTATAAGACTGGGTGATCTTGGGCATGAAATCTATCACTGGATCTTCAGACTTATGTGCCTCAAACTGGACCAGTAAAAGGGAACTTGACCTCACCACTTCAGCTGAATTTGGCCGAATCCTTGTGGAGAAGTTCCTGCCACTGCTCCCCTGTTTTCATTTGCATTTTAATGCTTTTTGTTTCTTGCTATACGCCTACATTTTTCTCTTCCTCCTTTGGCCTGCTTGCTACAAGAGAATCTGGCATAGCCAAGCAAAATGGATCAGTTACAGGGACTCTTGTAGGATCTTAAAACCAAAAAAACTGTAAACAGCAGGTTTTTGCATGAACATCTATATAAGTATCCCTAAAAGCCTTCTACTGTGCTCTGAACGCTTGCAGTCTTTGGTCAGCAGTGCTTGCTGAGTGCATCTTATTGCAGATGCTTAGACTGCCACATCATGCTTTTAGTTCAGACATCCAAGTTAACAAATCTTCCCTAGTTAAAGTAGAGGGATTTTCTTTCAGGGCTCTTCCTAGTTCTTCCCCACTACTGTTAGCCATGATGTGGAGGTTGCAGTGATTTATTTGTGCACTGTGTGGCCTTCATTCCGAAAAAGATTTCTGAAAGCAAGATGTAAAACGTTACATGTATTCATGGGTAGGTCTAGAACTGCCCTCAACAATCTAGTCATACTAGTACTTGGACTTCATAAAGCAAGACAGAAACTAAGATAACAGTGCTCCATGTTCTTTGTTTGCTTCTCTTTCTGACTGGAAGTAGAAGAATCCTACTGGGATACAGAAGAAGGACAGCATTTACAAACCTCCTTCAATCTGAGAGTGCACTGAAAATATTTTATCTCAATTCAGGGAGACGAAGACCATATTGTGAGCCTGTGTTATGAGACTGTTTGTGGTGGCCATTCAGTCCTGCTTTTCTGTCCATCCAAGAACTGGTGTGAGAAGCTGGCAGACATCATTGCCAGGGAGTTCTACAGTTTGCAACAAGCTGAGAGTAAGAGAAAAGTACTTAATAGAAGACTATGATATGCATAGTGCCTTTAACAGAAATTAATTTTAGTAGAAACTATAAAAATACTTTCTCTCTCAAGGTTCTGCAAAAAACTCAGCCCTTGACCCAGTTGTTGTGGACAGAGAAGGGATCGATGATGTCCTGGATCAGTTAAAGCGTTCGATCTCAGGCCTGGATTCTGTGCTCCAGCGTACTTTGCCATGGGGAGTAGCATTTCATCATGCAGGTATTCCTGAATACCTTGGTCTTGAATTCAGTAATGGTTAAGTCATATGGGTTCTTTTTACTGCAGGTATCAGCAATTTACCAGTTGCTTTTTTAAGCGTTTTGTAGCTTGTGCCTAAATAAGCTTTGAGAATCCCATAGTTACAGGCAAATTTGAAATTCTTTTTTTGTGGCTGAAGACTTTAATTCACAAATTGTTTTGCTAAATCTTCTCTCTGTTGTGTTGAATAAGAGCAACTTCTGGAATACAACTTAACTGGGGTTTTTTTGTGAATTGCCTGAAAAATTACCTGATTTGCAGCTCCAGCATTTTCAAGTTGTTCCTAAAGCTGCCAGAGTATTTCAGAAAAATTTTCTTCAGCTTGATATTGAAATAAACTAGTAAATAGGGGCAGTATAACAATAAAAATAAAAATAAAACCAGGGTGTGTCGTAAACACTTCTGCTTGGATTTTTTATTTCTTACTTAGGTAGGTAATAGAGTATGTTAGCTTTTGATTCATTGAGAGAAATGACTGACTGCGAGAGACAACAGTAGCTATGGCATTGATTATGTAGGGGGAATAATTCCAAATGCTTATAGAATCTGTATTTCTTTCTCAAGAATAAAATTGGCCTGAAGTCCTGAAGGAAATGTAAAAAGATACATACTAGACCTGTAATGGGGATAATGAAGAAGGAGTCCAGGGTTAGGATGGCAGATGAGTAAATCCAAGTTCCCTACTATTTTCTCATTTTTATTTTATTTCTCTAAGTATTTATTTGCTGTGGTTGTAGATAAGCAGTAAGTAGTTCATCTTGCTACAATGCATACAAGCACCTTAGAAAATCTAGTATATTACTGTCAATTGAATAATAAAAACTTAATGGTGAAATTTTGCTTCACTTATAGGTCAGAAGAGGTTAACTAAGGTAGTATTGCGAGTCAAGTTCCTAACACTGAATGGTGAATGTTCATTAAGTTTGTTTGTTCTTCCCTTGCTGGACAGCAATATTTTTAGCTCTTAAATGCAGTCTCACCATCACAAGGGTCACTAAAAGGCACGTCTCCTCAGGTCTGACTTTTGACGAGCGGGACATCATTGAGGGAGCCTTTCGGCAGGGCCTGATCCGAGTCCTGGCGGCGACCTCCACGCTCTCGTCGGGAGTGAACCTGCCCGCGCGCCGGGTCATCATCCGGACGCCCACCTTTGGTGGCAAACTGCTGGACACCCTCACCTACAAGCAGATGGCTGGAAGGGCTGGCAGGAAAGGGGTAGACACAGAGGGTAAGCAGAGTCGTTATTAGCATTCTGCAGGAGCGGTGTTCAGCTGATTAAATCAAGGGCAATACTTCACAATTAGGGACTAATCATGATGAATTCCATTGGTATTCTGTATGATTAGGTTAATCAAGAGGAATTTGTTTGGTATTAATTTGTTTGGTATTAATGGAGTAAAAATTGTAATTCCCAAGGGATTGTTTTCACTGCCTGAGACTGGCTTTGGTATTTACATGTCAGTTACTTCAGGAACAGGCTATTTTCTCCTTTGACTTCTTCTTAGTTTCTAAGGCTGTGCTGTTCATTTGCCTTAATTCTGTGATCCGTGGTCAGTTGACTAAAGTGTTTAGAGTTTCAGTGAGAAAATTTGCAGTAAACTCTCATTGGACAGGCCTAAAATGTAAGAAATGCATTTAAAGTCTACAACCCTAATTTGACAAACTTCTGTTGTCTGGAATTGTGATTTAGATTTTATTAAGCCTCTGCTAAACTTAACCATCACTTTTATGGATCTTGAAAGTAGTAATGAGACAGCGACAGGGAAATATGAACAGTAGTTCACAGATAATATGGCACCTTCTTGCATACAGTGGCACTGATTGATGTTCAGCAGAATAATCCTGGCTGTTATTTTAATTTGCAATGGAAATTTATCTTTGTGGATGATGTTTGCAAAAAGCCGCATTACACAAGTATAAACACAGTAGAAAATAAGAAGTTCAACAGATGCGGGAAGTGGGACTTGCCCTCGTGATTGTTTGATTGGTGCTTGCTGGAGCCCTATGTAAGCAGACTGTTCTTACATTTAGCTTTCTATTTTTGCCTGAGTAGCATAGCAACAGAGCATTTTGCGACCTATATCTCTGCGAGCTCTCCCTATGCTTTCAAGAAAAGGGCAGCTGCATGCTGGATTTTGAAATTTTCCAGACTTTGGCATTTGACTGTAGCTGGCAGGTGTAAAATTACATTATTCCTTGAAGTTTCTTCTTTTTCCCCTTCAAGTTACAATAATTAGTACCCTTTTTGACAGTTCTGATGTGACTGCGTTGTGCACAGTAAGCAGTTGATTTTATGCTGATGAGCTTCATGAATGTACCATATTTTTTCCACTCCACAGAGTCTTTTGGATGAGAACATAAAGCTATGTTGCCAGCTGCTACTCTGTCATGGAGTAGGGAGACTGGAGGACAGCAACTTCAGCTGGAAAAAACGCCAGCTGATGTGAAATTTAGCTGACAGACAGAAGATAAATGCTGTTGGGTCGAATTCCTCCTCCTCTCCCAACATTGTAGTTTTGGATTGTCTTACATTTTGATTTTTTAATTTCTTTTTCTCGATTTGATGGAAATTTAAAAATATCATTTTAGAGAGGGAAATTTGTTTATTTTTGCATTCATCAAAGCTGCCATTTTCCCAAGGAGAAATAGGTACAGCTGAACAAAACCTAGAATTTAGTAGGGCCTTTGTTGGTTTTAATGGAGTTTTATGCCTAGATATCCAGAGTCCTCTGCTGTTTGTCTAGTCTGGTACTGACCTGGACCTCCCCTGGTATCTGAAATGTTCAG
Source organism: Cnemophilus loriae (assembly GCA_013397755.1). Taxonomy (NCBI): domain Eukaryota; kingdom Metazoa; phylum Chordata; class Aves; order Passeriformes; family Corvidae; genus Cnemophilus; species Cnemophilus loriae. Next base: position 96,171 of record VZTF01000399.1, read on the forward strand.
TAATGGATATTGGAACAGCTCAGTTCCTTTTTTTTTTATTTATTGTTTACTAGATTGTAGTTATTAGCTTTAAAGTCTCAGTGGTACCTTGGGAAAGAATATCCCCCAAGGCTTGTGAAACTGTCAGATAATGTAAAGCTAAGTGGATACCCATCTTCTGATAGATTTTCTTTTAGATATATCACTCTGGAAGAGTCAAAGGGAAGTTTTCAGAGGAAATTGTAGGTCATATCAGAACCTAAATACAAAATGAATATATGTTCTTTATTGCTAAAATAAAAAAAACCTTTTCTTTCACAAAAAAATTCTTTGCAGGCAGTTTATCTTACCTACTCCCCAGTTCTGTCAAAAGTACATGGTCAACAGATATAAAAAGTTTCACCTGGCAGGATAAAAAAATCCAAGACACATCCTCTGAGCAGCATTTCATCCTGCAGTTAATTTATGTAATTATGTTTAAGCTGTATTTTGTTACTCGCCTACACTGCATTTATTTATTCTGTTCATTAAATTTAAGTGCAGTTGTGTTTTCATTACCTCTGGTTTGGCTAATTACTGTAGCATTTCCACAGCTACAGTTTTATTCTAAGTTAACATTCCTAGGATCTTACTAAGATGCCCACTGCCAAAATTAGTCTTGTGTCCAGACTATGCATTTAAATCTTAACAAGTTATCATAAATCTATCATGATATTTATTGCACAGCTAATCCAAAACTAGTGTTCTCTTCTTAGTCAAAGACAGATATGTCCTACCCATAATTCATTTATCCTGTGCCAGTTGGCAAAGCTTGGAACTAGCTAGGGTCTTCCAGTGATCTAGTTTCTCTCTAATAGCTTTGTGGAAAAAATATCCTTTATGTGACCACTGCATTTTCCATGGCTAAGCTGTACTATGGTCTCATTAAAGGAATTTACCCATTATTTTAATTTTTCTTTCATCGCTCTGGGACGTTTTTTGTCTCCCACAGAGTTTCAATAGTTAGAGATTAACTTGACAATGTCTGACAGAGAATTTCAAGGTAGGATATATTTAGATGTACTTTCAGTGGAAACCATGCAGGATACTTATGTGTATGTGTGTATATATGCATATATGAAAGTCCAGAGAATGCATAGTTAATTAGATCAGTCATTTTGTATTTCTGAATTAGTTATTTCTGGAGTGAAAGCTGGCTGACTTAATACAAACTGTCAAAATACTTTTGCAGCTTTTATGTTTTTATGTTTCTTACTTTTGAGAATTTTTTTCAGTTTATTAATGTAATGAAAAGATAAAATTGATGCCACCGTATATTATAGTTCCAGTCAACACCAGAACAAGAAGCAAGAGTGGTTCAGCAGCAAAGCAGATGCATGAGGAGGCCGTGGAATCTCCTTAGCTGACTTGGCAAGACCCAGACTAGCCTAATGTAACTTTGAAGCTTGCTCTGCCTTTAGTTCTGATGCACTATGCATCTGTGCAGTTCTTACATAGCAATTCATATGCGCTGTTCAAGGTTGCACTTTTTTTTCTCTTTTGTTACGCAGCTTTTTTGAAAATACTTACAGTTTTCCATCCATTAATATGTCCTTGATGAACTCTGTGCAGCTTTTAGAGTGCTAAGATGCAGTATTAAGGTCATTGTTTTTGTATTTGTTTTGTTTTTCTTTTCTTCTCCAATAGGTGAGAGCATTTTAGTCTGCAAGCCCTCAGAGAGATCAAAAGGTGCTGCTCTACTTCAGGGATCTCTCAGGCCTGTTTGCAGCTGTTTGCTTAGAAGAGAAGGGGAAGGTGTTGCTTCTAGCATGAAAAGAGCAATACTTGAGGTACGGGACACTCAGGGACTAGAACTGTGCTTGTACCCTTGGATGGTTTCTTCTGTGACACGATCAAATGTTTTCTGTGCACTTCTTCTTCATGTTTTTCCTCCTTCCTCAACCCAGTCATCTTATTTGGGTCTGCCAGCTTGCTTCAGTATTCAGCATTTTGTCTGAGATGTTTCTCTGCTTGCTGCAGATTGGGATGTGAGCACGCGCAAAGAAGCTTTGCTATTGCATTTAGATGTACTCAGGCAGCAGGCAGAACTAAGTGTAATTCTTAAACTTGATGTGTGACCTGGCATTCTTAGCTGGAGGATGCTTGTAAATTACTGATCCTAGAGGCTTTGTAGGCTGAATTGGGCCGTAATGACATTCGTGGAACCTTGTAGGGTCTCTTATTTACCCCCTCAACTTACCTACCTCTTTTGCATAGAAATGATTGAAATTTTGTGAGTACATTTTTGGTGAGCGAACAGGGGTGGTACCCAATTTGCTCCCTCCTCTGTAGGGTTCCTATAGGAGTAAAAAGGACCAAGAGGATTTTATTCTGCGTAGGTGAGCTTATGTCCTTTTCCAAAGCTGCTTTTGGGCTTGAACTTAGATTAGATGCAGGATTCTTTAAATAGAATTTGTTTGCTATATTTCTGCTGTCTTTTGAAACCTTTTGTGATGCTTAGAACTTGGTTATACTTCCATAGATTTTTGAATTTTTAGCAGACCAATGGAATTTCTAAATGTATATTTCTACATAAGAGCTATCTAAAAGAAAGGGGTTCCTTCAAAGCAAAACCAAAATCCAAGGTGAACAAAACCACTCTCAATCAGGAAAACAATGATGTGGTATAGCATTCATATTTATTAATAGAAACCTTCAGTATGCTGAATAGCCTTAAAAGAACTCCACGTTCATGGTTTGCTTTTGGTATTCACAAAATTGCAGTTTTTGTTATAGCATAGTTTAATATTTCACAGTGTTGGCTAAGAAAAAATGCCTCAGGCTAGTGTCAAATCTAAATTGCTGCTACGTATATGTCCACTTTCAAAATAAGATTTTGTAAATCATTCTTTTCCATAGCTTAGTCCTCTTCTACCCAAGAGGACTTCTTGCCAAGAAAAGTCTTTAAAAGTTGGCAGTTGCTTTGCCTCATATTCCCCTCTCTGGGAAAATGATTCTTTAAAACTGAGATGATGGATCACTCTCTTTGATTGTCTGATCTGATGTTCTGTCCCACTGCATCTCTGGCAATATGAACAGGTAGTTTTCTTCAACAGATTATAGTGGGGGGAGTAGCCAACACTCCAGAGGATGTGCAGACCTACGCCTCTTGCACTCTGCTTGCATCCAGCTTGAAAGAAAGCAAGTGGGAAAATGGGAAAGGGCAAGACAAAGCACAGGCTGGACCTATCGAAGCTTGTGTGGCATGGCTGCTGGAAAATGAATTCATTCAGGTTGTGGACTCTGGCAACGATGGGAAAGGTAAAGTTGGTGTTCCTCCCAGTGACTGCAGTTAGTTTTGATTCTCTAAGTTTTGTGCAACTGAGTACATGTTCAACATAAATTAATATTAAGGACTTCTCTGATTTTTTTTTTTTATTTTAAAGAATTGTGTATGAAGAATTTTCTAGCTTTCTGGAAGGTATCTACACCCGCTTTAACATATTTTGCATGCACATGCTCTTGGAAGGCACACCACCTGCACATCACCTCTAAGACTGATGCATCCTAGTCTACTAATTCCGCAAATATCTTTAAACAAAGGAAACTTTAAGTACAGGATTTGTGCACATTAACTGTAGACTATGATTTTTGTCTTTCTAAAGAAGAGAAAAAGGCTAGTTTAAACATAGGCAAGGCTAAACTTGTTATTGTTTCCATTTTTCTGTCTTCAGAATGGAGACATACACTATTTCTTGTTGAAAAAGCAGTTGTGACAAGTTAGAAATCTCTCAAATACAGCACAACCTGAAAATGATTATAAACTTGCACTTAAGTATTTCTCTATGTAATAAATATATTTTTTTAACAGCAAAGGTTTATCATCCAACACATCTTGGCTCAGCTACTCTTTCCTCTTCTCTTTCACCAACTGAAGCCATGGAAATCTTTGCTGACCTGCAGCGAGCTATGAAAAGCTTTGTTCTGGAGAATGATCTGCATATTGTCTATTTGGTAGGTTCCTCATTCTGTATCTTGTATTTTCTACTACCTAAGCTATGGGGAGAGAAGCACAATGCAGAGTTCTTGATGGCTGCATGAACATAGGTTTGGGTTTTTCTGTGCTTCGCTTAGCTTATCCTTCATGAAGAAAAGTTTCTAAATTGAAAGTTCCTCACAATTAGTGTGTTACCATAGTGTCTATTGTGTAGGCAGGTGCTGCGTGCCATTTAACCCCATTGTTGTCACTCTTGACTTCCTAATATTTCAGAACTTCCTACATTTTGAGCATAAGATACTGGTAATTTTTCTGAGACACTTGAAGCTGATGAAACAAATTGATTTTTGTATGCATGTTTGGGATCAGCAGGCTTAACCATATTACTTTTGGAGGCCCAGAAAAATGTTGGGCGTTTAGTATCTGTTTTGCTTCCAAAAAGCCTCAGAGAGCCACACTACTTTCTTTCTATGGGTGGGCCTTTCTTTGGTTCAGTTGCAGTGAAATTAATCCGTGATTTAGTTTACTTGCCTGGGGATGTTGCCAGAGCTAAGGGAAGGAGTGTGATAAATCTTAAGGAAAAAGTGTCCCAGAGTGTGTCAAGATTTATGAGCACATACACTTGAAAAGCTAAGCACTGCTGTTTAAGACCTTGGGAGAGGAAGCCATGAACTTGTGAAGATTAGTGAGGAAACCAGATGGAGTTGCACTGAACAATTTGGGATTCAGGGCTGCCACAGGCCCATCATGCAATCATCATCTGAAATCTGACAGTTACCTTTAGCCTTCTTTAAGTGTAAAGTGTATTCTCTTTAGCAGGATGAGAAATCAAAGGCAAAATTTGGGAATCTTGTCTGAAAAGAAAGTTCACTTCAAGAGGAATGTGCTTGTACTTACAAAGCTTGTTGAGCTGGGGGCCAGAGGGAGGCAAAAGACTGAGGGTACCTGTGCTGTGTTCAATAACACAGTTATGGGACAATACTGATAGATTTTTTTGGATCTACTACTGTCCCATATGTACCAATATCTCTGTTTTAGAGGACCACATTATATTTTGTTTTAGTTCTGCTAGGTAAGATGAACTTCTTTGTGTTAGGCACCAGTGAATTTCTTCCTTGTTTGCATCTCTAAAACAGAAAAAAAAAAGGATGAAAATTGTTCCTGTTCTGGGGTAGAGGCAGTGATGGCATTATGTTTTTTATGCTGTACTTATTAATTGCAGCAGCTTGTCTAAGGTTATTTTAAATCATACACTGTTGAACAAAATGTTCTTGAGATTCTCTTCTGTTAAGCTACTCTAAAACACTTCCTTGCAAGTCTGTTCATTTTCAAGGCCAAAGGTTTATTTAATTTTGCTGCTTTTTTAGTTTTTTTAAGTATTGTTCTTCGTGTGTTCCTTATGGGCTACAGGGAGTTTATCTTCTATAATGCTTTTTAATTCTTTTGAGCTTGAATCTTTTACTTGTACAAATATGAGACTGAAATCCAAACCCTTGAATTTTAGGGAAGTTGATTAAAACAGATAAGTATTTGCTAGACTAGGAAAATAGTTTTCTTTAAAAAAAAACCACCGAAACCACAACAAAAGCCCAATAAACAACAAAAGACAAACCCCCATCTTAATAACTCTTGTTCTTCTTAGCAGATGAAGAGGCATGGATGATTTACAAGCACATAGGCATCTAATATTCCGTGCCATTTAACATGTGTGCCAAACAACTCTTAGTTCTTTCAAAATAATTAATCTTGCCTTATATCGATAAAGATAGGAAGACATTTTGTCTCCTCATAGAGAACCTGACTCTGTGCTGACTAAACATTAACAGGATTGGGTTTATGTCTAAAAAACATTAAAAAAAAACTCTGGAGGGCTTTTTGTTGGTGTTAGGACATGGAGAGACTTTTTGTACTTCAGGTAAATGAAAGCTTCAGCAAGTTCTGGCAAAATCTGTGTCCCTCCTGCTTTATCAGATGCTGCGGCAGTGGTTAGTGTGGTTACTTGTGGTTTTAAGAGGTTGATAGATATCTGTAAATTATGTTAAAGAAAAGAATAAAATTTTGTTTTGCTAAAGGACATTGAAGATACAGCTTAAAAATCGTTTAGTGGCTTGGATTCAGAGAGTAATCTGACAAAGACGCTAAATTGTTTAATCATTGGAGTACTCATATGAGTCAGATCTCATCGGTACAAGTATTAAAGAAACTGGATTAGAAGAGCTTTTACTTTCTTCATGGTGCACGCCTGTGACTCAGTGCCTTTACATAGTGCGTAGGATGCTCTAACCACATTCCCTAGCCTGTAGTTTTGTTTACCCAAAACTCTGTTTAGTTCTGTTTATTTCTCTGAAATAGTTTTTCGCATTGTCTTATTTTCTTTAGGTCACCCCAGTGTATGAGGAATGGACCACAATTGATTGGTACCAGTTTTTCTGCTTATGGGAGAAGCTGCCTGCCTCAATGAAGCGTGTGGCTGAGCTGGTGGGGATTGAAGAAGGCTTTCTAGCTCGCTCTGTAAAGGGCAAAATCACAGCTAAAACAGAGAAACAGCACAGGCAAATGGCCATCCACAAAAGGTAGCCACAGCACGTGGGTGTGAATGTGCAGAGACTAGAGGCTGTAACATCTGTAATGCACAGGCTCTGTGTCTGTTTTCAGGAACTGGCTCTTTCTCTGAGCGAGCTGATAGGTCAGAGAACCTCGACCTGGTCTGCTCTGGTCTGAGAACACTGGTGGCACGAGATGTTTGTGCTGATGTTTTTGGAAGCCATGCTCTCTGTTTGTTTTGTGTGCTATACTGTAGTACCATTCTGTCCCATGTACATTTTGCCATGCACAGTAATGTGCCCCAGATGACAATTTTATTTCTTCATGTGCTTCTTCAACAGGTTTTTCACCAGCCTCGCCCTTCTGGATTTAATCAGTGAGGTTCCTTTACAAGATATGGCCAAGAAATACGGCTGTAGTCGTGGTCAGCTTCAGTCCTTGCAGCAATCTGCTGCCACTTATGCAGGTGAGTTGTCTGGGCAAAATACCCCAGGAGTCTCAGGCTAGTCTGTTTTGTTTTGTTATTTTTTTTTTTCCCTTCCAGATTTGAGGCTAAGATAGCCACAGTGTGGTAGTAACAGCAAACAGCCTTGTAAAACCACTTATGGATTTATAGGCTAACCTGTGGTTGCTCCTGCTGTGGAACCACAGAGTGTGCAGTGGGAAGGGGGCCAGCTGAGGGGAATCAAGCAGTGCTGCAGCATGCTGAGGTCTGTGGAAATCAGCTGTGTACTGTGCAGGAACGTAGTTTGTTCAGTACTAAGTATGGAAATTAGTGCAAGTCCATTCTAAAGCTTTACTCTGTCAGGAAAGAATACCTTTCAGCATTGAGTAGATTGGAGCCTCTAAGATGGGACATGGACATGGCTTTCTTCTGAATGCCAGATTAATTGGCCAGAAAGTATAAGGTTACAGTTTTCAAACCAGAGTGAGCGGCTTCTGGGTCATTCAGCACCAGATCACAGGAGGTCAGACAGCTTTAACTTCCATAAGAAGGCTGTGTGGGAGTAGAAGTAACAGCCCGCCATGTGACCGAGATCTTTTTTTTCTGTTGCTTAAATCCTTCATTACTCCATAAGAGGGTTTTCAGTTTTTAAGACAGTTTTAGCTCAACTTGCGAAACCCTCTGTGTGGGTTGCAGCATGAGTCAAAGCCCCAAAATGTAAAGGTCACGCCAACTGATGCAGAGTAGTTTAATTTAAATCTGGTAGTATAAATAACTTCTTTTTTTTTTTAACTTTTTAGTATAAATAACTTTCTAGCAGTTTCATAATTCTGTATTTCCAGTGTGAATAATTTTCACAGTAGTAATCTGGGAAGTAAAATGAACTATGGATATGACATATAGTTGAGAGATATGATAAAAGTTGTATTTTATAATCACTGTTAAAATAGTGAGGGATGCCATGTCTTTGAGTGGTTTTCATAGTCTGTAGATGCAATCTGTGAGTAAGAAACTGTCTTTTCTGTGCTCTTTTCCTTCTTCCATGCGCTGGGGACTGCAGTTGTAACCTTTATCATAGGATTTGCTACCTTCTATGATGCTCTCAGTAACTGAAATTCTGCAGGCCAAGGTCTGCTTTTATGGATGTCAGTGCTGGCTTTCCTCAAAGATCTGTGGCTTCCCTTGGTGACTCTCATCACTACTTTTCTTTTGCGTTTTCTTTTCAGTATGATTGTTTCATCGGTCTCCTGTTCCAGGATATGCATGTGCTTCATACTTTCAATATTAGCATCTTTGAAAAAACAGTGCCATTCAGAATTTCTACCTCACTGATTAATTAGTTAATTGCAGACTGAGTTCTGCAAGACTAGCTCCTACTCACAGTTGTAATAAACATGAGTTAGTTTCTGTAAATAATGGGAAGGTGAGAAATGTAAAGTGAGTACTGGGGGTTGGGAAGTGATTCCAGCTTAGTAGAACTGAAGCTGGAGTTCAGACATTAATGTGACTTTTGTGTTCCAGGAATGATAACAGTTTTCTGTAATCGACTGGGCTGGCACAACATGGAGTTGTTGCTCTCTCAGTTCCAGAGCCGCCTCACTTTTGGGGTGCAGAGGGAGCTCTGTGACCTGGTCCGAGTGTCTCTGCTGAATGCACAGCGCGCCAGGATGCTTTACAGCGCTGGCTTTGTCACCGTGGCTGATCTTGCTAAAGCCAGTCCTGATGATGTGGCAGCTGCTCTGAAGAACTCAGTACCATTTAAAAGGTGAGAAATCAGTAAGTCCAGAAGTCAAGTAAAGGAGTTTGTAAGGTGAAGGGTTACAGGATGAAACCTGCAATAAAATATGGCGAGCTTTTGGGACTTTCTGTCAAATGTTAGTTAGAAATAACTTGTAGGTCTCTCTGACTGATCACAGTCATTCCATGATTATTTTGAAATCAATAGAAGAATCTTGTATTTGCAGAATAAGTTTTTGAGACCTAAATTTGCTTCTTATTCATCTTTTCAGTGCACCGTTTAGTCCTGGGTGAATTGTCAGCACTTTCTGGAGAGTTTCTGTTGCCTCCAAAAGGCAGCTCCACCATATGTTCGAAGTAGTTGATGATTTACTACTGATTATCTTTTGGGATTCTCTTGTGATTTATATGTTAGTGCAATAACAAGCTTCCTTGATCAAGTACCTGTCGGACTGTGCCATGATACTTGTCTGGTTCATGCACTTGAAGTTTCCTTTCTTTGGAAAACAGTGCGTGGAGGATGATTCATGAAGACCTGCATCTTGCCCTAGTAGGGAACTGGGACTTGCTAGGGTACGTTTGAACACAGAAATCTGTCAATGCTTTTAGGGTATGCAGCCAGTAATATCTTTCATCGACATCTATTCAGATTTAGGAATAGTTATTTCCAATTAAGTTATTTCCCATCAAGTGCATTTTATTTTAGGTAGAGTGCTTCTGTAAAGGAGCCTGTGAAGACAGTTGAAATGGGAGCAGAACAGAATAGTGCCGGCTCCTTGTGTTGTTTGTTATGCTCTGCATGAACGTTTACATCTGTCTGCTACCTTTCCCACAGCGTTCGTAGGGCTGTGGATGAGGATGAAGAGGCAGCAGAGGAGCGTCGGGCCGTGCGCAGCATCTGGATGGCTGGAATGAAGGGCTTAACCGAAAGAGAAGCAGCCTCCGTCATCGTGGAGGAAGCCAGGAGACTTCTGCAGCAGGATTTGGCACTGATGGGGGTGCAGTGGAACCCAGAGTCTTTTCTCGAGACTGAGACATCCTCTGTGATCAGCAGTGAGTCAGAACTGGAAGACAGACTGCATAGATCAGATGGAGAGGAGTCTGCTGAGTCTTCAAGGGTGTTAAACAAAAAAGGGTGCAGAGTTCAACACTGTAATGGCCTTGGTTCTCAGACTGGAAACTTATCAAATATTAAAAAGGGATGTAAAAGGCGACTGAGCAGTAGCACAGAAAGCTCTGTATTTGAGAGTGAAGTCCTAGGGAGGAAACAGGCTCGAGCAGAGGAAGGCAAGGATGATCTTGTGTACAGTGCTAGAAAACGGCCAAATGTGTGCAGAGGAAATGAAAACATAGAAGAAATTTCTCTGGTGAAAACCAAGATGAATTCCAGGACAGCAATCCCAGAGCACCTTACTGAACAAGGAAAAACACCAACATCGAGAACAGAGTCTTCAGCCTTTAGATTGATTAAAAGCACAGATACACATTTAATATGGACTAGGAACAAAAACACCGCTTCAAAACTGCAGGGGTCACTTCTTGAAGATTCAAATAAGCTTAGCATAGACATACAAAAGTTGCCTGTTTTGCGCACCACCATCTCTACAGATAATTTTGTTTCAAACCAAAATAATAAGGAATTTATGGAAACAGATTCTGCAACTCATGAAGTCTCAAATTCTGTACAGATGGGGGAAGTTAAGATTGAGAAGAAAGATAAAATGGAAGGATTATTTACAGAGCCTACCACCACTAATGAAGGCATGCCTAAGGGGAGAGCAGGTTTTCAGGCAGCTGTTATGCTGGAAGGTACTCCACACACCAGTGTGGAGACACACAGTATTGTAGGAAGTAGAGGAATACCTGGTAGTGCTAGGACACAGAGAACTGGCAATACTGATGGTGAGCAGAATGAGATGAATAAAACTCAAACAGATGTGAGCTGTGCTGAGGCAAGGATTGATAAGCATTTTTGTCATGGTGAGGATAAAACCTGCATGATTCAGATTCAGAATGGTGGCAAAAATGGGAGTGAAAAGCCCAGTGGAATATTGTTACAAGCTGGAACACTGCAGAAAGGCAACACTCATCCTAAGAATTCTCTGAAAGGGTCTTTAGTAAAATCCAGAGGTGTTTGCAATGCAGATGCTGTTCAGAATGACCCAGCCTCTCATCTGTTTTCTGACTCTAGAGACTTTGAAGACAGCTTCCAGTTGGATACTCAAACTGAGATGATAATAAAACAGGAGGGCGCAGCTGGAATCACAGGACGGCAGGGGATACAAGGTTCAGAGCTGGCAGCAATACCACAGCAGGAAATATCAGAAAAACGAAGCAGTTTATGGACTGAGAACGATACTGATAAAAGGCTGGCTGCAACAGTTAGGAAACAGAGCTTCTCAAGTCTTATCACAACAAATAACATTACAAAAAACACGACTCAGCACTGTAGTAATAAAGTTTTGGAGTCTGGAGGCCTTAATTTACAGCCTGTAGTGAAGAAAATAGAACCTGCACCTTGCCTTAAAGAAAGCGATTTTTCAGTGACTGACTCACAACTACACAGTTTTCTACAAGATTACCAGACCCAAAATTCAGTGAAAGGGGAGAGTGTGTCTAAAGACCTGAATAAAGCAACCTCCCATTTTGGTAGGGAACACATTGTACAAGTAGAATGCCAGCCTGTCCCTGAAACCAGCCTAAATATGAGTGATAGCTTGCTGTTTGATGATAGCTTCAGTAATGTCAGTGACCTTTCAGCTGTTCACATCATGGAAGTTGATGGAAAGGACCCTGTGGCTTTGCTTCCTCCAGATGGTATTTTGCAGAGTCTAAGGCCTGTTGAGAATAAATCTGATGTCAGTGACAATCAGAAAGAACATGAGAATCCTGCACAGTGTAACAATGTGTCTCTAGCATCCTCAGATGTAATAGCAGAAGTTTTAGACCATGGAAACTCTCCAACTTTTCTGAAAGATGTTCCTTCTACATTTCAAGGTCAGTCAGGATTAAGAAGCTCAGTCATTTGTAACAATGACCTCAGACCAAAGGATTTAGTAGGAGATCAAGGTGAAAAGCTCCAGAGAAGCCACCAAGCTTTAGAGAAGAAACCTCATCCAGCGGTGTGGACTGGCTGCTCGTTTGAACTAAGCCCAGGATTGCAGGATGTGTTAGACAAATGGCCCAGCCTCTCAGGCATTGAAACAGTTTCAGCAAGTTCCAGTTTGAAAGGAGAGTTAGTTGCTCCCATTGTTAGTCAAGAGCCAGGTCCAGTTTTTGAATCTGACTGTTGTGAGCCAGAGCCTTTGCCCACTTGCCAGGATTTAAAAAGCTCTTTCAAGGTTAAAGAAAACAAAACAGAAAACTCGGATCTTCAGAAAACAGATGGCATAACACTTCAGCTCAAGGGAAGCTACAGAACATCCTGTCCTGCACCAGATAGTAATAATGGGTTTATTCCTCCAACACCTCCCAAAGAGCTTTTTCCAAAAAGTTCTGTTTCTCTCCCTGTGAAATCTGCAAGAAAGGGACAAGTCACCTGCAAGGATGAAGGGGAGACAATTCAGCTACGGTGGAATAGTGAGGGCAATGCAGAGCAGCAGGTAAAAACATTCCAGGTCGATCTTGGGTGCCTAGACCCAGCTGAGACAGATGAGATAAAAGATGGTTCCACTATAGACCAAGGCTTTTCACTGCAGTTATCTCAGGATGTTTTTCCATTTGTTCCTTTAAGTGCTGAAAGTTTCACTATTATTGATGTAGCAAGTGACAAAGCACTTTTCCAGACTTTTGTTGCAGAATGGAAGGAGAAAAGCAGATTCTCCATCTCAGTGGCGTGTGAAAGAACAAAGTGCCTTTTGTCTCCCAAATCAACAATTGGTGGCAAATTCAAAAAAGGTCAGTTTCCTGTTCCAGTGCATTATTTTGTGAACAGCATGTGGTGTCTTCAGCTTAAAGGAGGCCTAGAGAACAAGAGGATATGCAAAAAAGGAGGAAAATCACTGATATTACAGAATCAAGGAATGTTTAGGGTTGGAAAGGTCCTCTGGAGATCATCTAGTCCAACCCCCCTGCTAAAGCTGGTTCATGTAAAGCAGGGTGCACAGGATTGCATGCAGGCAGCTTTTGAATATCTCTAGGGAAGGAGATTCCACAACTTCTCTGGGCAATCTTCTCCAGTGTTCTGTCACCCTCAAAGTAAATAAGGTTTTCCTCCTGTTCAGATTAAACCACCCATAAAGCATCCCTTCCAAATTCTGGCCTTTTGTAGCAACCTCTTCAAGAGTTGAGATTGAAGTGTATTCCTTCCTTCCACTCTAAAAAGCATTTCACATTTGTCTGTCAAAAATGTATTTCGATAGTTAAGAAATGTTGTTGTTGTTATGGCAATGTGACAGCAAATAATCTAACTGCTTAATCTTGTCATTTTAAAGGAAGAGTATGTTTATAGATGCAGCAAACTGCAGCATACGAATACTTCTGTGGGGAAAAAAAAGAAGCAATATTGCAACAACCCAGAGACTGATCTGAATTTCACACGTGCTTATATTGAACCAAGTTTACATTTTGAAAATATTTAACCTTGGTTCAGAGGCACTCAGAAGAATATTCAGATGCTCTCACATACCAACAAGCTGCTAACATTTCATTACTATCACCAAAGACCTATCAAGGAAATGCTTGACACCAGCTCTCCATCCTCTACTAATACTCAGTTCCTTTGCTTTACTGAAACTTGATAATATTCAATTTTAGGCTCGACTGTATGTATTTGCATTTTCAGGATCCCAACTCTTCTATATTTATGGATGCCATTTTATAATAGTAACTTAAAATTATTTCTTTAGTGAGTTCTCCTCAGTGGATGCCAGTTAAGGATGATGGATTTCCTGTCCAAGGATGCGAAGACATCTTGGTAGTTGGACTGGCAGTGTGTTGGGGTGGAAAAGATGCCTACTATATCTCTTTGCAGCAGATCCAAGACCAGACTGGTAAGTGAGCAGACAGGCTGTGCTGGGTTACTTGACACTGCATCTTATAAAAGTACCTTCAGGAGATAAGGTTCTTGGAAGTGCTGTGATTGTCCCAACCCTGGCTCAGCTATGTGGTGGAGTAATTTAGCAGTCGTAGGTGTTAAACACCCTTGGACAGGTTGCTGTGGATACATCTATACCACTATGTAATAAGGGCAGGTAATTGGCTCAGGCACTGGACTGTGAGCATGCATGCGGCTAAAACATTCGCTCACTCCCAGGTTCTGTTTATCTAACTTGCTTTGCCCTTTCAATCTCTTCCAATTTTTGCTCTCCAGAACAAATCTAGCACTCAAGTGCTGAACACAGCCCAGTCTGTGCTCAGCGGCCTTGTGACTAGGGTTTGATTCCTGGCTATCCTTTGTTTATTAGTACAGACACAGCATATTGCTTTTGGGAGCCTTGTCTGGTTTGATAAAATATGTAACAGTGCTATAGATGTATTGTTATTTGTTCGTAGTTCAGCTGTAGCTTTTTGTGGTTGCATTCAAAATTTTTCTCTTGCCTTTCTTACCGTGTAATGGGTTAAAAGATGATTTTTGCTTATATTTCCTGCCTTAGAAATCAGTCCAAGTTTGGCACCACCACCTTTGGACCAAAGCCTGTCTATAACAGAGAGACTGAAGCATCTGCAACTGTACCTGCAGAAGAAGCCCAAGAAGGAGCGCTCACTTATCACGTATGACTTCATTCAGCACTACAAAACTCTGCTGATGGCTTGTGGCATCTCCTTGGAGGGAAGTTTTGAGGACCCAAAGGTTTGCAACATTAAGAAATTTCACTTGGGTGAAACTACTAGTTTAAACACAACAGTGGAAAGACAGGAGTACCTTCTGGTACTTCTGTTATTTAGGTATGAATATGTACATCTGCCAGGAGGTTTAGTGAAATTTTCTTTCAGTGGGCAATCTAGAACAGTATTTAGAGGACATTTGCTTTGCTATGGATGTTCGTGGTGCCTGCAAGAGAAACAAACAAAGAGTTTCAGAGGTTAACACATTATTATTTAATACTTTACTTGGCAGGGGAAATGAAGATAAATCTCTCCCCAGTCCCAGTGGACAGGACTTAACGCCTGTTTTGTTGCAATAAAAAGCCTGGGACTGAAATGTCACAAGTGCTTCTGGTCAGGTTATTTCTTCTGAGAGCAGAGGATTTTGTAAGCAAAAGATTTACCCACTATGCATACAGACCACTTTCCTACCACTATTTTCTCAAAATGAACAAAGTTTACATGGAATTTCAAAAGGTTTGGGTACCAGTTGCAACTCAAATGAAACACTAGCTTGAGGTAAAAGCACCTTGTTGGCCACATTACAAAAAGCTCTGGGTGCACAGAAAATTCTGTTGATTTTTAAAGCTTGCTTTGCATAAGGGCTAAACAGTATCATGGCAATATTCAGCTCTGCAGGAAAATAGCTAAGGTGTTCAACACAAGGACAGACACTGATTTTTTTCATACCAAGACATAGTTTTAGGATGAAATTAAAGAGCAGTAGAAGCATCCTTCCCTGCACTGTTCTATGTAATAATCATAGTCATGTTGGTTCATTTTAGTGATACAATGAATATATACATACCCCCTCCTCAGCCCCATACATATACACATGTGGTTTTTACCTTCTGCTTACATGGCAGAGACAATGTAGAAATCTGTGTTTCATCCAATTTTGACACAAGAAATTGAAATATAGCTATAAATGGATTTGCTTTGAAGACAAGGGTTTAAGCTCTACCAGGAGTAAAATATCCCGTGCAGAATTCTTGGCATTAGTCCTGTTGTGCAAAAGATAGGAAAGCTCAGCTTGGCTAATATTCTAGATCAATAGCAAGTTCTGATCTTTACAAAGTCATTTTTCAGATTAAACATGTTTTGATCCTGATTTTCATATTTATTCCCTTTGAGTTAAGTTTTAATAAGTGAAAAGACACTTCAAGATGTGTTTATTTGACAGAGGATAAAGTTTTCAGAAGTACAGAAATAACTTTTCTTTTAGAAAGAAATAACTTTTCATTCTCACTCAAGAATTAAGCTTTTCAGTGACTTAGGCCCTCTTGAAGGTTTTCTTTTATCATGAAGTCATGTAACTTTTCTGCAAATTATTGAGGTTTGCCTGCCGAATCAAGAAAAATAATCTGCACTATGACCTTGAATTAACCCCTGGTTAAATATTTGCATTGTATTATGACTAAAATGTGAAAAAAAAAAACTCTCATGGAGGTCTCCCTTTTTGAGGTTGCATGTTGGCTGCTGGATTCTGGCTCCAAGGAACGTACCCTTCACAACATGGTGACCAACTTTCTGCCCAGTGAGCTGCACCTCTTGGAAGGAGTGGGCACCGGCCAAGGGGTGCAGAGCCTGGGGCTGAGTGCCAGCAGAGACCAGTCTGGGCGGTACAGAGCAGCCATAGAGTCTGTGCTTACCTTCAATGTCATGGACCAACTCCACAAGGAATTGCAGAGGGAAAATCTGACAGGTAAAGAGACCTCCTCCACTTGGGGGCAAAGATGGAGGGTAAATATAGCTGTGCTACCACAGGCTGAATGATCAGTGCAGAAGAGAGGAGGTTTGGAAGTTCTTATGTAAATATATTCTGTGTCAAAATGTTCATTTCTTAAAAGAAAAGAGAGAAATTCCCTTGGAAGTATATCTGTTCTGGAAAAAAAAAATTAAAATATAATCCTTATATCCCAAATATCCACCAGTTCCAATGGTTAAGGCTGTAGCACAGTTTATTCTAAATCTCTGAATCAAGCAGATTTCTACCTCCCAGGTGAGTACCCTGGCCATTCCGAGGGACTTTGTGGGTCTGTCTATGGTTTCTCATGAGCATTTTCAAAAGTTTTTGGATTTCCTTGTCAGAAGTAATTCCTAACATCCTCAGATGTTTTCTGAAGGAGATTCCTTGCTCTTTGGCCTGCCCATATAGCATGATTTGTCATGTATGCATTGTGTCCATGAAACTCTTGTGATTCCATAGTGAATGAATCCTGTATGTTTGCACTAATAATTGCTGAGTGCTTGTGCTGTTTTAAAACAAGCCATCAAAAAAACCCCTAAAAATATACCTATTGGTGGTCATTATGATAGTTTCCCCTAAATTATATCCAGAACTGAGGATTATGGTCCAATCCCGTTGAAGTATTTTATTGCAAGTTTACCACATCATTTATAATTGATCATTCTGTGATCAGAACATTTTTAAAAGATGTGGGTGGTAGAATTAAAGTGTATCAAGTTAGAAAGCCTTACATTAAGCATGTCTGCAGTTTATAAAATGTTGATATACAGAGAGATATGTATTTTTTAGAAAAAAAATTAACAGAAGCTACTTTCTTAAATGCTTTTGTGATAGGAAGTTCTGGAACACTTCTTATTTTGAAATATTTCTTATTCCAGAAACAAAAGTATTTAAATGAAATCATAGTAAAAGATTTCAGTGTCAGAACATTTCAGTATTTTCAAAACTGAGGACTCTCCTTTTTTTCTTTTTTTTTTTTTTTTTAATGAATCTGTGTATCTGCAGTTAATCTGTTTGACAAAAGATTTTCCTGGGTTTGTACTTACTACAGATGTATTTACTAAAGTGGAGATGCCGACCCGTTATTGCTTGGCTCTGCTGGAGCTGAATGGCATTGGTTTCAGCACGGCAGCCTATGAAACCCAGAAACAGGTCATGCAGGCTAAACTGAGCCAGATTGAGACCAAGGCATATCAACTGGCCGGGCACAGCTTCTCCTTGACCAGCCCTGATGACATCGCAGAGGTACGTGAGGGTTGGGCTGGGAGGGGGAGAACTTCCCCAGAGGCTACCATCGAGAGGCTTCGGCTAAAATAAGAAAAAAAATTATTCTTGGGAAGACGGCGTGAAGAAAAGACAAAATGCAACCCCAACTCTGCTGAGAGTTCCTTTATCCTTACGCTCATGATGAGCTTGCTGCCTTCAAGAGGCTGTGCCTCTCCTGCTTGTTATTGATCATTCTGGTTTCTGCCAACTTTAGCAGAGGTAAAGAAGGCAGAAGTGGAAATATGCATGTTGGAAATAAAAACCAAGTGAAAATAAGCATGTAGTTTGTATAGGAGCTTGGCTTCTCGTGGTGCATGAGATGATCTGGCAGTTGAATGGCTTTTGGAGTATTTTGGATGAGTGGTACAGGACTGGAGAAGCTTTTTTGTAATGCCAGTTTCCTGCACACAAGATGTGATTTGGTGTCATGTAGTCTTGAGTCTAAGAAGAGTTGTATTGAAAAAGTTGCATTGTTACCCTTGTCCCTGTACAGGCATGAATGAGGAGGAAAGACTGCTTTAAAAGTTTTGAATCAACTACTGTCTGCTTTTAAGAACATTTTAAGAACTGATATTTTTTTAAAGTCTAAGAAACAGATTTCTATGTAAAATAGCAATGCTTTCATTCCTGAAGAATTTCACTTGCATTTTTTAATGTACATTACATGGAATAATTGAAATAGATTATAATTGCTGTGCATGCTTTTCTCCCCCTCTTGTTTTTTTTTCTCCATATACTACTTTCTCGCTGAGGGGCTGTACTTTATATGGAAATAGTCAAAATTTGCAAGCAGCTATCAGTATAAGAAGTTCCACAGAAATATTCCTTCTTAGTTGCAAATGTAGAAGTCTTGCTCAGTAACAGTAGTCTAAGTTAGAACTCCTGAAATAATGCTTGACTTCAGTTTCACTCTGCTTCATGGAAAAGGGGAAGTAAAGTTTTGTGTGAAATGCTGTTTTCTGAACTACAGAAGCTTGTATTTCATGTGGAAATTTATTACGAGTCATGTAGAGTATCTTGTGTAGGTTAATGGAACTTCATCCTTCCCGTTTTGTGCCAGTAAAACTTCTGTGCTACATAAATGGGCAAGAGAAAAGCTTTCTGTTCCCTTCTGCCAGCTGTGAAATCAAAGACAATAGCTTCTAAGTAGTGCATAATGCTACATAGAAACATAAAGTGAAAAATTAAGAGCTGTATTCTGTCTGTCACTACATGAGCATATATTTAATTTTCCAGTTTTTGGCAATATGTTAGAAAAACTAATATTCTAGCTATCCTCTAAAAGGTATTTGTGACCACCTCTTTTTGTGCCATTCATATTGTTCTGAAGCCTGCTCCCTGCTAACACTTCTTTTTTTACCAATGTTCTTCCCACTTTCAGTCATCTGAACATTACATTTTATTACAGTTGACTGTCAGTAATAACCTCACTTATTGGATGGAGTTAATTACCTTTTCTAGAAACATACCTCTGAACTTAAACTTAGAGTGTTCAGAAAATGAGATTTTAAATTGCATTTTGTAGTTAATTAAAATGAGGAGGAATGACTTTGATAGCAGGGATCTTTAATCAGCTTTTTAATTACCTGAAGCATTTGTACTATCCTTTTGCTGGAACAAGCTGTTTAAGTGCTCAGTTGCTTTTGTTTTCTCCTGGGAATAGCATGCAGGAACTGATTTGAAATGCTGTCCTCTTTCAGGTGTTGTTCCTGGAGCTGAAGTTCCCACAAAATGGAGATGTGAAAGTCCAAGGGAACAAGAAAACCCTGGGTTACACCAGAAGAACAACTGCTAAAGGAAACAGGGTCAGGCTAAGCAAGCAGTTCAGTACAACCAAGGTACAGTAAAGGTTGTTTCTAGTCTGAAAGTAAATTTTAATTGCCTTTTCCTCCTCCAGTTACCACTGGAAATTCAAACTGGGTTCCACCTTCTCTGTTAGCAGAGTAACTCCTACTCTCCTAAAGCTTGAGTGCAGTGAGGACATGCCTATAAATAGCAGGCTTCAATAAGAGTAAATCAGGCAGAATCTGATTTCCCAAATCACGTGTAAGACCAAAATAGCACAATAATTTTGTAAAGCCAATAGCAGAAGATTTTTTCCACATCAGCTTGAAAGATACTTAAATACCATGTTGACTAAAAACAATATTTTCTCTTCCTGCTACTATCAAATCGGTATTTTTTGCTTCAGAGAATTTGTCTTCAGAATGGCTAATCTGATGGTTTATCAAATTTAGTATATCAGAAGCTCGTATAATGTGAGGGCTATTGACATTCTTGCCAGTTGATAAATATTGTGGACCTGCATTAATACCAACTGCTGCAGGCTAATGGGTGCTCTTGCCAGACAAGTGAAATTAGCAGATATATATGTTCCTGTTTTCAGGCCTCATTAATCTGTGTTGTTTTCTTAGTTTCCCCTTGTTCAGTGTAGTCTGTGCTTCGAAGGCAAGTATTGATTTCTGGAACTCAAGTGGCAGTGAAGACATTGGGTGCAGTGGTGGTGGCAGAGCAGGGAACAAGAAGCAAAGGGAGGATCTCCTCCTTCTGTGATGTGGAGGGATGAGGCTGCAGCTGCCTGCTGCACACAAAAAAAAAAAAGTTATTTTGAGAAAAGTTTGCATGCCACTGTCTTTTGAAATTCTTGTTAGTCCCTTCATAGTTCTGATTAAACTGAAAGGATTTGATTGCTAGTGATCAGCTTTGTCTTTCAAGGAGCGTGGTCAAGGGCTTCAGTTGGTGTTCCTAGTGTACAGATAGGAGAGAGCAGGGAGAAAAATATGCAAGAAGATGGAGGAGAAGCATTAACGCTGGACAAGAGGAGACAACGTAGGGAACCTATGGCAAGTGATGCTTTATTTCATCATTTCAGGTGGTTTATTGGTTGCTGCAGATTAAGAGTGATGATGAGGGTGCAGAAGTCCAAAGAGAAGTGGTTGTCTTCTCGTGGGTAATAAAACTGCAGCTATATCAGGTGGTGCTTTGATTACCCACTTGTAGGTGGTATAAGTGGAGAGGATATTGATTTAATTTTAAGGCAGTGACACTGGAAGCTCACTGTGGGTGAAGGAGTCACTTTCTCCTGCAGAACTGCAAAAACTTTATAAATAAAGCTTTAAAGGCCGTTGATGAGTTGTGCCCTTTTCTTCCCACAAGGATGTTTTGGAGAAATTAAAGACACTTCACCCATTGCCAGGGCTGATATTGGAATGGAGGAGGATCAACAACGCCATTACTAAAGTGGTGTTTCCACTACAGAGGGAGAAGCGATTGAATTCTGCACTGGGAATGGAAAGGATATATCCAATTTCACAGACTCACACAGCTACAGGTGAACAAATGTGTGCAAATGCCTCAGTTCTTCCAGTTCCTCTGTCTTTTTCTATGTGTGCAGCTTTTCTAAGGCAAAAAGATAGGAAATCAAGCCTGTACTCTGCTTCAACCAAACACAGATACTGGTATATCTATTTGACATATATCTGCCTTAAAAAAACAGGTGTGTTTAAAATAGCTTTTGTGTTCATTGAGCAGTATTATTCATTTCTTGCACATATTAGCATATAAATCTCTGACTCCAGAAGAGGTTCTTGATTTGGGAGTTTCTTAGTGATACAGAAACAGGGAACCATCACAAGCTCATTAAACACAAATTACTTCTCCTTTTTAAAATTTTTTTCAGTGGTTGTGTCCTCTCTCACTCTCCTGCCCATTTGGAGATGCAGTGTGTGCAGCTGTGTTGAGACTCCTTTTGGACCCTTCCTTAGTTCTGTCCTGTCTTCCTTTCAGGTCGAGTAACCTTCACAGAGCCAAATATCCAGAATGTGCCAAGAGATTTTGAGATTGAAATGCCAACTGTGGTTGAAGAAAGTCCACCCTCCCAAGCCCATGGAAATATTCATTCTCGTGCTGCTTTTGGGGGCAGGTAGGAGGATCTTGACAAAGCTTCTGTCTAATCTTAATGTGGTCAGGTTGTCAAATTTCTCTTTTCTGACTTCACCTGTGGCTGCTGTCATGCCAGTGTGACTTGTTATTCAGTGTTTCTCTTACAGGGGAATAAATACCTAAAAATCAGTGATACATGAAAGACATAATAATGCTAACAGCATGTGGTTTCACGTAGCTATTTGCTTTCTTTTCGACGTTCTTTATGAAAGCCTTCAGTGAGATTAGCGTTACGCTCCCAGCTGTTGAGTGGAAAGCCTGAGTGTGAAAATATCTAAACTGAAGTTAAGATCTGGTTTGACTTGCTAAGAACTACTCTGAAGGAGGATAGGATATTGTGGAAGAAGCAGAAGAAAGTTCATTTGTTTTGTGCTGTGCAGCTCCCTTTGTAAGGGAACAGGGGTGAACATATTTTTCATTCTTTGTTAATAATTTCATTTGTGATAGTGACGTGCAGAAACTACCAGGTAGCAGAGAAAGATTTCTAAATTTGCTTTCTGTTAACCAAATGCCCCGTTTTCTATGATTCTACAATTCCACTTTGACAGCATTACATGCCAGTGCTTAAACAGTTGTGTGGAAGTCTAGTGAAATACCAAGGTGAATCTTGTAGCAATTACCTTGTGAGCTTTGAGGCTTTGTACTTGGTGGTGCTTTTCTACCCTTTCAGTTTCCTTTTCCATTCTGCTTCTTGTCCCACTTGTGTCACCTGAGTGACTTTTCTAAGTTTCTTCCCCCACAGCAGGATGTGAGAAATTTGAGAAGGTTTTTGGTTCTTCTGTCTGGCGCCTCCTACCACCATGTGTTTAACACCCTTGCGCCTTGGGAAAGTAACGGGAAGAGAACTCAGGAGTAGAAGGATCTTGTCCATCTCTTCTCAGAAGAGCCAGGCATAGCCATGGAGGCAGGAATGTCGTTCTGAGATAAAGCTGTGGCAGTGCTCTGGCTTGCAGCAGCTTTTCAGGATGGCTGGGGAGTGTGCTGGTTTCTTGAGAGTCTTCCCTGTAGAGCAGAGCCCATCGAAGTCTGGAGTGCCTGCCAGACTTCGAGAGGTCTGTTTCTCAGGCTGGCTTTTCCTACATTTTCCTGCAGTCCTTAGTTAAGCAGCCACTGTGTTAGGAAGACAGGCAGTCCTAAAGGCACAGAAATTACTTCTGGCACAAAAGAAATTGCCATCCAGCCAAGTCTGATAGGCCTTCCAGACTTTGGTGAAACTGTCTATTATCTTACTGACTACTATTGCTACTCTTTCCTCGTATTGTAAGAAGCTTCTGACCAAAGGAGTGTAGCTAAATTAGGTCATGGTATAAAGCCCTTACACATTTAACTAAACTGAGAACCTATGCTGAACAGTGTGATTTTCTGCAGTACCCAGACATGCAATTGTCCCTCACCTTTATTTCTTTTGAAAATTTATTTCTGTGATTTTTGTGCTTTCATCTCATTGATCCCTACTGTTCCCAAAAATACAGTATTTAAGAAGAAAAGGAAGTGCACAAGGGAGAGCATGATGTTTTTTTCTGTGCTCTGCTGAAGCTAGTCTTGATCTCAGAGATACCTTTTCATTTTGATAAAGAATTTTCTCAGATCCCTGATTCAAACATCAGGGACTTATAAAGGCCTTCTTCCTTCCAGTGAAGAGCCCACTGGACTGTCTGGTAGACTGCTGCTGATGGGAGTACATGATGTGAATGGTGACAGAGCTGTGCACTGTTCGGTGGATATGCTCATGGATACAATTCCATCTGCAGCTACAAATGACTTGGTGGGACAGTAGACCTAAGCAAGCCCTGAGAGGATGCAGAGCACCTGGGTGACACTGTAAACTTTTGGCCTCTCAGAAAAGAAAATCGAGCAGCTTTGGGGCAATTTTTCCCTCAGTCTTTAGGGAGGAAACGTGCAGTGTGTTATGAGCACCTCTTCTGCAACTTCTGCTCTGTTTTTACAGGCTTACTTGTGAATGTGTGTGCGTGTGCAGTAATGAGGGTGATGTTGGGGGGAGAATTTTTCTGCCTCTGCTAGGTATGGGCTGGTCTGTGCATTCTGCAGAGGAGAATGATGTTGAGAGACTTGGCACTCAAGGTGGAGTGTTGAATTTTTAGGATTCCTGTGACTCTGCTATCTTTCTGGAATACCCTCATCACAGATCTTGAGCCATTCATCTTACCTGTTTTAGAGCAGAATTATCCAATTTCTGAAGTGAATCCTGAATGTACTAGGAAGATTTATCCCTAAATCTTTTCGGAATCAATAAATCCCTTTCAGGTGTTTACATGGTCTCTGTCCAGTTTTCCCATGGTCAAATTTGGGTATGGATTGTCCAGAAAAATGGAATAGAGGCCACTGTCTCACCTGTTTTTACTGATTCTTTGTGATAAAAATGATTATGCATCTCTTAGTATTTTAGAAATTGATGAAGGGCAGTAATTCTTTTTCTCCACAGATGCAGAAAGCATTCCAGTATTTTGCCTAATGGGCTAAAGGTTCAAGCTGCAAACGGAACCGAAGAAAGAGGAATACCATTTTCTGTTAGCATGAGGCATGCTTTTGTTCCCTTCCCAGGTAATGCTCAGGTCCTGCTCTGGAATTGTTAAATATATGGTTAGCAAAAAATCCTGGAAGTAAGGAAGGTTTAAGAACTGATAACAGTGTGTATGTGTCTGAGCAGCCTCCTTGGAAAAGTAGTGCAGTAGTTAGCATGCCTTCAAAATTATTCACGAGACTGTAAAAGAGAGAGTTTCAGCTGGGCAAAGTATTCAAATGATATCATTCACATGTTCACACTTTCATTTCCTCTTTAAGAATACCTGTTTTTTAAAGAGGTAGCTAAGGCAGCTCTTAGTACAAATTGCACTCTAGCTACTGTTCTTTCTATCCAAATGTCAGTTCTCACATTGCCTGCTCTGTCTCGGACACCTGGACAGATACTTGTTTATATGGTTTTGATGGATTCTAAATGTGACTAGATGTAAAGCAGGCAGGCCTGAGCATTAGGGAAACAGGCAAGAATTTGTCTTGATAGAAGTTGCTGTGAAAAACTCTCAGAGCAGAAGATAAAGGACGAGTTCAGTCCTTCTTGCTGGCAAGTTGGATGGAATATTGGAGTAATTTATGAAATAATGCTTTCTGATAACTTCTTGACTTCAGGTGGCTTAATCTTGGCTGCTGATTACTCTCAGCTGGAACTGAGGATCCTCGCTCATTTGTCTTGCGACTGTCACCTCATCCAAGCCTTGAATGGTGGTACCGATGTCTTTAAGGGCATCGCAGCAGAATGGAAAATGATTGATCCTGAAGCTGTTGGAGACAGGACCAGGCAACAAGCTAAGCAGGTAATTTTAGGAAAAGAATTCAATAGCAGCTTTCTGGGCAGGAAGGTTTAGTGTTCAACACATTGTGGAGTCACAATAGTATGTTTTCCTGTTTGAGTTCTGCCATGATTGTTCAGTAGTTGCTTAGTCCGTCCTCCCGCTCTCACTACGTTGCAGCTGGAGCTGTCAGGGTTTTGGGGGATGAGGGTGGAGAAAAGCAGCATGAATGGCTTGAACTCAGAGGGGCTCTCTCTTCTTGAATACTTGCCCTTGTTTCCATACACTTGTCTTCCAGTGAATCACATTTTATTTTGGCTCTGCTTTCTCTGCATGGCTGACCATACGGTTGCGATTCTTCACCCTGTCATCTGGCAGATTTGCTATGGAATCATCTATGGAATAGGAGCAAAATCTTTAGGCGAGCAGATGGGGGTTGATGAAAATGAAGCTGCCAATTATATTGAATCCTTCAAATCAAGATACACAGGTTTGGATATGGCTGTTTGGGAGCTGGGTGGTGGTGGTTGTTGTTTTTAATCCCTTCTCTCCATATCTCTTCAAATCCTAAATTTGTGTCAACCTACTACTCGTATCTCTTGAAAATGCTTTTAATTTTGAAAATGTCCAGTGCATGAACGCAGCAGTTTGATACTCTGTAACGTTTTACTCTACTCTCTGGTTTTATTCACCTTTAAGACTTTGTTCTTTACTTATTATGATAATGGTTTTTTGTTATTTTAATTAATTAATAAGCCCTGAGGAGTCATTTTAAAGCTCTTAAGTTTCTGAATGAGAAATGTGCTTTTCCTTATTAAAACACACAGCTTCAAATTATATGCTGTGACAACTTCAGACCATGCTTCTTATCATTTTTAAGTATAACCATTTCTTTCTTCTGCTCTTGTCTTCTGCTTTCATGGAGTTTTAAACTGTTTTGCATATTACCCTTTAATTTGTATCCAGCTGCTTAGAGTAGCTGTCCCATGTTTTGTAAAAAGATATTGTTGTGTTTCTAAGAAGCATGTTAATTTTTAGGAAAGCTGTAGAGAGAATAGAGCTGCAATCAGAAGAAGAATGGAGGGCAAATGGGACAAGAGGCAGCTAGCTGTAATCATAGGACTTGAAAATGAGATGGAAAATTATGTTCTGGAGATTTAGGGTTTGTTTCTTCGGGAGAAAGATGCAGAGAAACGGTTTGCTATTAAGAGTCTGTTTAGTCTCCATTAATTTCTAAATAGTCTCTCCTTCGTGACCATTAGGAACGACTGCCTGCTTCCTCTCGGTACATGTGTATGCATACAAATTGCAGTGTACCTTATACTGGAACTTCACTTCTCATGAGTTTTTGCTTGCTATGTGTTGCCAGGCTGACTGCTAAGTGACATACCTAATGAATTGACTTATGCTGTCAGTCTTGATTTTGAATAGCTCCTTTTACATTTTATATTTTGTAAACCTTGAAAGAAACTGTCTGAAGTTAACTTTTCCCGCGTTAGTACAGTTGTTACCTGAATTTGCAGTGCAAGTTCACTCTTCCCTGTCTCACCTTTCTTTGACCCAACTCTTGGTGGATTTTCTCCTTCCCTTGCAAAGTGCAGATGGGTGAGTTTCTTTCATCCTAGAATCTGAAGTGACACAGCCTGAAGTCAGGCAGCCTGAGGCATCAAGGGCTCTGGCTTCTGCTTTCAATTTACTCCCTTCCTACTACTTGTCTTTCCAATGCTGCTCCACGTTCTGACCTCTCCATTATCCGTAATACACGTATGACCCTCTGTGCCTGGGCACTGTGCTGGATGGACTTCCCACCTCCTCGTGCACAGTCAGATATCCTGACACTGTGCACTCTCTTCCACCTCAAAAGTCTTAATAGGTTTTGCAGCAGAGCTGAAGGAGTGATTGTGTGCCTTTGTCCACTGATGGGGTCTGGGAAATTTAAAGGATTTCCTCTGTGCTGCTTGGCTGCCCCAGACTGCTTTCAGTGACCCCACTGAGAAGTCAGTACAGAACATCAGCTGTATTACAGAAAACTTTCTCTCTCCTTTCACAGGGGTTCAGAAGTTCTTGAGGGAGACAGTGCAGAGCTGCAGAAGGGATGGGTTTGTGCAGACCATCCTGGGGAGACGGCGATACCTGCCAGCTATCAAAGATCCAAATCCCTACAGCAAAGCTCATGTATGTTGAATGCCGTGCCTTTTTTTTTTTTTTTTTTTTTTTTTTAGTTTTATTTTTAAAATACCAGATTTCTTTGCATAGCCATATCTGCAGTTTTACAAGGTTTGTGAGCCATCTTAGTCATGACCTTCCACTTCTTGCTAAGTTCATTGTTCCCTCAGTCATTCTCTGAATAACAGAGTTTTTGTCATGGCCTGTTTGACGTTAAGTCTTCTGTGACTGTGTGTGCAGCTGTCATCACTGTGCTAACCTCACTTCAGAACTCCCACATTGGAGCTGGAGTGAGTAATTTATTGAAATCAATGGACATGATTTTAAAAAGCCTCCACACAGGGTACGCTTTAACTCTTCAGGCTGACTTGCTCCAGCTCAGCAGTCTTTGTATGTTACATGCTGTTAGCACTTGAACAAGAAAGGGCATTTAAGTCCTATATTTTTGGGTATTTGTTCCTTTTCATATTTTCCCTGAAAGGAAAATTGCTTTAACTTCTTAGATAAATATTTACTTAGTATACACCTTTACACTAGCATTAATTTTTTTTTAAAGGTCATTTTGGACACTTCTGCCATAGACTCTACTTCAGTAAGAGTAAATTGACTCCCTAGGGAGGTGTTTCTGTGGGGAGGAAGCATTATACTTCTCAGTAGGACGCTGGATCAGGTTGTGTGGAATTAAAGACTAGAGTAGAATAGGGAGGAAGTGGGGAAGTTTGTACTCCAAATAGTTGACAGGGAAACCAGGAGGCTTTAAAAAAACTTTTGAAAATATTAGACAATTCTCCTTCTTGTGGATTGTGACTCTTGCATGTTATTACCCTTGATATTCATTAATTTTAAATTTGTGGAATTTTCTCCTGCACCTGTAGAAATTTTGTGTCTGAAGCTAGTCTATAATGTGTCTTTCTTTCAGGCAGATAGAACAAACTCTTTATTTGGAAGTTTTACTCCGTATCTATTTGGCCATGTATTTATTATTTTTAATTAAGTACATGTGACATGTTGGATTTGATTTTTTTGGGGGTGAGTTTTGAGAACAACTCTCTCTGTTCAGGCAGAGCGACAGGCTGTGAATACAACCGTTCAGGGATCTGCTGCAGATATTGTCAAAACAGCCACTGTGAATATTCAGAGACGCCTGGAAGCTTTCTCCTCTGTGATCAAGTCCCATGGACATCTGGAGAGCTCCTTCCAGAGAGATAAGACTGGTATGGTTGCCTCTTCTTTGCACACTGGAGCAGGATTTTCAGTGTTACTAATGTTAAAACAACAAAAAAAAAAGGGCCTGAAAAAATATTAGTGCCTTTGGGCCTAGGGGTGGGAGATGTTTTATTTCCTGACAGTGGTAAGTCTGTGTTTAAGGGGCATCAGGAAGGAGGAAGAATGTCTGCTCAACAAACTAAAGCAAATGTGACCAGAACAGAGACTCCAGTTACCTCAGAGCAGATCTTGCAAAGGTTGGCAGTGAGAGTTCATGTGTGATGTGGTCTGTGATGCCACCACAGAATTGTTCAGAAGTGGGAAGGAGGAACTGAGCAGACACTCTGGCTTCACAGGCAAAAAATTGAGTGGGACGACTTCTGGTTCCAAAAATACATTTTTTGGTTAGAATTAAGTCTGGAATTTGTTGGCTGGAATTTGAGGTACAGAGACTCCATGAGAGTATTATACGAAGCACTTATCAGCATAAGTTTTTTCTGACTGCAGATAGCAAAGCTGTGCTGGGGTGCTCATTCCCAGAGGAATGCCACAAAGACTTTTTTTAGCATAATGTAGACAGTGTTTTGTTCATCAGGCGTATTTTAGAAAGACAACTTAAGAGATGGAGAGCTATATTTCTTTGATAGATCTTATGCTTCAGTTGAAACATGAAGCTGTCTTAATATGAAGAGTCTGATTTGGAAACTAAATAATTAATTGGCAGACCTCTAAAAATGTGTCAGGGAGTTTATTTTGGAGATACCAGATTCAGAGGTCAGCTATGAATAGAAGGCACATTCTTGGCAGAGCTTCCCACCCCTCCTCGGAGCAGAAGCTACTGACCTTTGGCCAATGTAATTGTAGGGAGGTGAGTAGATGCATTTGTGACAGTTTTTCCCTGCTCTGATACTGAGTGTTTCAAGAACAGGAAGGAATTCTTTTTCAGCAAGTTAGAAATGCCTGTGCCATCAGAGGAGCATCCTGCATCGTGTGGCTGCTTCAACATTGCTGCTTCAGTGTGAGGCTTGTGTGAGGAACTGATGATGGCTTGAAACCCTTTCTGTGAACCGAAGTCCTCCTGTTAGCTAACCTGAGAAATAAATAACTTTTGAGTCTCTGTGTGTGAGGTTGTGTTTGTTTATTTTAAAACACCAACAGCTTTTACCATGGAAGGGTTTGTTTTATTTTTTGTCAGGGAAGGCCCACTACGATCTTGGTTTTGTCAGCTGCTTACTTGTTTATTCAGTAACTGCTCTTTTTTTTCCTTCCTCTTTTTTACTCAGGAGCTACAGTTTCAGAAACTGCATTTTGCAGGAGGCTGACTGCTTTTTTAAACTTGCCATTAGAATGTTTCTGGAAGAAAAGCAGAATCCTAATTCATTACCAGAGAGAATGTTGTAAACCAGCATCTGATTAAACTTTGCACGATTTTGTTTAAAATTTACTTTCAAAACAGATGGTTCGGGAGACACAACTGTCTCTTGTTTCCGTTCTGATTCATATCTTTATAATGTAAGGCTGAAATGTGTATATCTAAAACACTTTTCATTAACATTTTTCCCTCAGTAACTGTACAAATATTGATAGAATAGCAATGATTTGTGGTTTTGTCTGGAGGCATGGGCTTTTTAATTTTCAAGTTCCTCGTGTTCTTCTTCTCAGCACTAGAAATGTGCAAAGGTTTTTGATACAAGAAACACACTTTTGTGTGATGGTGCCTAACAAACTCTGCTCTTCTCCTGTGTAGGAAGGCTGTCAAGGAGGAGAAATGCAGGGATGTTACATCCCATCAGAGGAGCCTTCTTTATCCTCCAGCTGCATGATGAGCTCCTCTACGAAGTTGCAGAGGATGATGTCATCCAGGTACAGCCCTGCAGTTCCTCCTTCAGCTCTACTGCATTACTGTGTTTCAAACAAGCCTTCCTTCTAGGAGCTCACATTCTCTTCCCTGGGTCTCTCTCCCTGAGTGCTGAAAGGTCTCTGAAAACAAAGTTCAGTTGGATGAAAAAAACATGTTTGCATGCTTGATCCCTTGATTTTCAGACTCAAGCCATCCTCATGGCTGAAGTTCATTTTCAGTGTGTGCTTTGTTGCTTATAACAGCAGTTCATGCAACTTCTCTGTGAGGCTTGATGAGTGAAGTGGCTTAGTATTATTGTCAGGTGTAGGGGGAAGTGTTTCCTCGTCTGGAGGTATTTTTGCCTCCGTTTATGCTCTGGTGCCTAACTCAGAACATGTATTGTAACAGCTGTGGTTTGTACTCCATGCAGGGAAAGAAGGATTCTATCCTTTTGGCACTTGTTTCCTCATTCCCTACCTACTTGTCTTCCTGATAGAAGCATTGTGGTGCTGGTTGGCAGCGGGATAGGTACAAGGAATGTGCTCTGTGGTTTTAAAGTGCCTTCTGTGTGTGTGTGTGTGCTGCTCCTCCCTGGAGGCACTCCTGTGCCTGGGCACAGAGGAATCTGTGTGCCAGCTCGCAGGGGCAGCTGTTTGAGCTGGATGTTGGCAGCTCAGGGTTTCCCAGGTCCTGAGCACAAACACAGGGTGGCTCCCAGGCCGTGCTTCCATATTTTGGGGGTGCCTTTCTTCCACTTTTGTGCAGGCACATCGTTAATGACAAAAGGTCATCTCCTGATGGCAAGCAGTAACTCCTAGTATGACAGAGCTTTCAGCACTGCTGACTGGCCTGAGCATGCACGTGTATTTTAATAAATATATACTATGAAAAATAAGAAGAATATCAGTGAGTATATTTATTAATAATATGTATATTAATTTAAGTAAAAACAAAAGGTTTGATATTTTTTCCTTGAATCTCAGCTTGAGCTTTTTCTCGTTTTGCCAGCTTTGTTCAGACATCTGCTGCTTCAATCCTGGCAGGCTGTTTTTGAGACAAAAAGGCTCCTAATATTCTTCCTGTAGAAGACTGAAATCCCCTGAGTATAGGCTTTAACATCCTTAGATACTGACTCCATTTTATCATGGTGTTCCCAGGAGAACTGGAGACAAGTGAATGGATTTGCTTATTATTTATCGTATTCTATTTTTTTCATTAACTACCTGAACTTCAAGAGCAATTATTACCAGCTTTTCTAACTTCCTTCAGACATATTTCTCCATAGATTTTTCTTTAAGCAGTTGCTTAAACCAGCAGGTTTTCCTGTCTCTCCTGCAGCACAGCTGCTGTCCCTGGTTCTGGGTGCAGCAGCCCTAATCTGATGTTCTTTGCTGGTGCCATGTGCTGGACCTGTGACCATTCTCGGAGAATCTCCTTCTGTATGGTTCATGTTTCTTTTGATCTGCTGGGCCCCAAACTTGATCAAGGCTGGAGTGGTTTGAATAGAGTGGAAAACTGATCTGTGTGTCATGCAAGCAACATTTTCTATGTTCCAGAGTTTCATTTCCTTGTTTTCTCACAGCAGTGTGCCTTGCTTAAGCCCTGTTCAGTTTTTAATCTCTGATAACCCCATTTTTTTCCTGCCCAGGCAGTTATTTTTCATCCTATTTTTGAACAGTAGATTATTTCTGTCCTAATTCTCTACCCTGCTTCTTTCTACTCTGTACTTGTCTGTGCTGAATTACATCCTATTTCAAAGCATTTTTCTAGGTTATCAAGATCATTTTGAAATGCAGTATGTAGGGGCATAGAGGTTTGGAAGACAAATCTTCCCCTGGTTCTTAATGCTGTTGTAAACTCTTGTGCTCTGATCTCCTCAAATCCCCTCCTCCATTCCCCAGCGAACACTATGGAGGAATTTCTACAGTGGGTACCTGTGAGGAAGTTATGAAAACACATGGAAGGGTCAGAAAGCTTGAATAGTTCCTCTGCTGACAGAGTGGCTTCTAGCTGAGCTGAGGAATCACCGTGATTTCAAACCCTCTTTTCACTCCGCTGTGGAAAGGTTCCTGGGATGGGTGTGGATTGAAAGATTCATTCAAGCAATCCAGGACAGGCTGGATTCTGCATAGGTCTGGGAGGAGGAAAGGGAATACCTTTGTCCAGAGCAGGTTTTTACAGTCAGGAAAAAAAAATCCAGTCTCTTGTAATCCAAACAGTTGCAGAAAGAAATAATTTCTGGTCTCCTAACTGTGTATTGAAATGAATGTTTTCCTAGGAATACTTTTGGAGAGCGGAGAACAGTTACCTCATCTGTTTACTAGAGGGCAGGAGTTGCCTTAACTAAATAGCGAGGGGGAACCTGGGCAAGTATTTGTAGCACCCACATGGAATGTGACCTCCTTTCCCAGAGGTTTATACTTTGTGTTTCAGAGTGCTTTTCAAGCTGGCACAACATGGAGGAGCCACTGCTCTTTGCTTCTGGCAGATTTGTTTTGTGTTGTGCTTTCAGTACATTGAAGTTTTCAGAACAGACTCCACGAAACACTTCAGAGTTATGCAGCTGAGTGAAAGATGAGACTCTGCAGGACTCTCAAGTGTTTAACAGAAAGTGAATCTTGGCCTCTTTTCTCAGTAGTCTTAAACACTGCAGAACCAGTCACAGCTGTGTGCTGCATAAAAGCTCACTGGTTTTATACAGTTTCTGCATTCATAAACACTAATCAGGATTTGGTTGCAGTCCCATCGGTGGTAAGTCAGTGCAAATAAATGCAGGAGAGCATTCCAGGTGTCTGTCTGCCCCAGCTATTGACAGAAACCCAGAGCACTGCGGGTGTGTGTGTGTCTGATGCCTGATGTTTTCTCCTAGGTCGCTCAGATCGTGAAGCACGAGATGGAAAACGCCATCAAACTCTCAGTGAAACTGAATGTTAAAGTGAAAATTGGCCCCAGCTGGGGAGACCTGCAGGACCTGGAGCTGTGACAGTGCTGTGTGGCTTTCCCATGTGTGGGGAGGCAGAAGGCACCATGGACTGGGCAGGGCGAGGGCCTGTGATCACCTGCTGGCAGTGTGATCCTCCTGTGCTGTGTTTCTGCTGGCAGGGTTACAAGCTGCCTTTGGAAACACGTGGTGGAAGCCGAATTCACCAAGCCAAACCTTCTAGAGCTCAGTCTGAGCACTGAAGCGTGCTTACAGAACTGTGAAATTATTAATTGTTAAAAGAAGGGTATTTAAATGAATTCTGTTAAAATGTGCTTGATCTTGTACAAACCTCCAAAGCCTAATGAATTTATTACATATGAAATGAGCTGGATTACATTATTAAAACAAGGCACAAACATAATTTGGCAGTGCTTGTGTGAAATTGTCTGGGGCAAAAAAAGTCATTGTGATTGCACTTGATGTAGAATTTTGCAGGCCTCTGCCAGGATTATCTTGTACTGGATTCTGCTGATGATGCTCAGGTGCTGAAGTGGCTTTACAGCTGGCTGTATTTCTCACTGGGCAGCTGTGCAGCGTTCACAGCGAGTGGAGCCTGTGCTTGGTTGGCCTCTGACTTTTAAGAAAGCATTTTGGTGACTGCTGTAATTCATCCTACGGCTACCTCGCAAACTGGCCTCAAGAGGGACATTGTTTGGAGTCTCTTAGAATTAATACGAAATCACCAGCAGAAACATTTTAAAGAATGAAGCTCAATTAATTGGTTAAAAACTTAATGGCAAAGCATATTTTTGTGAAGACGAAAGCTATCTCAGTCTGGCCAGCTGACATGGCAGGCTTGCTGATGTTTGAGGTCTGGTGTGTTTGAGAGGAGTCTTTACACTGTGGTGGGTGACCTGTGGCTCTTTATTCAGAGACCATTCTCCCTAAGGAAACCTCACACCTGCCTGTTGGCAGCCCCTCTAAAACCTGCTCAGATTTCCCCCACTGTTTGCCTCAGTGTCTTTGGCTCTGACCCTATGATTAGGCAGAAAGTTTTCCCGGGAGTTTGGGCTTGTCAAGCTGAGCCACGATCAGATCCTTCAAAAGAAGGGGCAAGGAAGGAGCTTGCAGGGAATTAATCTGCCACTATTTGGCATTACTCTCCCCACTAATACCTTCTGGTCTGGCTAAATCCCACATCACATGTTTTCATTTCCCTTCCAGACAGTTGTGATGGTTACACAAGTTCAGCTGCTTTTGTTAACTTCCCACAATGCCTGACCTTGAATTCTGTCATTTTCATCGTCTAGCCCTTGTACCTTACAAGAAAAGGGAGGACAAGTGCCTCCCGTCATTTTCCTTATGCCTCTAATTATTGTATCATGTCTTTTTTCTGCAGTTCCTCCCTAATGTAATCAATCTCCATCTTTCCATTCTTGCCTCCTGTGAGAAGTTTTCAAGCCCCTAATTATTCTTTCATTTCTGAGCTTGTGCTGGGTCTTTTTTAAGCGGTGTACTTTTGAAGTTGCTTTTTCAGCCTGATCTGAGAGGATGCACACTTGGCTTTCAGCAGCCGGAGAGGGGGCTCGAGCTTGTTAACTTCAAATGCGGCGCTTTTGGCAGGGCCATTATCCTGACATCAGAAGTACGCGGCACCGAGGGCTGGAGAACACAGGGAGTTTTCAAAGAGTGCAGCAAACCGGACACGTGGTACTGAGCCAGAGCCCCAGGTGAGGCTGCCATCACTGCCCTTCTCAGCACTGTCTTGGCCTTCTTTCCTGTTCTGTATTCCACCTTACATTGAGATTTTTTTGTTTTCTTCTTGCCTGCTCTATGCCGTGGCTTTCTATGACATCTGTCACCTGATGGCTGAGCTCTTTATCCACAGCATTGGTTCTTTTCTTAGTCTATTAGAGCTTTTGTTATTAACAGATCCGAGCCTCGGCACCCTGGTGCCTGACCATTTGTGTGCTCTGCCTGTGAAGATGCTGGCTTGGACTCATTATCAATTCACATGGCCTAATGGTTTCCTGTCCTGGGTGTCCCGTGGTGACACACCTGTGCCATATTCCCGGCCTTACTGGGGCTGCTGTCATTTGGGCTGCTTGTTCTTTGGCACATTACAATATTTCCCTCCCACACACTGCCTTCAGAATTTCCAAAGGCTGCATCTCACACGTATTTCTCAGCAAGCTCTCTAGAAGGGGGTGATGCTAATCAGTAAGGGGATTAACATGTACCCAAACTTATTTTAACTAACAAACTTGATGGGTTCATTTTAATTAAGCAGTAATTTGGAGCAAATAAGAGGTAGCCACTGTGGTGTTTGAGTCATGTTACTAGGACTGGCTCTGAGCTGTTTTCTGCTTGCTGCTATTTACATTCCTCAATTCTGATTAGACTTTAACTCTAGGGAGACTGAGCAGTGGAAGCAGAAGAGGGCTTAGGTCAGGTAAGCAGAGACGCTGTCCAAAACTGCAGAAAAGGGTTTATGTTGTTTTCTGAAGGTGGTAAGAAGGAGCCTGGCTGCTCACGTTACTTACCTGGTTTTGTCTGTGGGCTCCTTTTCTCCCACCTCTGATTGACTGAGGCCTGTGTTTAGTTGGAAACTGGGCTTTTTATTAATTCAGGATCTGGTAACCAGAGTGCAGGTTAGTCTCTGTGTAGTCCGGATGGGATGCAGCTGGTAATGTTTGTTCCTCAGCTTGTTTGTGTGTTTCTCTCTTCACAGCCCACTCCAGCCTCCTGTTGGCTGGCACAGCCCGGGACAAGGACAGATGAACGCTGCAGAAGGGGTAAGAGTTCTGTTTGTTACAACTGTTGGCAGCCTTGTCCCTTGGTGCACACAGAATTGCTACTGCAGCCCAGCCCTGCGTGTGCCCTGCACCGCCCTTGCCTGGCTCCTGCACCAGCAGGGATGTGTCTGCCTGCCCAAAGAAATCCGCTTGGGATGCAGTCCTGGCAAACAGCTGCGCTCACTGGGAGCGCCTTGTCTTCACATGATGGGAACCTGTGGGACCCAGCTCCTCACAGGGAGAGCCCATCCCCTGGGGCTGCTGAGCAGCCCTGGTCTGGTTGGTTCCCATCTGCTTTCTGCTCAAAATTATTCAAATTTGCATTCAGCTGGCTACTGGTACGGGGCAGAACTTGCCCAGCCTTGGTAGCAGGAACTCACGTCTTTGGTGTTTGCTGCAGCCTCTTGGTCCTGTTCCTCACATGCAGACCACAAACTTGTTTTGCCTTGGTCTTTCTGCTGCAGCTTTCCTTTTCTCCCTGGCTACTGGAAGTGGTGACAGGCAAGTGACGAATAATGACACTGGTAATCTGATCTGGTTTGGTCCTTGTGCCTTTCTCCCATGCTGCTTGCATCTCATCAAGAGAGCTGTACATAGCTGACAAGAGGCAGCTGGGAGCTCAGCACCTTTGGCTGCCATTTTGAGCTTGTGGCAGAGCAATTCAGACGTGCTGTTGGGAAGTGCCCTTATATTGAGCTCACTCCTCCCTTCTGAGAGCTCAGCCTGTGGGTGGCTGTGTTTACCCTGAAGTGGGAGTGATGGGAAGGGGGCTCTTGGTTGGCTGGGGAGCCCTGGTCCAAGGCAGGTAACATTCCAGGGGCTGGTATGGCGGTTAGGAGCTCCAGGTGAGCTCCCTGCAATGGAGCATGGAAATATCAGCTGGGGCATGGGTTCTGTCCTGGCAGGAGCAGCTGGAGGAAGGGGGGTGGCCATCCCCACTCCAGCAACAACCAGGACTGCAATTTTTGTATTCCTGAATGAGAAGTGTAAACTCCAACCACAGGCTTTACACAAACCACGCACCTTTGTAATACTATAAAGAATCTAGAAGTTGGAAAAAAAGAGATTACACCAACTAGTATCAATTCTTTCCTTTATTTTCTTTCCCTCTGTTTTGTTTTGGTTCGGTTTGGTTTTTTATTGTTACTGGGGGCTCGGAACAGCCTCACTTTAAGATGCCTTAGTTTAGTGATGCTGATTTAGGATACCTGTGGAAACAGGACATGGTTAGCACAGGAGTGTGTGGTTCACCCCAGATCAGCGTTCGTTCTGAGAGACACGTAATGACTCGTTAACAAACCACACACATACTCAGCCCACATTTCCTTGACACTGAAATCTGAATATTTGTTGCTATTTAAAAAAGTACAATGTTTGATTTGTCGATTTAATCACAAAACAAAACACATGAATGGAAACACTCATTTACATGACTATTGCTTATACACCTAAGAGTTGACTACGAATGTCCACACGCAGTTCCTTCATGAGAGAGAGTGTGCTCTTACCAGACCCTTCCAAGGCAAAAGAACATTCAAGACTGAAATATGCTGTGCTTGAATTCACCTTTGGGCTACGGGAAAGGATGGGTGGGGCAGGGCCCAGGCTATTTGAGGGGCATAATTAACGAAAAACTGGGGCTTTGCCTGTGCTACAACACACACAGTTTATACATGAAGGAGGCCTGAGGTTGGATGCAGCTCTCAAGTGGTTTCTACTGAAAAAGAAAAAAGGTTTCTATGCCCACTTGCATTATGAACACACTGTGGTGTGAAAGGGATTCTGGAATAGGAGTATAAACTGTTTTAGAGGAGGGTTTGTGTGATAATTCTATACAATACATGTAGTAAATAGAGTATTTTTGTTACACATTTTTGTAACCATCCTGGTACTCTGAGGAATGACTAATTGATGTAGATAGTTGAACTGTAGAACTGTAAAAAAACTTAACCCCCCCCCACCCCCCAGGTAATTATAGAAAACAAAACCTGATTCTCAAAACTGCAACTGTCATGTCTTTTAATTCAAGATTTGCAACTGAAGTTAAAGCTCTAGGAATGGATTTAATTTTTTTATTAATAAATAAAGTAGCTTGTACTTCATTGAAGACTTGCCAACTCCGCAGACTTATAAATAATCTAATTTAATGCATTTTCTCTGTCTATCTACAGCACTAGACATAAGATTACAAACATCTGGTCAAACCCAAAGGTGTGTGTGCTGTTGGAAGTTCTGCAAGAACAAGGTATGTAAATGAACAAACAGCATTTTAAACCAAACTCATATTTCCAGCCAATCTGGCCTGGTGTAGCTGAGGATTGCGAGGCTGAAGATACATCTAAGCTTGGGATTTTGCTTGAGGTGGTGCTGTCTGAGTGGGAAAGGTGAAAGCACAGAAAGATTTCAACATCCAGTGACAGCCAATGTCCTTGATTTTCCTCCAGCCAGTCACAGTCCTACAGTCTTTCTCAGAGTCAGATGCTGGGCTCCTTGCTGGGAATGCTGCAGCTTCATGCCTGTCACTGACAGCCTTGAGTAGCGTTCAGGGCAAGCCTTGCAAAAATCCCACACTCCCCCTCATTTCACGATAAATCACCCAGGCAAGAGTTTTTCCTCCCTCACTGAACTTCTTAAGTGATGGGTTTTTTCCACATACATGATAAATCTTGATAGAAAGCATTTAACAGTGTGCACTAACAAACTTATACAACATATACATTACATATATATATTATATATATAGAATGTTCTATATACAAACATATACAACTTTTTAGATCTCTACAGACTACAAGAAAATTGATCATTATAGTCACAAGTGGTGAACTTAACAGAAATAGTAATTGGTAACTGTCTGGAAATATGTAAAATATGTAAGAGTGGAAAGCTGTGACCTGATGGAGAGTACTAGAGAAAAGTTGCTTAAAAGTTTAGTATTAAAAATTGTAAGTTTGAGGGCTGCTAAATTCTCATTTCTCTGTTGCATAAAAATGCAAATGGAAATCTACTGGCAGGGTTTTTTTTTTTCCACCCTGGTGTTAAACTAGAGAATGTTGGCAGCCAAAGTCAGTCGGGCCTTGTGTAAAAGACTTGTTGGGGACACTTTCCTCTCTGGGTGAGCTGCAGTGATTGGCAGTTAGAAGTTGCTCCTAAATTTTCTTCAAAGTTCCCATGATTCCAATCAGCCTGTGGGGCTGCTTCTGACTGCCACGCACCAGGGCAGAATGGAAAACAAGCTGGCTGCTGGACACTTTGAATGCTGCCCCAAATGATTTTGTTGCCCAGAGACCAGTGGGTTTGGATTATAGGCCAGAGCACAGTGAATACAAGTTTAAACTGAAGATCAATTTGCTATAATGTTCTCTTTTATTTCTCGATGCCTGGTTAGAGCAGTGCTTCCTCACGGGCACAAGTGGTCACTTCTGTGACCCAGCCACTGGAAGGAATTCCCCAACCCAGTTCCTATTGGCATCAGAGTGGCAAGTTTGGCATATCCTTACACACATAGACACGCAGAAATCCTCTTGGGTCAAGGACAACTCAAATTCCTTAGCTCTCAGCAGAAACCCAGGGATTGCTCAGGCTTTGACCTTTTTCCCCACAAGTTTGTACAGTTCTGACAACATAGAGCAGCGTCTCCTGTGCCAGAGGAACTTGTGGATTCTCATTCCAAGTTGAGCTAGACCTGTCAGGGCCATCATTTCGATTTTGCCTACAGCAAAACGTAAAAATCCTGTAAATCATGAAATTCTCTTCTGCTACAATGGGAATTTAAAACTTAACACCTCAAATCTCTTCCAACCCTCTAACTTGTGCAGTGGGCCAATTGTGAGGCCAGACTTCTGGATGGTACAACTGCCTGGGCTGTATTTTACTGTAGGCAAAGGAAGGAGATGGAAAAGACATCTTTGAGAGGGATCATCTGAACACTGTGATGATACAAACACCAGTGAAGTTGCAGTCTGGGTGGGAGTGGGATGGTGCCTGTCTCTGTCAGTGTCCATCAGGATTCCTTGAAGGGACAGAAGATGTTACACTTCTTTAATAGAAAAATTTTAAAGGCTGTTTTTCCAGCTTTTCCTCCCTTTCTTTTTTCTAATTTGAAACCATGTCCAGACACATGAAAGCGAGCCTTCAGTGCCTTGTTTCCAAGCCAATCTTGGAAAAATTTCTAACCTAAGAGTTGACCTGTGTGGCAGTGAGTCTCTTGTAGGATAAGGTGGAGCATTCCAGCAGGACAGGCAATAAATCCAACTTAGTGTTCTCTTCGGTGGCTGCAGGTTGCAGAGTTTTCTGCAGCATTCACTGCAGAAACCAAACAAGCCACTTTGAAGCAGAAGCAAATTACTTCTAGCAGTGTGAGCAGAGAATAAATTGCCACTCACCCATGGTGTCACTTTATAACTGCCTTACGTACGTATGGTGACAATGGTTTTCCATGCTCCTCCCTGGCCCGTGGTGTAGCGTTCCTGCTCTAATTTCTCTCTCTCCCTCACAGGTTTTGGGGGGGTTTCTGTGCAGGTCCCCTCTCATAATTTCAGCTGAGCACTTAAGCTGCTCTGCAAGCTGCTAAGCAGCCTCTGTGAGCAGTGTTTGACGGGACTGTGGTTTCCCATCTTGCCTTTCCTGACTTGAAGAAATGGTTTCCAAAGCTGGTTTTCTATTCCTGCTACTGGGAAATAAGGCA
This sequence comes from Cnemophilus loriae, assembly GCA_013397755.1. Lineage (NCBI taxonomy): Eukaryota > Metazoa > Chordata > Aves > Passeriformes > Corvidae > Cnemophilus > Cnemophilus loriae. Next base: position 136,540 of record VZTF01000399.1, read on the forward strand.
ACCAAGTGATACAGACTCCACAGGGGTGAAAAGTGCCGTGGCCCCCTTCAAGGATAGCAGATGAATGTAGAGCACATTTTAAAAAGTATGGATTAGGATGATGTGTCATGTGCTCTGAATTGCAAATAAATAAGACATCTATGCACATGTCTTAATGACCTTTTTAGGTAGTGCCTGCCCAGCTACCTGCGAAATCTTTACATTTTGGGCATAGGATTCTGAATTTATTTATTTTTCTGGTAGGAGTTAAAGAGCACTGCTTTTGAGCAAGGCTTTTCAAGGGAAATAAAAAGCAGGTAAGAAAATGCAGCTCAACTCATTTTTATGTGGAGAACAGTAGCAAACATGCTTGAAATGTACTGGCTTTTTATAATGTCACTTTTAAAAAATAAAGATTTTTGATTTTTGTCATTTAGGGTGTTTTTCTTTTTTTTTTTTTTTTCTCAGAATAGAAATAAATCCCATGTTTCTTCGGTCACAACATGCTTCCTTTTTCTCTTTTTTTTTTTTTTTATGTTGGCAATTAGTCATGCAAAGTTTTATAAGTGCATTAACATTCGAGTTTGTACAGAATATTTTTAACCAGACACACTCCCCACAGTTCATACCTACAGCTTCTGAAAAACTACATGCCACAGTGATGGTTGAGTTCCTTTTGGGAAAAAATTGGCCACCCCATGAGCCAGCTGTTGGAAAGACCCTCATGATTCCAGCTTCCATCTCACGGTCTGTAAAATTTCTCCTTGACGTCCACTGTGATGAATCCAATAATAGTAACAGGAAAACATCTTCTAGGAGAAAAAACTGTCTCTGGCCAGTGACTGGTAGATTTGGGAATAAAGGTTGCTTCCCTGAACAGTGTTCTTAACAAAGCCACAAGCAGCTTCTTTGAAAGTCTAAAACTGGTACCACTTTTTGTCCTTGTATTTGAGCATCACCTACAGAGATGGGAAAAAACCAAACAAGTGGCAATCAAACACTGCCCTGCATATGAGACACCATGCATGACCTAGGCCCATTAACTGTCAAACTTCAGAATTAATAAATGAAGAACAATGCAATACTTCACTAACAGTGTCAGCAGGTCTTGAGTCCACTGAGATCTCATATTTAATTTCATAGTTATTACATTACAAAAGCATTACCTGCTATTGCTGCTTTTCAGAAGATTTTTCCTGAGGAGCTTAACTACTTTTCTTCTTCAAAAATTAAAGAAACTTGCTTTCTATAGGAATAAAAAGACACTTATCTATGGAGCATAGTAGATATGCCCTGACTATGTAAACTTCTTGCATTTCAGGGCACATTCTTTGTGCCTCACACTTACAAAAGCCAATAAAAATGTAAAGGTCTTGTCCAGAGATGTGATGCACATTAAAAGAAAAATGTGCATTTTGGGAAGAATGCTTTGATGTTGTTTTATCTCCAAGAAAAATCACTTTAGTTTTCCCAGTCTTAACAGCGTGGGATGGAAAAGCTTTCCATTTCCAGCTCCAAGCACAAAAGCTATTCCTATTCCTGGCAAGGCCTATTCTACATAACTGTACCACAGGGCTGTGCTAGTAATGTTCTCCTCTTCCCAGTAAGATCTGTAAAAGTTCCTATACGCACATCCACCTACCTGTTTTCTGCCCTGCTGCATGGATGTGCTGCATTAAGTGGCTTAAAAAAACAAATCACAACGGATTAGTGAGAAAGGCAAGATGAGAAGTGCCACGTTCTAAATTCAGAGGCTAACAATGGATGCTCATTTCTGGAAACGTGAAAGCAAGGGGTGCGCAACGGCAGTTTATTTTTGGCATTCTGATAGTTTGGGAGCAGGAACAATGCCGTAGCAGCTGACATGAGCGCACCTCCAACACCGTGAACTGGGTGAAGGGAGAGAGGGGCACTTGGCTTTCCCAAAGGGAAGCAAAGGTAGGTCGCAGGGTTGGCAGTTCCCAGTTCCAGGGTGTGCGTGCCAGGGCTCCTACCTCGTGTGCATGTTTGGAAAACGCCTCTGCGCTGGCCATCATGCTGGCAGTCCTTTCATCCAGCTCGCCCAGCTTCTGTCCCCTCTCGTCCAGGGCAATGCGCGCACGAGTCAGGTCCCCAATGACCCCACCTGCGGCTCCTCTCACGCCTTCAATCCCGCCTGAGCCAGGGATGTGCTGGGCCAGGCTGCGAGAGGCTTTTCCTGCCGTGGCCTCGCCAACTGCAAAGGAGAAATGGACAGACAGACAGACAGGGATGAGCTCCTGGCCTGGCTCTGTCAGTGCTCCTCGACCTCGAGCTGCAGCCTTGCAGCAGTGACATCATTTGATGGGCACGTGGCACACGTGGAAGGCTTTGCTCTGTCACTGTCACATCTGCAGTGCGGTCGTGTGCCCCACACTCAGCTGATCAAAAGAAGCTGCCAAGGTGAAGGAATTATGGAACGGCAGACAAGGACCCTCCCCTTCCTCCACTAGGTCAACTTTCCCTTTTCATCAGTCATTTAAATCTTGTGTACTGCTCCATTCCTAGATGACAAGGGCAGGGGATCTCAAGAATGAGTTTCTGCCAAAAAACCCCCAAATAATAAATTACTCACAAAGCTCCTCTCTGTCGAAAGCTTGTCCGCTTCCTCCAAAAAGTCCTTTGAGAAAGCCTCTGTTCTGGGCTTCTGGTGTTTCCACAGGAGTAAACAAATCCCCAAGCATGTCCTAGTAAAGCCAGAAAAAAGTCCACGTAAAAGGTTAATGAGGAGAAAGCGGTTCCAGGTGTTTTCCTGATTTGCATTAACAAGCCACATGTGCTGGGCCTAATCAACTAGTTTTAAGAGTCTGTTGTGTCAGCAGCATGGCGTAGGTAATATTTGTATATTCTGACAAATGCTTGGGCTAACTAGACTCGCCCATGCTTTCAAAGGGACTTGGTTTGTCACTGCCCAGTCCCATGTTTGTTACCAGGGAAAAAAAAAAATCTTCAGTTAAGACAGAAGGAAAATACCAGTGATAAGGTCACATTTTGCCTAGAAACAGCAGAGGTGACACTATAACTGAATAAACAATTTGTTGTGTATTATCTATTTTGCTTTAGTGATTGCCCAGCCAGGCTGGGCAGTCACTCTGCTTTCTTTTTATAGCACACCTTAGTTCAGCGCTTGCCAGCAATTCAGAGTTTGGTGGTTTGTTGTTTAGTTTATTTTTTTCTTTTTAAACAAAATCCATTACCTTCCACAGAACCTTCCCCCACCCCATTAGTGTGCCATCAGCAATGCTAAATAAGCACATCTGCTGAAGGCACTGCTCTGGTGCCACATCTTGGAGCAGTCACCCCAAACAAATCTCAGGCTCAGATTTATTTGCAGCAGTACCAGGAAAAGCCGGCTCTCTGGAAGAAAACAGATGGGAAAAGTGTGCAGTCCCATTAGTGTTTGAAACCAGTGGGGCTGTGTGCACTGGGAACAGTTCCTGCCCTGTTGCTCAGCTCTGTTTGCTCAGCCAAGGCTCAGCAGGCAGATCCAGCTGCTGTGCTGCACACAGCACTCACTCCTGGGGGCTGAGTGCGAGGACAGCGCTGTGACTCACAGGCACTGCTCCTCTGCACAGTCACCTGCTCTGGGCAGAAAAATTACTGCAGCCCTTGGAGCCTAAGTGGAGCTCTCATGCAGCCCAGCTTTGTTTTCCCAGGTAGCAGGTGATACTGGCTCATCTGCTTTCTGTACACACACAATGACCATGCAAGCCTTTCTTTGCATAAAAGCCAAGATAAAAGCAGTCACAGTCCAGCAGTACAGAGAACCATGGGCTGCGTTTCCCTTTCCTTGGTAGTTGCATGATACTATAAGGCTGGTAGAAAAAAATAAATCTAGCTTGTAACAGCCTTTCGCTGTAGGTCCACAGTCTAAGAGATATCGGTCAAACCTTTTGATTATTTTAAAATTGGCTCCTTGCAAAATAATCCCCTCTCTGGTGCACAAAAGCTGGTGTGCAATGCTCGCTCCTCAAAGTGCCTTTTCAGACTTGAGACAGACAGTGCTGTGATGTGAGTTGAGCAGCTCAGCACATGTTATTCCCTAGGGCATAATGAGTGCTGGCAGGACCATTTCTTTTATACTTCCATTCTGGTTCACTGCTAATTATATAACCCAGAACTTATTCCTCCTCTTTTTTTTTTCCCTTTTATTACTCATGTTTCTCCCTGTAACCTCTCACAATTTCTTCTCTTCAGTAAATGACATTTGCATTTGCATTGTAAAATAACCAAACCAAAACCAGCCCATATCTAACATTTTGCGCAGGTGCAGGTGACAGTGCATGAAAAAGCCCAAAGAACAACAGAGCTGCTGACCTCTCTCTGTTGCTTTGGCATCATTCAGTCAGGGCAAGTGGAGAGGAACAGGTCTGTCCTGCCCCTGCAGCACTGTCCTTACCAGTGCCAATTTACCCCTGATGAGTGAGGCCACCATCCCTCCCACACGCGGGCACCAGAGTGAGGTGTGAGCCCTACCTGCAGGTTGTCACACATCTCCTGGCTGTACGTCAGGCGCTGGATCTCTGTGGGAGAGCTCAGGTACAAAGCCTGCCCTTCATTAGTGAAACAAAAGGTCCGTGCTATCCTCATGTCTGTGACAGGCAAATAGTTGATGTCCAGCAGCGGGCGAAGGCTGGGCAAGCTGAGGAGAAGCAGATTCGCAGGTTAGCCACCAGCTGCCACACATGGTACACCTGCTCTGTGCCTGCATTTTAAACCAACACTTCACTTTATGCTCTTCATCACTGCAACAGTTAAAGTGCCGCTCTAAGCTGAAAAATTCTGCCGTAAAAATGCTGTCTTCCCACCATATTTTGTTTGCTTGCATGGAGAAGTTTCAGCTGTCTTGCTGTCTTGCCTCCATGGCCCTAAGGCTTCTGCTACTGTCTGGATATGGGATGTGCATGTGGCACAGTATGGCTTGTGCCACATGGCTGGGTCGTTTGCAGGGCAAGGCCTGCAGGGACATCTGTAGGAAATGGCCTGGCAGGGCCCTGCTTCCACCCTGTGGACAAAGGCTCCGGCATCGCCCTTGCTGTCCTCCAGTTTCCTGTGGTTTGCTGTTTTGGACAGTACTTTCCAAAATTCAAATGGCCTGGCCAGGGAAACAGGGTGCAGCAAGGCGAGGGTACAACTACAGGGCTCCGGCACAGTCAGCTCCCTGGGGGAGGGGACAAGGAAGGGAAACCAAGTGCTCTGAACAGAAAATCTTCAGAAGTGGCAAGAGTGGGACTTGGTACTTCATACAGGATAAACAATACCCTTTCTACGGCTGAGTTCTATACTTCTCTATACCTGACCCACCATAACTGAGCAAAATTACCAGGGCTTTCTTTTATCATAGTTAAAAATCACCAGACATCAGCTGTCACAGGTAAGGGATTACAAGAAAAAAAAAAGGAGCTTGCTTTATTGTGCACCTGCCTGCCTTAACTCCCCACGTGGAGACAGCCCAAGGAATAGGTATGGCTGCATCAAGGCAGGGAATTAAACGCACCCACCAGGGAGTTAATGCAGAGCATGAGGCACTCTGGAGCAAACACAAGTGGAATATGACAGCACTGTGCCACCTCTTTGCTTAGTTTTGCCACAAGATTAGTTAGATAAGTACCTCAGTGTCATGATGTGCCCATTAGCACAAAAGCACGCCAGACAGACGCTGTTACAGAGGGTGACCACATCTGCTCGCAATAAAAAGGACGTTTCGGTGATGTTGTGGACATAAAGACATGTTTGGGAAGGCAATGAGAAGACTTTGGCTTGTTTTTCTGAACAAATGACTGCAAATTGATGATCACCCATATCCTGGGAGGAGGAAGGGGAATGCATGACAAGTTTCCTTTTCCTTGTTTTGTCACCATCATCAGCACCGTGTGGATCCCTCCATACTTCATAGGGCCGATGTGTCAGTGTCCCCATGCAGTCCAAGCACGCGAAGGTCAGCACGGCTCCCTTCAGTGTCAGGACGGTGCCTGCAGAACAGAATTTCCTCTCACTGGCACTGGCACCACAACCAGGCCGGTTGTCAGCACAGCACAGCTGACACTCAGCTTTTGTAAACGCAGCACACACATTAATCCAGCCAAGGTGACAAGGCTTGCTTGCTCAGTTCTTTCTGACCACATGAGAAGGTTAACAAACAGCCTGCCAGTACTGGAAAAGTCTCAGGCAGCTGATATCTATAATGATGGATATAATACATGCTGTTGAAGGTGGCCTGTTGTTTATCTTTACATTATACTAGTAGAATATTTATTCCCCAGCAGTAAAATTGCTCCAAGTCTGGTGACCTTTCAGCACTGTTTTTATAAACAAACTGGGGGTGGGAAACCTCTGTTCCTGTGCATTCTCCAGTTTTTGTCCATTCTTTAAGCACACGCTGCCTCTCCTCAGACGTGACCTCTCAGCCCTCTGTTCTCTCTGCTACACCATCTGTCACTCACTCAGCCAAGGATCTCTCCTGGTACCGCAACCTGCCAACATTTTAGTTTCCTTTCCTGAACTCCCTTCTGCTTCTCTGCAGCTTTCTGATACTAAGACAGCCAAACTGTTCACAGAATCCCAGACAGAATTGTAAACAAGACTGTAATTTCACAATACAAAGGAACTCTGCTAATTTCCCTGTCCTCACAAGAAACATATAACTTTGCCTGTTACACAAAGAATGTTACATATAACTTTGCCTGTTACAGAAAGCAATCTTTGGAACTAACACAACCAAAGTATCTGAGTCCATGAAGTTGTTGGTCCCTCATGAGCATATTTACCTGTGTGCCCTCCACTCAGTGAGTCACTATTGCTTGATTTTTTGAGACATTTCTGCCCAGAAGGCCATACAAAATCATGCAGTTAATGCCCCGTTGTACCAAGACAGATAAAAAGCAGGAAAAGAGCTGCACTCTCACCGCTTGGTGACACCATGACTGGCTCTGACTGCCGTAAATCGTCACTGGCAGGCAGATTAAGGGACAGGATTATGACCATTCCGAGGCCTGTTCCGACCCAGAGACAGGAGGAGACAGCAGAGTCGTTCTTTCGGGCAAAGGACTCCATGAAGTACAAAGCTGTGATTGCCTCTTTTGAGTCTCTGTCGATACTGGACACGCTGGAGCTTCGGGAACGGCTGAAGGAGTTTTCCCTATTTTCTGCACAAATAAATACAAGCAAGCAGGCATAAATTGGTGTTCTGGGAACAGGCACAAGCCTGCAGCAAATACAAACTCCCTGCAGAGTACAGAAAATAAAGTTTTCTTAACCTGAGCAAACATTCTGACACTAGCATGATACCAGCTTGCTGCCAGTGTATAAATAAGTGTGGAAAATGCTGTCAGACCTCATCAGTTAGATCTGCATTAGAAATAGCTGCCTATTATGGAGATTAGCATAGACTAATTAGAATTTACAACAGCCTTTGCTCAAAGGACTTGTTCTAAATAGCACAAAATAATTTTAGACCCATATGTTACCAATGCATTTAGAATTAATCCATGTATCTCATTGCTGCAGGACACGAAGGGAGATGCCATTACCAGCTCCAGAGCACGTGTGCCCTGCTCTGCTCTTGTTGCCATCACTAGGACATTCTAGCACTGTGTTCACAGCCATTGTTTATTGGGAAGGTATTAATAGCTGCTCCCTGGGGAAAAGACACCCATTGCTGAACTGAACCCAGGATCCAAAATGTCTCAGGGCACAAATCCACTCTGGCTTCCCAGGGAGTGAAGTGAGAAACCTGCTCTGTGCCCTTGGCTCACTGCAGAGTGAGCTGGCACTGCCTAAGCTTTAGCAGGCAGCATCGAGAGCCAGCTGGAGACAGAGCTGTGCTCTCCCCACTGCAAGTGCACAGGTACAGAGACTCTGAGCTTTTCAGAGAGCAGTAACAATGAACAGGCTAAGGATCTCTGCTTTGCTTTGCCTAGTGCCAGGCGGGAAGCACAAAGCTGTGTGAGGGAGCTCCTGGCATTAGCAGGAACATTGGAAGCTATAAAGCACAGTGGGCTGAAAAGTTCCTGAAGAGTCAAGGAGCCAGAGAGAAGATGGGAGTAGGGCTGGCTGCCGTGCAGACTTTGCAAAACAATGCTGCTGTTTACCAACCTGTAGTCAAAAATGGGATCAGATCATTGGAAACCCCACGTGCTCTTTTGCAACAATAATAACTGGAGGTGGAGAAATAGTTGAAGGTACAGGATATGAGATAAAGGTCTTGCTTCTGAACCTATCATTATGAAGGAGATCTGTATCTGGTGGGAAATTGTCCTTTGTATAGCTCAGAAGAGAGTCATCTCTTCAGAGCCAATAGAAGTGTCTAAAAAGAGGAATACTTTCTGCCATGGTTGAAGAATAAAATTAGAAAATTACTTTCTCACATACTCCAGCTTAAAACTGGTCTAATCCTCACATTGTATACATGGTTCCTGTGCCCCACCAGAGCAGCAGCTTTGCCAGCGAATCTCGTCCTCAGACAACAAACTGCAGTATTGTATTCCCCTGCCCAGATGCCTCAGTGCAAAGTCATCCCTACACTGCAATTCCCTGGGGAAGACTGGAGAGAACCAGGGCAAAGCATTGCTGGAACCACACCGAATGTTTCTGCATGTGCTAGTGCCTTGAGTGTTGGCACACAGGGATGGGGCTGCTCCTGCTACTGTTCCACATTTGGGCCACCTTCTGTCCTTTGAGGGCATCTGTAACTTGTCAAAGAGGAGTTTCACAGGACAGCTGTCCCTGGAACTTCAGTTCCACTCTCATGGAAGAGAAGCTTACGTCTACTTGAACTTCCAAGCACTGCCCTCACCCCATTTCCACTCTCATGTAGAGAGAGCTGTTGTAGCTCTCTAGTCCTGCCTCAGCACTGCTCCATGTAGCTGCACAAAGTGGGATTGTTGGCACATCTACAGACACAGCTGCTAATACCTTGAGAGTTAGTGTCTCCTATAACCCCAAGCACTTTGTACTCCTCCTGCAGGGAACTAGTTGGCCCAGCTCCTTCCTAAGCACTGACAGCTGCCAGGAAAAGAAAGGAAGACAGTAATTTCAAGGCAGAGATCATCAGGGCTCCATATATATATATATACATATACATATATTTTTTTTCCTCCCAAAGGGTACCTAATCTTTAATAAAAATGCTATTATGTAATTAATCTTCTCTTTAACAGGTATATTAATATCATAGTCACATAAAATTCAAATATGGTGGTGCTGAAGCTAAGAAAGATGTTGAAAGGACAAATGCAGTTAGTGTAGGCGACATACACAGAACTTAAAATATATGATGTGCCATTTGCATGTGTCATCAAGCTTTCTCCCTCCCTAAATTAACAAGAAATGTTCCTCACTCCTGTGCAGTACAGTTAACTAATACATCTCTGCAAAACTGACACTAACAGATATAATCTTTAGGACACTTTTGGGAACATACTGTGCCATCTTCTATTAAATACACTACTCAAACTGGAATTCTAAAGATCAGCAAGACATATGCCAAAATTTGATGTCATTAAACATATCTGAACAGCAAAGTCTGCAATTGCTATGTGACTTTATTGGCTGTCTCTAAAACAAGGTAGAAATCTCTCCTCTTCCTAGATTTCAGGATAAAATTTAGTTAAGTCTTGTTCCCTGAGACTCTTTTCTCAAAGAGATTCTACCCCAAATTCTTTATCTAGAATGTAATCACTCCATTCTATCCTGGAGAAACACAAAAGCACATTCCTTGGGAAGTCTAAAAAATTTGCCAAATCCTTTGCTAGTATGATTTCTATGTCTTAAAATGACATCCCATCTTCTCAAAGCTGACCTGCCAGTCTGTAGCAATCCTTAACTCAACTACTATGTTCCAGGTTTTCTGTTCTATTTTCCTTTTCTCGCTCTGCAAGATGAGTGTAGCAGGAATGTCAGCTACAACATCTTTCTGCAGGAGTCTGAACTAGGACCCCTTCCTTGTAATGTAGGTCAAAGTTGATTTGGACTCTGTGCTTCAGCGAGGGGAGAGGACATTCACCTGTGAAAAGCTCCTCAGAAGCTTCCATCTTCTCCTCCTCTGGAGAACATCCTGCTACATGGCACTGTCTCATAAATGCGCTCCTGTCTCTAGACTGCCTCCTGCTTTGAGGAAGCCCAGTATTCCCTTTTCTCTGAGAGGCACATATCCAACTCCCAGGATCCATTAGGTCCCACACAGCCCCTCAGACCACCACATTCTTTTTCCTCTTCCTCTTGCACACCCAGATTTCTTGGCTCTTTTCTCCCAGATAGGTCTCCAGGCTGTTTCTGCAGCTGGCAGCAGAGAGCACCATCAGAGGGATCCAGTGGCCCCTGAGAGCTGAGTGGTGAGTAATTTGGGAGATGCTGCTGTTGGATGATGAACAGCTCTGAGCTAAAGCATTACTGCCTGCAGTCAGTGCATCTCAGAAAGCTGCATTCCATGGGTTAAGGCCACACAAAATAAACACCACTGCTGTCCTAACAGTAGCCCTGCTTACTTCCAAATGTTTTCATTCAGCTGCACCCTATGCACGGTTTGGGTTCATGAGCTGCAGATGGAAACTGAGGAACCAACTTCCTTTGTGACACTGGACTGGTTGTTAAATTCGGGTGATGAGCCAGCAGCATACAAACAGAAGCTTTATGACTTAAAAGCAACCAAAACCCCTCTAAGTTGCTTCCCACCCCACAGAAAAACACACAGGACACTTCAATGCACACGCAGGCTAAAAGGGAAGCCGGTGCTTTTGAGTCTTCCCTTTGTTCACCTGTGTGCGAGCAGTGCAGTGGATGTTCTGATTCCACGGAGCACTGGGAATGCAACCCACTGCCATAAAGGCACACGCATTGCAAAAGGACAGGAATGACTGAGCCAAACATCATCATGACATTCATACAAAAGCAGCCCTGAGCAGTTATCCCAGCCCCTTCCTTTGCCTAAAAAAGTGTCCTGCTGCAGTGCACTGGCGTCTAGGGGAAGATTTAATTTAGGTTTTGGGGGTTTTCTGAGAATTTAAAAGATCATTTGAGTAAATGATTTCATGTGTTTCAACTGCCACTTGTACAGAGCAGAGACTACAGAGATTTTTTTTTTTAACTTCCTTTTGCTTAGCAGAAATAAAACCAGAATTTCCTCACTTTCCCATGGAATTAAAAAGACCCCACATGTATGCCATGTTCAGGGGAACGTTCTGACTCGTCTGTTCTCAGCTGCACCAAAAGCTTTGTAAGGGGAACACATTCTCACCTATCACATCTTCCAGGAAATTGTTACTGGGATTTTTATAAAACAGTGGAATTAGGACTAACACAGAAGCATAAAGTGATTGTCTCTATGAAGTTAGGAATCAGGAAAATAAAAGTATCACTTGTTATGAGGAATGAAAAAACCCAAACCTACCAGTGACAAAGATCAACATTTTCACTGCAAATATTTACATTCATTACTGAAGAGTTTGCAATTGATTGTCTTGGATGCTATTTATAGGTCCTTTCCTGGTTTTAAACTAATGAGTAATTGATCTGTTTCTGAAATATATAGAAAAGTTGACCTTTTTGACATGGAAATCGATATATTCTGAAAAAAAAAAAAAAGTTGAATGGTTTATACTCTCCTCACTTGGAGAACTCTAAAAGTTTTAATCCCAAACACCAAACCTAACAAAGGCCAATGGAACTATTTAAAACATTTGCCAGTTTAAGAGCATCATCTTACATTTTAAGAGAAATCTGTCACCTTCAAAATTATGCAGTCAGGAAAGCATTCAAAGCTCTGAATGTCAGTGGAAATATACAGTAAAGGAATTCTACTTCCAGCATGAATTTGTGCACAGTAACATCACAGAGACACAGAGACCAAACCATGGTACTGATGGCAATGCTTCAGCAACACAGAGGAGAAAGGGGCAGGAAGTAACACAAGTTTAGGAACACTGCACGTTTGCCTGGCTGTAAAACCAACATTTTAACAGCACCACTCTAAAGCTGCATTCCACATAACACAATTCACTAGAAAGCAGCAGAAGTCATCTTCGGCACAAATAATGTGCTAATAAGCTGGAATTTTACTGTGAACGATTTCCTACCAGATCAACTTCTTTAAGTTGCCCTAGAACTATGCTGTGGATATGCAGCTTGCAGAGCATTCCAACCACGGTGGCTGTGTCTGCGCTCTCATGGAGCTCACAGCTGTGGGATGCTTGACCCTCCCGGGAGAAAGCTCTGAAATGCATTGCCCTGAAGTTGCTACAATTAAGGCAGTGGAACCTGAAAGGCTTCATGGAATTCCTACTGTTACAACACTGATGCAAATGATGGCAAATAAAGGTTTGAAAGAGAAAGCAGATTCAAGACAGCAGACCTGGATCTTGACTTTGATATTTCCAGAGAATAGTGAAGTTCAGGCTTATGTTTTAGTTAGCAAGTTTTAAAAACAGAAGGGAACTGTCAGGGCAGAACTAGTCTTCATGTTGAAAAGGAAGTAGAAATAATTTCTATAAAAATGCAAAAGATCTTTGCAGTAAGAATCTATCAAAGTTCCATATTTAATTGTATGAATCACTTCCCTTGACTTACACAAGCAAACTGTCTTTACATTAACATCACCAAGAGCTCAATTTGGACTTAGTTTATAAGCTTGGACACATGTTTTTTAATCAAAGACATCAAAATTCTCTAGAACTTAAACCCCAACCTGAACTATCCATTTTGCTGAAGCATCTTTCATAACACTGACAGTTCAGGAAAGAATAACTTGTATAACTTTCATACATGGGAGAACCCAAGGACAAGGTGGAGACAAAAGGCATCATGGAAGATGATGAAGCCATGGCACAGCAACATCTCTGCCTCCACATCCTTCTCACCTGGGCCACCCATGGTGCTGGGGACCTCAGCCTCATCCCCAGGCTGCCACTGAGGTGAAACTTCAGAGATCCACAAAGCCTGGACCTCCAGGGGCACTGGGAGTGGAAGAGACAGGACAAGGGGAGTGGCCATGGATACAGCAAAACACTTTGTGTTGATCTGAAGTGATGGCTAGCAAGGAAAAAATGCTAAATTTGAGTATGCAGTGCATAACTCACCCTCAAATTCAACATGCCTAGAGTCCAGTGTCAAATTAGCTTCACCTGGAATCAAATAATCATTTAAATTAAAACTGACTAAACTGACTAGACATTCAGTGACTATAAGAACAATATTTTCATTGAGTTGGCTGTTTTAAAAACAAGGAAAACTTGCAAATTTTCATAAGAAATCAAGTCGAACCTAGTAGAACCTAACAGAAAATGTACTCCAAGGAAAAACCAAACATGAACTGCATCTAGCTCAATAGAGTTGGAATTCACACACCAGCAACTCACCTATATCTATGCAAGGCTCTACTCCACTTTTTCCCAGGCCTTTTCTAGCCATCAGAAATGCTCTTTCTCAAGGCAACTCACTTTTTCAACAACCTCCTCCCACTCCTTTTTCCAGGGACACAGGGCACTGCAAGTTCTGTTGTAACCAGATTTAGGCAGACTCACACTTGAACTCCATTTAAACCTCTGAGGGAAACCAGTGGTTAGCTCTGATAAAGATTATGATTCACTCTAAATGATGACAGCAACACTGGCTTTGTGCAGCCTGGTGACTGCAGAGCTCAGCAGGAAACTGGGGGCTGGGGTACAGATCAGCCTAAAAGGACCAACTCCATCCATCCATGCATCCATCCATCCATCCATGCCTGCCTCCCGCATCTGTGGCCTCGAGGTTATAAAGAGCACCAGCATTCTTCATGTCTCCCCTGGAAGCAGAGCCCCTGATGGTTAAGACGCTCAGCTCAGAGGTCAAGCCTCACGTTTCCAGCCCTTCTGATGCTATGTTTTACTTACCGTGGACCTAATACAAAATACTAATGTGTTCTAGGGAGCTTGAACCCCATTGTTAGGATCTAGAAACTGGGCTCCCTCTTGCCATAACAACCTACTCCTCGTTCATGTCCCCCAGCAGGCTTCCTGGGCAAGTGGCAGGCCCCAGCTATTTGCCTGAGACATCCACTCTCAGAAGCACTTTCACACTTCACCCTACACAGATAGATTGAGGTAGGTGGACTGAATTGTCCCCTTACTCCCAGGACCAGCTGCCATTATTTCTGGCACATCTATATCACAGCCAGACCAGGCTCTGACTGTTGCTCACCTTTAAAACATCTCTACATCTCTTTTCTAAAAGGAAGCAGAAGGTTTTTATTTTACCTAGGGTAATAAACAAGCATGCACCACTCACCTCCACCATAACTGAAATAGACCTTAACAGTATGCATAAGTCACTTCTGGAAACAATTATATTGCCCAAAAATAAACTACGGATCTTATAGTTCAGAGTTCAAACCGAATACTTTTAAAGGTATATGAAAACCTTACAGAAGATGCTAGAATATCTTTCCTTGGAATATCTGCTTTATTTGCTGCCAAGTGTTTTATTACAGCCATGCAGAATTTGCTGTTCAGAAGTCTTTGAGTTTACAGTGCCCATGAGATCAGAAGTGCTGTGATCTTCCTAAACATAGGAAAAAATAATTTCAGCTTCCTAATAATTCCTTTTTTTTAAATTTGAATAAAGCTTTCTGCAGTAAGAAACACATTTTCTAGATATAGGACAAGTCTTCTCTGCAACATTTTCATCTGCTCCTCTGCACAGACAAGAAATATGGTGACAAACTGAACGGTTAGTGTGGACTGTGGTTTACCAGAGTGTCTCTACGTTTTTTTCCTATTACACAAGTCTTACCAATTACACTGATGGCAAAGTAACTTCAAAGGCTATCAAAACTGAAACGATTTACAGGAAGAAGCAACATCATCATCCCCTCACTGAGACATAAATAAATAAATAAATAAATAAATAAATCGAGCCAAGGGCTTTCCCATGTGCTGTGGAAGTCCAGCTGTGAAAAGCCAATGGCACCCAGGGGCCTTGTGAAGCGTGGCCCCAGGACTGCTGTGCCATGCCCAAGGGATCAGGTAAGCATCAGTCTGGCTTGGCTGCTTGGGCAAGGAAGTTTATGAGAAATGATCCACTCAGCAACACGGAGAGTATTGGCAAAGGGAATGCGCTGGAGAACATGAGCTGTTCTGAAAAGCTGCCAGAGAAGCAATAACCTCCTCAGAGAATTAATTTCTGCAGTTAACTACGCTTGTGATCAAAATGAATCCCCAACTGTCTTCCTGAAGTCAGGCTTCTGCCTCAGTAATTTATGTCCTGTCCTTTTCTCAAGAGACGCGGACAGCTGACTATTCCCTTCCTCTCTGCAGTACCCTGCCATGCATTTGAATAATTTTGTGCTTTTTGTCCCAATATTTTTCTAGATCAAGCAACCAGGTTCTTTTTCTGTTTCCTTGGAGGCCTAGGAAGCACTGCCTTAAAAACTACACCATCTTCTAGGCCATCATTACCTACCTTACATCCACATGTGTGCTTCAGACCCCACGGACCCAACAAAAAAAGGTGCCGGTGACAAAAACAGAAACCTCCCTCTTCTACCCCCACCTTGCCACATGGGAAGGAAACCTCATGGCCGCATTTATTCGTCCAGTGCAAAAAAATCCAGTGTGTTATGGATGCAGCACTGCTGGAGACAGCTTAACAGCACAGTTGTAACCAACAAGGGAAAAATTACATAAATTGTTTATAAGTAACACGGCAAACACTGCAATGCTCAGCACGACACCAGGTGAATCTGCTTCCTTAGGCAGTGGCCTTTTTTCTAAGATAACTACTCAGTATCATGTTTCAAGACCCCAACTACACCACACTGGACCTACAAGAGCAAGTGTCAGCCCTTCTCTATGGCTTCACACACATTTTAATACTGAGAAAGGTACAGATCAATCCAAAGACTTTGGAAACTTTGTTATAGAAACAACAGACTAAAGCAACAGGCCGACATACATATATAGACAGAAAATTATTGCATAATTTACTAAATACAAAAAACAACCCAAAAGCCTCAAAAACCTCAGCACCAAAACCAAAAATCACCAGGGGAAAAAAATCTGGAAGTCTCAACCAGACTACCTAGAAGGTTTTTTTTTAATGGTAATTTTCACAAACACTTTTGATGAATAAAAAAAGTTTAAATTATATAGTATATACCAAATATTGTGTATTTTCCAACACAAATTGGACAAAACCATGCAAATGAGAGAACAACTTATCCCCGAACAACTGTAGTCATTCTATGCATACACAGACACAAAAGAAAAACTTCAAGTATAAAAGTATACTGGACTAGTTGAAATTGAAATTGTGTTGTACTTGCCATAGAATTTTGATAAGGTTATTAAAAATAATAACTACTTGAGTGGTTCGTTTTGCCAGCTCACAGTGAAATCTCAATTCAAGTGCTCTGTATCAAATTTTAACTACATATAATCAAAAGAGTTAATCCAAAAGCTAAGTGCTGAAATTGTTGAAAACAGAATTGTTTTAAAGGAAAGCTAAAGCAAACTCAAAGACTTTGTTCTTAGCATTCCTAGAAAATTACAATGAAAAAATTACAAACAGAAAATTACAACAGCAAAACCTTGCTAGGATTCCTTGTTCAGAGACAATTTTCTAACACCAATATGTAAATGGCCATTCTAGAACAAGGTGATTAGGCTGGACTAATTAAAAACTACATAATGGGGAATAAAAATAATAGTAACAAAATGAAGACAGTTTTCTATCACTGCTGCTGGAAGAAAATAAATTTCCAAACACAACATTTCAAAGGAAAAACTCCACTCTGTCTTTACTTTCTTCCCATGATGTATGATGGAACCACAGGTGGACATATGTATGTAGAATGCCCAGATTTCTATATGGATGCAGACAAGGAGAAAAAAATGGCAGAGTCGGCCAGCACAAGCCAGAGAAAAACCTTTGGAGAAGGCAAACTGGCTTAAAAAAGCAGCGTTTGAAGAAAAACCAAACCAACAACCAATAACCAAGAAGTATCAAATCTGAAAGACTTCTCATAACACACAGAGCAAGGAGAAATGTGTGCCAGCACATGCATTTGTGCACACATCCATGTACCCACCAGCTACACAAGTACAACCACACCGAGCTCCCTCCCACAGCATTTTTATTTTTATTCTTTAATGCCACTGTTTTCTTTAATTCAGTGTTTTCTTAAATCTAAAATTACAACTGGAAATTCAAACGAAATATATATTTTGTTTTCCTGTGCAGAAAAGAAGCGGATGTTTGGGATCTGTTCATCTACACTGCAATTATTGATCAGGTTGGGATCTCTGCAGGTTTAAAAACTATGATGTTAGCTCTTAGGCTGAAATGGACTATTTTGGGTCTGTGCCACAGTACAGAAGGCAAACCAGTCGAGCCACACATTTTCCCCAGGAAGCTAAACAAAAATTTAATCCCTATTTCAGTGCTTCTGTGAGGACCTGCAGAAAAAATTGGGTGCTAGTGAGAACACAGAGCTGGAACAGACTGAAACATGAGCAGTGCAAATGGCTAGAGCCCTCAAAGAAATCCACCAA
The DNA here is from genome assembly GCA_013397755.1 of Cnemophilus loriae. Classification (NCBI taxonomy): domain Eukaryota; kingdom Metazoa; phylum Chordata; class Aves; order Passeriformes; family Corvidae; genus Cnemophilus; species Cnemophilus loriae. The sequence goes on from VZTF01000399.1 coordinate 154,055, forward strand.
ACTTGGAGACAAAACACATTCCCATTCTACAGAATGTTATCGTGGGTCAGAATCTTTGTAAGGATTTTACTGGCTAAGAATAATTTGCATTCATGTGTATTTTTTATTACTGTTGATATTTAAGAGCACAATGTTAATTTGATAATAAAAAACGTAGTTTATACTCTGTGAAAGAAAGCCTTATCAAAGAAATATAATCACTAACTCCTGAAATCTCAAAAACTTATTGTCAAAAGGGACTTGAATGTCAGACTTTAGAAGCTCAGCAATGGAATTTCCTGTATTTGTGGGTTTGTTTACAATGCCAGTAAATTCTTATATTATTTCAAGAAATACACTGCTTAGTCAAAAGTATGTGAAAACAAGATTGTTTAGAATCAATGATGATGGAATCATAGAGTAGTCTGGGCTGGAAGGAACCCTTAGAGGTCATCTAGTTCCAACCCATCTGCAACAAACAGGGACAGCTTCCACTAGGTCAGGTCGCTCAGGGCCCTGTCCAATCTGACCTTGAATGTTTCCAGGGATGGGGCATCCACCACCTCTGTGGGAAACCTGTTCCAGTGTTTCACCACCCTCACCAGAAAAAAAACCTCTTCCTTATAAATAACAATATGCTATTGAGAATTTGCAAGGTTCTAATTTTTTACTAGAATTAGATATAGAATACTGAGGAACTACAGAAATTTTTACTACAGCAATGGGAGTAGTGCATTTATGAAAGCAGAAGATACTGAGACAATATGTAACATTTCAAAAAGCGTACAAGAGGATGATGAGGAGACTGGGAAAAACGCAGGTTTAGGCAGTAACAGCAATGATGCACCACTCCTCTGCTACTGCTACTTGGCTTTTGAATTATTCTTCTATGAATGTGGGAGAAATATCAGCACTGTATGAATCTGAGCAGTTTGCAATATTTCAGCCAGGAGAAAACAAGACAACTACCCTGCCCCTCCCTCCCCCTTCCCATTTCCTTCCTATGATTCATCATTGCAAAGACATTCTTCAGAAATGTTTGTCTATATCAGGAACCCTTCTGCAGAAGTAAAGAGGTGAGAGTCAGCAAAATCTTGACAATCAGCTCACCGGAACAAAGTCAGAAGAATTTATTGTGTGAAAGTTTCTTGAAAATAGACTTGGTGAAAATGCTGGAAATACAGTTCCTATTGTACTGGAAGGTCGGATTTGAATAAGTAGATTTTGAAATCCAGTGTGAGGGGAGAAGATTCACTTATTATTCTAATATATATCTTATGATTACTTACCACAATGTATTATCTTTTTAATCAAATGGTATAGAAGAGGTTGTAAAGAGCAGGAACTGGAAGCATTATTAAAAAAAATCTCCAAGTATTAATGTGCCCTGGAGACAGGCTTAAAAAAGGTAAGAACCATTTACCCCCACACAAAGGCTTTTTTTTTTCTTTTAATGTATAAGAAGTCCTAAAGAGGACTGAGACAGCAAACTCTAATCAAAATTCTACTCCAGTAGAATAATAAAATCCTTCAAAATTCTAACCTGAAATGCCACCTTTCTAGAAAGGACATAGAATCTGCATTTTGACTCACCACATGAGAATATAAAAATAAAGGAAATAATTTCTTGGGAATACGTCTATTGTTTGGTGCAGCACATGCTCCTAAGTAGCCAATAAATTCTTAGCAGAGAGGGGAATTTTTTCATTTTATTTTGGAACAACTCAACCAGAAGGTTTTGATCAAAGCCAGTTTCACATTAGAGAGAGAATTCTTATTCTCAGCATATTCTTTCTCAAACCTTTTAACTTCTCTTCTCCTTCACCCAGACTAAGAATCTTCCAAGGATCATACCACCTTCTACTATGTTATTTAGTAGAAAAACCTTTAGAAACACATCGAACCACTTGACAAAACAGTGTGTCTAGAAATTCAAGATACGTGAAGAACAGCATTCAGTCAGTCATTCCAGGCAGATCAGGCAGTAGAGCTAGAACTCAAAAGACTAATATCACCAACTGAAAAACAGTTTAGACAAGCTGGACAGAAAGCTTTGCTTTACTGAGAGAATACAGATAATCAGAAAATTACAAAAAAAAAAAAAAATCCAGAAAATTATTTTAGTCAACAGACCTGCTGAAAGGTGACTTGTACACAAATCCACACACCGAAGGACAAACTCCAACCATGCTCCATCACATTACATGCTGATATAAATTACTCTGGAGATTGTCTGGCTCGCTCTTGCAACAGTTGTTTCACTGACTTTACTGAAAGTTTTAATACTATTTAAATGATCCTTCTAAATAGGAATTTTTTATGTCACTTAATTTAATTTACTTCTCAAGCCTGAAAGGAAGTTAGATGGTTACCTCTAAAAGAGACACACTTTTATATTAAACTCGATAGGTATTATAAATAGTGATGAACGACATAAAGTGAATCTTTCATGATACAGGTATGCAGAAAGCAACATCATGCCATCAAAAGTGTCACTGTATTACTAAATGTTCTGTACACAAGAGGCAGTGAGGCCTTAGGGGGGCTGTGGGTTCTGCCTGTCAGTGACCCTATTTACTCTGAGAGGATGGGAGGGGAAAAAGAAAAGAAGCATAAAAGGATTAGGTAATACTGTGGCCTTGGCAGGTACAAGCAGTGCTGATATTGCAGCAGTATCTGCATACCAGAAGTCCAGAAGAGTTTGGTACTACATAGGATGAAGAAAAACACTCAGCAATAGAAACTACTGTGGCAGTGGTACATTTTCCATCAGGAGCTATTATACGACAGTGTTACTTACCATGTTTGTGTGGCACATAAAGAGAGCTATATGAAAGGGTTATGTTATGCTCATAATCAGTCATTAATGTGGAGGAAAAAATTTGCTATTTTATGTTACCATAAAAATTAAAAAATCAAATCTTCTAGGCATGTGCCACTTATACCAAAGGTATTTGAAACAATTTGCATTTAAAAATACAAAGGTAGACAATCTGAGTGAAATAATTCCCCTTGCTCTGTGTTCATCAACAGTTGTGGAAACTAGGGAGTACTGGTTCCAGCTGCAACTGTGACGCAGACACCCCTGCGGGTGGGCAGGTTAGGATACAAATGCTCCTCACAAGAAGAGGATTAGGGTCACGGTGTTGCTGACTGCCTATCACAGCTTAAAGTGCTAGTTAGCTCAGGGCAATGACCAGGACAAGGATCCTACTGAACTGATTCCCTTTCACACCCGGTGAGCAGTTCACAAATACCTGGCAGACAGTCATCGCCACCCACCTTCCGTGGTGACTGGGAGGGAAATCTCCATGCAGGCTGCAGACTGGGCTTTCCTGAAGGGGGGCCTGCCGGGCCCTCGGCGGTTTGCTCTCGACACATCCGCACTGGAAAGTCGTTTGCCTGAACTGCAGCTCTGGGACGTTGGGCTTGTACAGTGACCGTTCACGTGATCTGGAAAGTGAATGCAACAAGTGCTAGGTAAAGCGCCAGCTCCCGAGATTCAGAATGGAGGAGAGATGTATGTTCTGATACTTGAGAATGGCTTAAAGAGTCTTCTGCGAATAACTACTTATTTGTTTTACCAACCCGCCACATGTATGTAAAAAATAACTCACCATATCTTTAAGGTATAGTTTGAAAAAAACCCAAGGGCCACAGAACTGGTACGTGTTCTCAGAGCTGCACATCCCACAGCATTTTGCTGACCTATGCACACGAGCAATTACCAAGGCACTGTTGGTAAACCTGGCACCCCTGATGTTGTGCCTCCTAAGAGATACCAAGTCAATTTGAATGTTTTCTTTCCTTTTTGCTCTCATAAGAACTGCAAGTATAATTTACTACAGGATAGAATTCAGAGCTAGACATTTTCCCTGCCTGACTCAAAGCTGCACGAAACAGGCCACTATTTGAGATAATTATAAAAACAGCCATAATATTGCTAAGTATTTTATTCTTTATATATGTCACATAGATTTATTTTACTTCTAAGGAAACTGACTGCTGAACAATTGATTTGTCTGCTACAGATCTATAGAAATGAGGCTGAGTCCCTGGACCCCTGCTCGAGGCCATGGTCAATCAGCACAGTGCATGTTGCTGTCTCACGGGGTGGGAAACAAAACATGGCTGCTTCAAACTCTGATTACATCCCTCTGTCCTGTGCCAACAGGTCTTTGAACCATGACATCCACTGATCAGGGCTTGGATCAGAGTTCAGAACTGGACCAGACCGTAAAACACTCACGTGATATTTTTCTTCCTCTCATGCTGGGCAAGACAACATGAGGAGAATTACTGAACACAATTTTCCCTTCGACATAGGAAAGGATACACACCCAGGTATAACTGAATTCTTTTTGGTCAGCAGGTTATTTTAAGTAAACAGCAGGTAATAAGCAAAACAAAAGTTCAGATTCATGCAAGCACACTATTTTATTCAAAACTGTAAAAGCTCAACACTATAGGCAGGGACAATCTTGGAGCTTCTGCCTTAATTTTAAACGTTGGGTTATTTACATCTGAGAATTATCTTAGTCTTTAAGATTCTGTATTTAAGTATCATAATCAGTCAACTCTCTTTGACTTGTATTATATCCAATGAAAAGATGAATGTTCCTGTACCAAGATAAATTTGTTTTTTGGTTACCATGCCATGATAGCACCAATGTACCTTACGAAAAGCTATTTCTACACTCACTCTGTATTCAGCTCCTGTACTGAATACAGTGTATAGTGTGGTATTTGTAGTCTTTGAATGTGCAAGTCATGTCCTTTCCATGTGAAAACAGTTCAATCTTACTGAACAAAAGTGGAAAAAATAGTTCAGAATTATAGATTAGAAAGCAATTTAGTATCTGTACTGCATAGCAAATAGCCCTGTAGGAGACACAACTTCCATGATTCTAATCATTTTTCCTTAATACGTGGCTATTAACTGAGCCAACAGCAGATATAAAACTGATGTGGGTGACTCATTCCATTTTTAGTTAGGAAATTTTCCAAAATTTCCTGGAACTGTTTGTATATTTCAGCAGAAAGTCCTTTGAGATCGGGGGCTTTGTTCAAGGACACAGGCTGACTGTTCAACCTCAGCAAGAGACACATCCTCATCCAGCTGCTTCCTTTCTTCAAAATTCAGTTTGTGGGGAGGTGTTTCAGCACGATCTCTAATTATCTCCAGGGGGAATCCTAGGAAGTGGTGAGGAACATAACAGAGTGAAAAAAATCATATTCTATAGAAACATCAACAACATCCGTGAGTCCTCTCCCCTGGGCACTGTACAGAATGGCCACAAGACATCCAAACCCCTGCTCGCTACGCCACAGTTCGAGAATTGCTGCTATGTTTCTCTAAGAATGCTGGCTCGTCTCAGTTACCTTCAAAGGCCCACATGAAATAATCATTAGGATCTGGGCACCTAAACCCCTTTAGCTGTTTTGACAATGCCTTTTGAATAAGCAAAGCCAGTTCCTGGGAAGAAAAAAAAAAATAGCAGGCCTCATCCTAGAAGCTGTAGGGATATCCCTTCAAGTACTAAAGTTGGTGAAATGTTAGTGGGTGCTGTAACAATGAGCACAAGAGGGATTTTAGTGATCAGCCACAAACTTGTCTGTATTTTAACACTGTTCTGTTCCTCTGATTAGATACAACTTTTTAAAATGTATACAAGAAGCAATGCGGGTCTTCAAGCCTCAGTAAAAACAGAGGCTTTTTGTAATGAGTACCAAGAGTAAGAAAATTATAGTAAACATGACTGCAACATTTTTTTGTGGAGAAACTGAAAAGAATCCAGCAGATAAAGACCACTCAAATCTATGAGAAAATTCTACATGTGTATTTAAAAATTAATTTCTCACATTTTTTTAATGCTATAAGCTCTGTGATACAAAACATTTCTAAAGAAAGGTTACGTGCTGTTTAAGAAAGGGTTCCTTACTGCATTGTCTGAAAAAAGATGAAGAGTGCAAGAAAAGTGACAGGAAAAAAAAAAGTACTACTTTTCTACAGTGTACTTTCTAAGGGAGAATAAGAATGTTCAAGCTCTCAGCCTTTCAGAATGACTGCAATGATTTACTACCCCTCTGAGGCCTGAGCTACCTGATTCTCCTTTGCCATGACAGATGTCTCCCAACCACCCCAAAGAATACGTACAGGAGGCTTGTAAATCACAACTTTTTTTTCCAGCTTTGTTTGATTTGTAAGGAAGAGCAACATTTTAACTTTTGTCCTTGCTGGATTACTGCCTTTGTCACATGGTCACTGGGGCTTTTTGCAGCTCAGAAATATTAATTGATATGGACCATTAGTTGATCTCAGGGACATTAGTATTGGTACTTGAGCAGCAATGCACAGATCGCTCTGTGCTATTTGTACAATAGTGCAACAGCTCCTCACTCTCTCTTCTTCTGGAGGAGGCAAAGAAGAGTTGTTGCTGAAGAAAACGCTGCACAAAATACCCTTTCTCTTTTCTACCACTGCATTTGCCATCATCTCCTACCCCTTCCCATGGCTGCTGCTGCCCATAAGGTGAAGGGAATTAGCATTATCCTATTCAGTGCTCCTGGATCCCTTCAGCCAGTACCACACTAAAGCAATATATTTGGGCATCAGGGTTTAGTGGAGCTTATCTTTGAAGCAGTCTCCAAACTGTGTGAGAGCCATCCCGCTATGCCAGGGAAGCAGCCTTTCCTACTCCCTGTGGATAGTGAACTAAATGGCCAGGGCTCAGTTTGTTGCTATTCTGATCATTAATTAAAAAATGTTGGGCTCATGCAAGCCATTGGGAAGTAATCACAGGCAATTACCCCTTTGGTCCATTTAATACTGATTTAACTCTACTGGTTTAATAAAGCAGCAGTAAACCATTGTATATATGGTGTATTAAAATATATAAAAGTTCATGACATAAAATTCTGTAATGTTCTCCATGTGCTGCTTCTATGGTGCAGTTTGTGGTTGTTTGCCTTTGTCTGGGCCCATGGAATTAAAAATGCTTGCCCATATGAATTAAAAATGCTTTATCTGTCTCTGTTCCCGAAGAGTAGCACCACTCAGTGTCATTGCACCCCACAAACTGCTCAAAAAAAAGAAAGAGAGCTGTGCTGGATGTAAGGCAAGAGTGTCACACAAAATACCAGCAGGATGATGAGATCAAGAGGAACTGAAGACGTAACACTAGCTACTGTGAACTTGATGAAACTACTGAGAGATGTGATGTGTAACATGACAGCAGCAAACCTGCAGGGCAGCCTCGAATTAAGCCAATTTTTTTGAGGCATGTTGCACAGGGAGAATGTTCTATATACACATGCTGATTTTAGTTTACACACGGCAACATGTATATCTTACACAACCTGCCTGATTACAAACATAGAACTTTTAAACAACTTGGTTGTTAGACCTCTGCAAAAAATCAAAAGAGACCAACAATTTGCCAGTAAAAAGATGAACTCTTGTTAAAGCCAAATGTAGGGAAAATGTCAGTAAGAAAGAAGCACTCATTTGCAGTTACTGCCTAGCAATTTTTTACACTAGACACAATCAGAAAAGAATATGAGCAACCAATTCTTTCAGTTCAAACAAAGCAATAAATTCAAACAGAAAAACTAGCTGAAAATCTTCTTACTAGTAATTTGAGAGAGGCTGAGACAAAGGAATATAAATATCCATTATTAGAAGCATTATAATATCATCTTAAGTTGCAAGGAAGTAATCAATAAAAGAGCAGACAAGAGAACCAGAAGAGAACCAGAGAGATGCTTTAATATGGAGCAGAAAGAACCTGAAAAATAAGTCCCAGAGAATCTTCTCAACAATTGTTGAAGAATATAATCTTTACTGTTAAAGTGAAGAAAAATCCATCTGTTTCCATTGGGAGATTTTTGAGTATTACCAATAAATTAGATTTTGAGTAATAATTATGGTGCTAACCTTTTTTTTTTTTTACACAGCAAAGAGATACACATTTGAATTCAGAAAAAAATGAAATCTCAAAACTGTACGAATGGCTCCAAGAACAGTCTCAAGTTTGCATGTAAATAACCTAAATTTGTGTAATAGTGTGATCAATCATTAGTGAGAACACAGACTGATACCATAAAATTTTAACAAATTCCTTAAAATTTTTAAAATAAATTTCCTTAAAAAGTGAGAAACACAATTTTCCCTTGGTGCAGTTCTGTTAGCCAGGCAGGAGAGAAGGCGTAAGCCCTGGCAGAAGAGGTTAATACAGATGCACTGCCAGCAAAAATGTACATTTACCATCACGTCTTCATCAGTTTGAAGAGGAAGAAGAGTTGCCCTAATGACATGCTGAGAGAATATTTAGGTCCACTCTAACACTGTAATATGCTGTCATTGTAACATACTGCATTCTGCCTGTATAATATAATGGTATTCTGCCTATAGTAACAAAATCCTATCCTATCCTACCTTGGTTCTAAAATCACCGTGGTTTTTTGGAAAGCACGATGAACATGTGTATTTATCAGACAAACAAAATACTGTGAAGTGGCTGAAAACATTGAGTGCATCGTCAGATCACTGACAGATTCTCCTTTAAAGCTATTATTTTTGCCTGAAATGATGAAAAATGAAATGAAAATATGAAATAGACACTCTCCAAATGAAAAACATTGAGAATATATTATCATATGTCATAACATCACGTCTACATTATCATATCCAAAAAGCCCAAACGTGGCAGTGCAAACCTAAAAACAAATCCAGCTTTGCTGCCACAGAATAGTGGGAAAATTTTGGACTACTTGGATCTAACTCTGCTCCTCAGATTCCTCTGCTGAATTTCTAGTGATCATATAACACCACACTGCTGGACTGTCTCAAAAAGTACACAACACTCAGTGTGCCTCCACAGAATAATCCGACTTAAATGGTTGCTATGCTTTGTGCAATAAACAGGAAAACACAAGACAGAAAACTTGATCGAATTCTGAAACATAAGCATGAAACATGGCAAATCCTGAGCTGCACAGAAGACAACACTGGAACGTGGAAGCAGCGTGGATGGACCACAAGACCACCTGGATATCAACAACTTGTCCTGAGTATGTCTTAATGCAGCATTGCACCTGAATTACCACCATGAAAAACACTGGCATTCATTCTCTTAAAAATGAAACATTCTTCAAAAAAGTTGAACACAAAACATTTTTTCAATTTCAACGTGACAAAAACAAAGCATTACACACATGAGCTGGAGACTTTGTAAACAAAACTGCATATTTCCATCTGAAACGAAGGAACAAAATGTAAGAGAATTACTACAAATGTGTTTGTAGTCTATTCTAACCAGATTCTTCCAGAGAGTCTTTCCCCCGATTTTTCCAAAAATCATTGTTTTCAAATAGAGTCAAGGATGTCTGAAATAACTGAGCTAGCACAGCTCCACAGATACTGACACATAAATAATCTGCTGGCAAATACTCAACAGAAAAAGGCACAGACATGGTCAAAAATGCATTCAGTATAATCAAGCTTACACATAATTTTTATGCAGCAATCAAAGAATCATAGAAAAATTTTTCCAAACTTGTTAACATTATGTATTACAGATTTTTGACAGGTTTCATACCAGCTTATTGTAATAAATAAACAGGCCAGTAATTATCATTCTTCTTTTAATGCTTATAATAAATAAACAAGTAGTAATTCATTCTTGGTTTAATGCTGTAAAACCAAATTTTATAGTTGATAACTTGTGATTCAGAGTTCTTACTTATTTTTCTTTTGTTATTACTTTGTTGTCAAAACAATAATACATGGAAAATTTATTTTCTAAATATTCTTCTGCTTTTCCACACAGGTCAGTTACTAACCCTTTGGACGTTGCTTTCAGCCTGAACAAGGTGGCAGAACCATCTGTCTCGTGTTTGAGTATTTGCCTGCAGATGAGAGTCTGTGTGAGAGCTCAAACCAGATCCAAGTTACTACAGAGCACATCTGGGTCGAGGCAGGTCTGGAAAATCCGTGCAGACCCCCAGGATTTGACTGCTGGAAAATGTTACAACCTGAGAGGCGGGCAGAGACCGCAGAATAGAAGAATACCGTGTATGTGTTTGCACTGCTTGAAAGGAGTGGAAAATTACTTACTTTTGAGGTCCTCAGTAAGGAACTCTTCCTTAGGTAAAACCAAAGAACTTGGGAACAGTGAGTACCTGTTACACTGGAGCCTAGCAGTTGGCTATCATTTTGTTATTACCAACTCCTAAATGTATGATGATTTTCACTGCTTGTTTGGTTTTTCCAGCTACCAAATTTCACTGCCTTTCCTCTGTGATGACGTTTAACTGTATTAGTTATAATCATTTTAGTTAGGGTATTTTTTGCATAGTTTAAGGCACTTACCTTTCCTTTTAACTACTTGCTTGAAAAATTCCCAAGTAGATCAGTTTATTGTATATTTTTTTCTTTTTTAATCTGGAAGCATTAAAAGTTAGAACACAGCCCCTTTCTGCATCTGAAATATAACCACAGAGTACATGTATAGTCTGCTATAATAACTGAATTATCCTGCTGAGAGGCTCCTGTTGCTTTTTTAAAATTCTGGTTATTTGGACTGGTAGAGTGCTGAAATATCCATTAGATATATAAGTTCTCTTTTAAAAATGTTTGACCATAAACATTCTCCTACTTAATGAAGTAAGAAACTGGTGCTGTCATACAGCTGACCTTTAGAAGATGACTTTTGTCTAGTAGGGTTGTTTACGCGGACTTTCAAAATCTGAGCCTCAAGATGTGAAATAGCTGAAAGGCTAAAGGTTTAAGACTATTTCTGTAAAAGTGAAAGACTTTAGTCCACCTCACAATGTTTTGCACCTTCATAGTGATCAAACTTGAAGCAGAAAAGGCAAAGCTCATCCTTCACCAACTCAGCAAGAGCATAACCAGCAGCTTGAGGGGTGAAATCCTTCCCCTGTATTTGGCACTTGCCAGGCTGCAGATCAAGTGCTGTGAGACTTGACTGGACACTGCCCTGACCTACCTGGTGTAGCCTGACCTGCTTTGAGCAGGATGGGAGTCTAGACAACCTCTAGAGGTCCCCTCCAACTTTGATTATGCTGTGATCCTACCTACAGGCAGAGTTCAGATGATTCCTCAACTCAGATGGTATTTTCAGACTGAGAAGGGGACAGAAAGTTCCTCTACCCTTCTGGAAGGAGACATACACTAGCCAGTCCTTAAAATCCTTTTCATGCAAAAGTACAAATAATTTTCAATGTATATTGCCAAGGAATTAAAGAAAATCATTGGTGCAGCTGGATGTCTGCATTGCCTTTTCTACAAATGTCATACCAAGGAGGAAAGCAACTCATATAATTTCAAAATTTGCGAAATATTATTTAGCCTTGTAAGCAGAACTATAGATCCAGGTCCACAAAATTCGGTACAGAATGCTCCACCTAAAATCTACCAGTTTGTCCAATGCAGCAGGAAGCAAAAACAGATTAAAAGCTTCAAAACTGTGTGAGTGCCTAATGTCTGCTGTAAATAGTTCGAAAAATTAAAGCAAGAATTGCTGTAGCCCCACTGCTCATCCTTAAAATGGAAATGAGGTTTTATTTATTCAGGTGCTGTTTTATAGGCTTGGGAGCATCCAGGAAGTGATGCTTCCCTGTCAATGAAATACAAAGGCATCAAATGGTGGATATTTTCATATTATAACTCTATTGCAATATACATAAATCAAACCGATTCCACAACCTCATACAAAATGGACAAAATGAAGTACAAACCTATAACCACAGGTCCTTCATCTGATCCTTGCAATTATGTTTTATGAACCCAACTTTCAGAATTAAAATTTTTGGGCCTCTGAATTAGAATATGTTTCTCAAACCCCTGAAAAGAAATGAGCTTATTTGGTAATTTTTCTAGTTTTTCATTGCTGTATAAAATGGAAGACATTGACTTGACTTGGCAAAGAACTAATTCACTGCTTGTAAGTATCTGCAGAAAGCATAGGAAAAGATATTAAAATTTTGAAGAGCACAGCTTAGCAAGAAAAAACAAAAGATGTCTATCTATATTTGCATTTTCTTTTGTTCTTTCCCTAATAAAGTCTAGGTGATAGCATAATTCCTTACAGTCAAGCCATCTGTTCACAGTAATTCCAGAAAAGTCAGCAGTTACTGACTCTCCCCCATCTTTAGTTACAGCTTCTGTTTGGCTCCCTGCGATCAGCTGGAAACTTTGAAAGCTTTCAGTGAAATGAGCAGAAATATTCCCTAAAAGCAAAATACAAGCTGATGCTTGAAGTGGCTGGTGAAGCAAATTTAGAAAACTCTCATACCAAAGCAGTTCTATGTGTCTGGATATATCTCAGATTCTCCACTTGATTAAATGAAACTAGGATTATCCCCATAACTCATTTCTGTGAAACACTGCAAGGAAATGCAGATGATCTTTTCAGAAGACTTTGGGAAACATTATTAAGTTTAAAAATAAAGATACTATCATTCAGAGCTGCCTCTGAAAGGTAATAGACAAGCTGTACAGTCCATGCAGCAGCATTGCCACATCTTCCTTCTGGTCAACTCAAATAAATATTGGGTTACTGCGACCTGCAGTAGCTAAAACCATCAAGAAGTTTCAGTGTATCCCCGCATGTGCCACAGCACTCATTTCTGTGTGGAGATACAACATCCACAGGTGACAGGTGCTTCAGCAAGGAGAGAAATAAAAAGAAGCTGAGATCAACGTCATCAGTCATATAAAGTTCAAAGTGGAGTCCCAAAGTACCTTTAGGTCATGAAAATCCTGCCGAGGTTTAACGAGAACACCCTGAGTCATCAGATCACACATTATTCCCCTAAATGATAGCAAACTACTCCCCAAGCAATTTCCAGTACTGGCAACACCTCCACCTGAAATAGATTTAACTTCTACTTAACCTCTACTATTTACAATTCAAAGCAAAGTGAAAGCAAGGACATTCCACGAGGCAGATCATAAGAAGGGAGCAGAACTGTAAGCTGCCAAATGCTAATGTACGTCCCAATTAGCTGCAGTCGGTGCTGAGAGTGGGCGATGTATCAGCACTCTCTAAAAAGCTACGAGCCAGAGCCAATGGGATGCATGGACAGCATTTTATCATTTCAAAGTGGTGACCTGAATATCTTTACAAGAAGTGTGGGCCAAGAACTATTGTTAGCCCCTGAATATTCAGACTATGGGTACAATCTCAGGCAACAGCCAAACGGTGGATAAATAATCCCCAAGAGCTCTGACAGTGTAGCCAGGACATTTCGGAGCAGAAGTAAATGAAATGCGGTCACCACCTTTTCCAGGAACTCTCATTTAAATGTAGCTCCTTATACTGAGAAAGAGAGGCTCTTCCCAGCCTGTTGCAAACTAAGCAATCTATAATTCAGCAGAGTTTTAATGGCTAGAATAATTAACAGGAATATTTTGTCCTTCTAAGATAGTCACGAATGAGAGCTGAAAGCTTGGGGGTTTTTTCCTCCATTTTTTTTCCCTTTTCTAAACCTCCCTCTGCTGTTGATTATCCATGACTAGCTGCCAGTTTGTACATTGAATGCTGCTTCCACGTGCTCCATCCTTAGCTGCTTGTTAATCTGAGCACAGGATACCTGACTGCTGCGGCACCAACAACAAACAGGATGATTTAGTGACAATTTGATCACACCTTTCAGTGCTTATGAAGCTTTTGGAATCAATGGCATTCCACTAGTTTCTGCAAGATGTTGAACTAGGCCTTCTTAGGCTTATTTTAGTTTATACTTAGCTTGTTCTATACTATTAAAAAATAACAAACACAAGCAAATAAAGGAATGGTAGAAATGTGACTACTCTGAAATCAAAACTACAGGCAGGATTATGCATTCCGTTAATCTTGTAAATTCCTTACATATGCCATATATTTAAAATGGATCATCATGCTTCCTACCCTTTTAGGTTGAATTTGTTTGACTTCTGGAGATTTTTATCCTGCTCCCCAGTCCTTGGGGTTTTCTGGGGATTTTTTTTTTGTGTTTGTTTGGGGTTTTTAAAAGATAAATCTGCCTGCAATTTGTCTATATATTCTAGGCAAAGCTTACAATATTGTCCCACTCCCAACATGATTACAGGAAAGCTGATGATAAAGTAGCTTCTTCTCTGATATGCAACATTTTATATTATACAATAAAGCTCTCATCAATTCTAGTTGCAACGGTATACTTCTTTCTTTTTCAAAAACCTCTAAATCCAGTCTTTTGTACATTAAGTTTATCTTTTGCTTGTCTTATGCTTCAGAATTTAAAGCTATTTCATGCTATGTATCCTTCAAGACAATGTCTTTTTAATAATACTAACAAAAAAGTTTTATCTGTAGAATATGGCTTAGTCTTAAGTACTATCCTATGGCTATTTTGATACTCTTAGTATTCCCCTTCCCTCTTAATAGCTGCTCATTATTTTAGTGATATTTTATTTAATATTAATTTTACAGGTCTATAGCTGCCTACTTCTTTCACCTTTTTGGAGTATTAGGAATGTTATGATTTCCCACTCCAAATTTTGTTTAGGTGTATTCCTACATTCCTGGTTTTTCAAACATCATTAACAGAGTAAATTATTTCAACTGAATCACGTTTTACACTGAAATCCGCACATTTTGGATTGAATTTTCCAATGATTTTTCAACATTTATTTACTTAATCTCTACCACGAGCAATTGACCGTTTTCCAAGTTCCTCAATCATTTATAATGTGAAATACATATTTATACCCCTGACTTTTGCCTTGTGGAACAAGTGCTACATTAGTTAATAGGTGCACATGATTCCAAGTGACAGAAATGAAGTTCAGCTGTCTTATCCAAGGATGTGATCCAACTTTAATTTTTATCTCTAAAAGGACACTAAGTAATGAGTCATGGCTACATGGCTTTTTCAGTCATCTTACATAGGAGAGAGAACAAAACTAGAAAGAACTCCTTGAGACTGAGAATATTTAAAGAACAATTATAACAAGTTTTTTGTGTGAACCACACATTCCAATCCAAATACCAGGAGTAATCCCCTTTATGTGGATATGGTGTTGCATGATCTGCTCCAAGCAGTTTTAGGTTATTCAAGACACAGAATTTTCATTTTAGGTTTTTTGAGGTGAAATTTGTGCTCTCACTATGCACTTCAACTGAAATATTAAAGCAGAACTGAGAAAAAGGATTACAGCAAACCATGTATTTAACAGCTGGCTGAGGTAAGTCTCAAGGAGAGGACTGAGACAAATGACTGACTTCTGATCTGACTTCTCAGACGTTCAAAGACACCATAAAATACAGATGTTCGACTGTCTTATCACTGTTGTGGCACAATTCGTACACCAAATAAAGAAAATAGACCAGCGCATGCATTGGGTATTATAGGCAGAGTTCACCAACAACCAGCTTGGAAAAACTTCTGGAGCTTTTTCAGAATAAAGTATTACACACAGAGTGTGTAATGATTGGCAATATATGTCTACATGAAATAAATGGATATTAAACAAGCAAAATGCTGAGAGCTGCCAACAGAACTGTATGGGTTAATAGGTGGTTTTTAGAAAGCCTTTTCAGACAAAGCCTCTGAGGTTATTGTGTTATCTCATGAATCAGTTGGTAAAATGTTTTGCCAATGAATGTAAGGAAGTTTAAAGCTGTTGGCTTTCGCCTACCGTACCAAGATCAGTCTTAAGATCTGTTGGCAGACTTAACTTTCTTGATCCTTTAACTGAAACAACAGAAAAAGGAGAAAGGCAGTTGTTAATAAGTAAGAAAGAAAAAGGAGCGAGGGAAAACAACATGCCATCTTCTGGTTAAAACCATGTTGCAAATTTGTAGCACTTTTCTTTTAATCAGCATATAAAGGCAGAGTAATGGTTTAAATATTTTCATTTATACCATTCAGCAAAATAAATGCAATTGAACAAAGAAGCACTGGAAAAAAAAAAACTACTCCAGCTGTCAAGGAGTGATAGGTGTTTTACACAGCTTTGGCTGTGTGCTGCAATATCTTACCTTGTGGTGACAGGAATTATTAAAAAAAGAAACCACAAACGAGATTAAGGCAAATATTGCAAATGCTGGCTATGCAGCATATCACAAATATTTAAACACCTGCAAACCAATTTAATAAGAGGGTGCAATGAAATTATGAGATCTGATGACATCATAGCTCAAGATACCATTTGAAAAAGAGAGGGCATATTGTAGAGGTTATGGGGACAGAACATATTGTTGTAATATTATGGAAAGGAAGACAGATTGCACAGAAACGAAATACAGCAGCTTCAGGACACAATGTGGTGTTATCTAGTCATCAAAATATTGCACTCAATTTAGTGAAGGTTTAATTATTTGTTGTGTTCCAGTTATGCAAGAAACTGGTAATTTTGCTTCTGTTCAAAAATGTTTTCATTTCCTCACACACGAGCACATTTTCAAACAATGAACACCAGAGAACTGAAATGAAGCATGTCTTGTAGCAGTCAAAACGGCATTAAATTTATCAGAAGAATGCCTTAAGAAATTTTTTATTAGTTATTCAGAAGATTTGATTTCCAATTTGGTTATTTCATTTTGTATCCATTATTTTTTTCACGTGGTTTGCTGGCTTTTACCCGTTACCCATGCTGTCTGTTACTAAAAAGGAACAATCAAATATTTGTCAGCTAACTATTATATTACTATTATTATACTTCTAAAGAAAGTCCCACATGATAAGTAACACAGTGACAGGAACGTATGGATATAAGGAAAAAATTCTTTCTAATTGTATTTAGTAAACTTTTAGGTCAGAAGGATGCCCAGAACAGACATTTACACTCTTATGTCACAAAATCCCTAAAAAAAAGAATTCTGTTATATTCTTTTGCAAAGCCTGCAATGTGGCAGAACTAATTATCAGCCAGCACCTATGTTAGATGTTTTTCTCTTCAGGGATGAGTAGGGGAACACATGAGGCTCTCGAGCAATATTTTGCTATCAGTAGAACCAGCACAGCTCTCTCAGTAACCCATCTGTAGCCATCGCTTTAATTCAGGACATGGTGAAGAGATCTCTCCAGATCAGCCTGACATCAAAAATACACACCCCTAACACTACTACATAAAAATTCTCTAATTGGGATACCGAGTGTTAGGCACCAACATCCATTTTAGGCACTCACACAAAGGGCAGTTTGATTTTCAGAACAGCCTTTAAAAAAACATTCCATTTATCTGAGCAGCTGTCAAATACTCTTTCAGACTGTGAATGGGAGGATACTGCTCCCGAAAACCAGTGCTCTGCTATAAAGAAGCATCACTCGTGATTTAATCTCCTTTTAGGGGAAGGACAACATCTGCCTTAACCAGCCCTCTGAAAAAGGATCAGCAATTCATAAGAAAAAACTGTAGGACACTTGCCTAACAGACTAGGATTTAGAGCAGGATATTTCAGAGCTGTAAAAACTAGCTGCATTTAACACCAAAGAGCTTCATAAGTGCTGTCATCGTGCAGGCTTTGAGCTTTGAAAATTGGTAGTCTAACCCCTTCTATTTCTAGGTTACAGGTGTTTGTGTGCAGCAGGAATTATGTGTCTTGTGTTGCGTGCCACAGCTGTTCCCCAGCGGTGACACACGTCTGAACCGCAGGAGCTCCCAGCTATTTGCCTGCAGGCTCACACAGCACATGCAAAGTCTGGACTTTCTGATTCCTCTGAAGGAGTCTACACAGGCTTGGTTTGGGAGCTGCCACGTGACAATTGCACACCCTTCACACGGCAATCACACAGCTGGACACTGATGCACTAGGACACGGCACGGATCACTGTTGATAGAGCACATGTTTCAGGGTAAAAACAACAGAAGAAGCTGCTTGCTTTCACGCTTTCCTGTGATTAAAGCTGTCTATATAAATTAATTTTTTTAAACTGACTTTTAACTATTAATAGTATCCACATTCTGATCAGTTTATGTAACCTGTTTTTAGTACCTAAGTCATGCATGTTTTACTATCTTTACATTTATTATAAAGAAGGATTATGCACGTAAGCCTATCTTGCTGACAAAGCTTTGGAAAACCAGTTTAATTTGAGAATGGAGTACAAAGGTTCAAGAGGCCAGCAGAGTCGTCTGTTATCAGTATTTGTTTATATTCACGCTGGAGGCAGCCAGCACAAATTGTGATGCTACAGCATACGGCAAGACACCCCCTACCCAAAAGAGCTTCAAGTGTTAGGAGTCAAATTATTCAACTGTGGGATGAGGAAGAGTTCCTAGGTACAGTCTAGCAGCCAGCTAAGCTGAGCACACAGGTCTTCTGACCTGACGACATCCTGCTCCGTAGCCATATGGTCCCTCTCAGTCTTTCAAGGAAAACACCAAGGCACAACCAACAAACAAACGCGCGCTCGCAGCTCTGGCATTCAATGCTGAGTTTCCCTCAGCTACTACAGAGGCACTGCGGTCACAGATTTTCATATTATTCAAAATGACTTCATACAGGTCTTTTTCTATTAAGGAGCTTCTGCCTGGCTAACACTCGGAAATACCAGTCCCAGTCACTGCTAAGGCCCCCTTGAACCCTGAGCCATGCACCAGGGGCTGCACAAGGGCCCAAACCCAGGCCCCCAGCTCACACTGCTCCCTGTTCTTTGCTAATCCCTACACACAAGTCCCTTCTCAAGAACTCAAGCACGAATTCACCTGTTCAGAAACTCCCTTGCTTATGGGAAATAGTGATAAAGTGCACCTTGTATCCACACTGCCGAAGCTAATCTCTAATTATGGTCTTTTGACTAGCTAACATTCTTTTTCATTTAATATCGATAAGTAATGGTTATGCTACCAGTGTTATCAGTAACCAAGTTGAAATATAAATTACATTCTATGTTTTACAGATACACAAAATGTTTTGAAATGTTTACTTTCTAGCTTGTTTCCCAGAAGAATATAATTTTCAAATGGAGTCATATCTCTTCAGCTACTCTGAAGTTACCCACAAGTTTAAAAAGAGAATGACTGTTAGTAATATTCTTCTTGAAAGAAAGCTATTTTATATAAAAGAAAGCTATGTTATAAAAAACACTTCACATAGGAAAGTGAGTTTGGCATGGCACAGGCCTAATACCAGCAGATTTAACCAGTGAAATGAATAAGGATAGCAGCACTCAGAAATCATAGTATGTATAAAAACTTGTAATCTTGCCATTAGGGACCTGTCCCAAAGCTCATGAGAATCAGTTGTGGGAATCTTTACACAGCCTTCCCTAAGCTTCAAAATCTTAAAAGCATTTTGGATGCAAGCCCCCAGAATAAAGGTGATTTCTTAAGAAAAAACACAAATCCATTTTCATTTTAGAACGAACATTTGAGAAGTCACTCTTCTATACACAGACTGAAGAAATTCTTTCCTTCTGGTCTTTGACAGTAGTCTAAACCGTCCAATTGCATTTCTAACAACAAATGACCTATCAAAGTTGTATTTTCCTGTGCTCACAGTTTATTCCCATCTATACACTTCAATATGAAGCTCCACATGAATGTTTAAAACAGTAATGGACATACCTAATTATATATATTATATTCCTAAGAGCCCCTGAATAAGTTTACCTAATGAGATTATAAAAATAAAGGCAAAATTTACTGGAATGGGTACTGTTCTGTAATACATTACACAGTAATTAACTCAAGCATTTGATACAGCACCACTGACATGATGAGTGCTTTAGAGCTACTGAGCTCTCGTGTGCCACTGCAGAAGGAAAGTAGTACAAAGCCCTTTCGACCCCCAAATCACAAACAAAAGTGAAAATGCAGTTTGAAAGAACAAGGCGTGCAGGAGTAAGAATAAGATACTCTGAGGCTTTTGGCTTTAAGCCACCAAATACTATTATATGGCATGCCTTGCTGCATTACTGTATTCATGAAACATGTTTTATATAGGTATAGGTTTGGGGGTTTTTAAAGTTCTTTTGTTCCACTATTTTTACCAGTGTTATTCCATACATATTACTACATCCAGAATACATTTACAGTGGAAATTGCCACCTTTCAGATATTCAAAAATAAGCAGAATCTTTCGAATGGCTTTATTAACTTCTTTTCCTTTACAGTGTTGGAAATACATCACTATAGTATTTAAATACTAGTTTAATTAAACAAGATACCAGTGGTTAAGGAAGAATATTCCTCTCCTCTGCCTACCACTCTTAAAAAGCAAGGCTCGTATTTCTTCACTTGCTGCTGCCCTTTGTGTGGCACTGTGCATTTCAGAAAACTTTTAATCAAATGGTTTAATTTTATGTTCTATTCTGAACAGTGTTCAGAACAGGAACCTGATTTTTCAATTACATCACCTGCAAAGTCATGTTTTAGTAAGTAGTACAGGAGGAACATCTGAGAAGAGAGTCTTGTGAAACAAGTTAAATATTACTTAATGAAGAAGTAGGATTTGTACTGAATTATGTACCAGCCCTGCATGTGAAATAAGGAGTACTCTTCAGCCCTGAGTCTCTTGCTCAGTGCTCCAACACTCATATCAATGATAGAACACACAAATGCCTAATTCTGCTTTGAGGCAGGGAGAAGAGACACAACAAAGCTGAATTACTGAGTTGACCTAGGCTGTCTCTCCAGAAATTTAGTCAGAGGTTAAAACACTGACAAGCACTAAGGTGTTACAGGCAAAATCAATTTTTCATGGAAACAGAGATAGTTCCGGCAGTCTAAGCAATGTTCAACATCAGACCAAGAAACTAGGAGGCAGGAGATTTTTCAAGTTCTCCAAGAAACCACTACCAAAACTGTTCTTACAGCCTGATTGGAATGGAAATCTGACTAAGCTACTAATGGCTCTCAAACGTAGAACTAATCATGTCTACACCGGCAATTAGTGTGCCGTAGGGATTCTTCCTAGGCATTGTCTTGGGAGCCTCAAAGTACACATGTGAGCACAGCAATGTTGTTCCTCAAATCACTGCCCTTCTGACAGAGCTAAGGATGAAGATGCTCACCAGTCTGCCATCCATCATGTGTGCAGTGTTTGCTGTCTAGACTCGTGTCCTCCAGCAGTTTGCGCTTCGTGTATGTATTGAGCACACTCAGGGCCAGTACCTGGCACGAACTTCCCTGCTGGATGAAGAACTGATGTTGATGTGCTCTGGCAACCAGAATGAACTGCTACAAATCAAACTCCGTTCTGTCTGTCTTTGCAACCTTATGTAGTCATACCCAGCAGGCCCTCCTCCACTGAGCAGAAACTGGAATCACAGAATCACCAGGCTGGAAGAGACCTCTTAAGATCATCGAGTCCAACCCATGCCCTAACACCTCAACTAAGCCATGGCACTGAATGCCACATCCAATCTTTTTTTAAACACATCCAGGGATGGTGATTCCACCACCTCCCTGAGCAGACAATTCCAGTACTTAACCACTCCTTCAGTGAAAAACTTTTTCCTAATACCTAACCTATATTTCCCTTGGCACAGCTTAAGACTTAATCACTTCACAGGGCAGTTCAAATGTTTCTGCTTTTGCTAAATTTCTGAAGGATCAAGTCTTGGTCTGTTTCCAGCAGAGGAACGTGGTCAGTGGTTCTACAAACACAAAGATCACGGGGCTCTTACGGAACACAGCACGCTTCCATTGCGGAGCTTGTGGGCCACGGACTTCAAAGAGATAAAGGCAAGACTGGAAGTAGAAGGATCCTGCCTGACAGATCCCTAAGTATGTAGCTGTGCTCTGTGAGCAAGAAACATTAGTCAGTGAGAAGGCTGGTGTAGGTGTGAGGCTGTGCTGGTAAGCACAGGATTAGTTCCACTCCCAAGTTTTGGAGGGCGCAGTTTTGAGGTCACTTATTCCAGGTAACTATGATAGATTCTGCCCCGTTTTACAGCAAGTATGCAGAAGCAATATTAATTAAATTTTGCATTAATTTAGAAAAATAATTATTATCAGTCACAGTAAAAGAAACTTCTTATTTTAAAAAGCAGTTCTAATAATAGTTACTTCCTACAAAACTGCACCTGATTTCACATTTTAAAAATATAAATATAGCTTGGAAAACAACATGAAAGTGCTAAAATAGGAAACACCCATAAATATGCTATGTTTTCCCTGCTGAATATCTCCAAAACAGAAAAAAGCAGAATAAATTTTGGAGCAAATTATCTCAGATTTATCTAAGAGAGCTATTTTTGAGCACTAGCAGAATGGAAGATTGAAGTTAACTGCAGAAAAAGTAAAGTGCTATAGGAGACACTCATCATTATAAAACTAAGAATATGCACATATGGTTACCAAGTCAGTCATCTCTTAGCTTTCAGTGAAAAGAAAAGGAAAGGTTTTAGCTCGTTTCTGAAGAGAAAAGTGAAAAGTTGAATCCCAGCGAGCCACACAATAAATAACCTAATTATAACTGAGCTATCAAATGTTTTATTTTAAAGCCTCTACCACGAGTTTCTGAGGCCCTGCTCAAGAGTTTGAGCTCCTAGTTTTATACCTATATTTTTATAGCCTATTTCACTTTGATATTTCCATGTCTACAGATTTTGAATTGGAAATAGTACAAAGAAATACATATTTCAAAGCAGATGTTTTGTTTTAGCTCTTGGTATGTCAGGGAAACACCTTTATTAGTTTCAGCTTTTTATAAATTACTCATTAGTGGCTTCCATTCAAGATTAATGTATCCTGTTACTATGACATAAAATGTGTGAAACAATAACAAAGAATTTGAATTGCATACTTGTGGGAATTTGTTACCATAACTAAGGGGGGAAAAAATATCTATCAATACTTACCAAACTACAAGGAAAAGAAGTGTGATATGCATACCACAAGCAAAACGAATGTATCACCGCTACATCTCCTTATTTTCCACAACATTTAAAAGTCAGCTACTAGAAAACAGCTGTTAGCAACAATCTTTAAGACAGTGTACTCGCATCAAAGAGATCAATGTAGACTAGGCACTTGCAGAAAAAGTCTCTACGAATGAGATTAATTCCACCTTCTGAAGGACTATGTGTAAAATGGGAAACATTTATAAATTTTTGTGTGGCCAAGATTTCCCTGCCAGGTCACAGCTGGCTGATAAGCAAATATTTTTATTTGAGGTTCTGCTTTCATTGTAATTTACATAACTTAGGCACTGGTGGGTTCTAATGGTTAAAATTTACCATCTCCATATTGCTGATTTCAAATAATTTCTCCATGTACACATACGCATAATATATACATACAGAATTATAAGGACTCCCTACTGTAAAAAAACTTAGAAAGCCTTGTAAGAAAACAGAGAAACAAGCTTCCAATAGGAAGTTATAGGAATATACCTGCATGATCCTGTTACTTCAAATGTTTGCACACTGTTCACCTCAAGATGCACCACGTACATTTAAGTTTTCCTTAAGGAAGCAGATTTAGGATTTTACTGTGCTACGTAATAAGCGCTTCTCCAGGAATTTCTTCTCTTTGGAACTACGCACTTCGCTTCTTAGGGATTAATGAAACACAGTGATGCATGACATGAATGGCTTATACAGACTGCAGGAAGAGAAGCCAATCACCTTTACCTGAAGTGGGAGACTTGCAACGCTCTAGCTCCAGGGAAACTGGACTGTCACTGAGTTCAGTCAGGCCTGAAAAAATGGAGTTAAAGAGTTAAGTTACAATCTAACAGGGCATGCTTCAACTTTCTTGGTTGATGATACTCTGCACTTTAAAGTCAATTTGGAGAAAGGAATGGTGTGAAATGAAAGGGAAATAATCTATTTCAGATAAGTGCAGTTATCAGGCTGTCACTGCAGCAATTTAGGCTTGGTTTAAAAAAAAAAAAAAAAATCACACCTCTTGTTAACTCAGATTTGTTTTCCGAGTGCCTCGGGATAGAAAAGAGTGACTGTACCTAACAAAAGAAAACAAGTAAGTATAGTTTAAAATTTAGAAGTCTGAGATATGACTCAAACTCATTCATCCCTGTCAAACTGATGTGGAAACAACTCTGTGCTTTCAACTGCTGCATAATGCAGGGAGGAAATCTTAAAAGAGGGGAAGAAAAAAATAAGATTACCGCTACTGTGCAATATTAGAACTTTCATATGAATTCACACAAGATAGGTCATTTTAAAGGACGCAGAAGCATTGATAATGCTGGCTGAGTGCAACACAGAATTTTTTGACAAAATACTTTATACATGGTTTATAAATATTTGTCAGGAACTCCATCTATGTGGAAGACAGCACCAAGGAAAGCAGTCCTAGTCTATACCGCGTAAACTCGAGCCTGTTTCTGTGAGCACAGCAAGATCCATCTTTGGCACAGGTTGAACGCTCAAGTTCAAACGTGACTTTTGGCAGGGCAGGGAGGCAAAGCCTGAGCTCACACTCTCCTTTACCATGGGCTAACTGTTGAGCGGGTGAACCGGGCATGGCCACGCCTATTCAGACGCACCCTTTGTATGTATCCTGTAACGCCCTGTGGCTCACCCTCGCTATAGGAGCTCTGGCACTCCATGCCACTGGCTATGTGGGACTGACAGGCAGCCCTGCCCAGACATTCCCGTGCCAGCAAGGTGGACTCACAGGACTCAGGTCAGAGCCCACAGTCAGGTGTACGTTGCTGTCATACTGATACTGTGTTCACACACACTCTGCTTGTGCTGCATCCTGAGAATAAAACACCCTACGAGAACCTTTCACTATGCTTTAAATGGGCACCATGGCTCCTGTAAGATTACATGTTATAATTTTTATCACTTCTGGACCCTCAGGCCCAGAGACTCTCACCCCTAAAATTCATATATGGTCTTGTTGAAAAATTCTGCTACCACTCAGTCGCCAGTGCTGCTCTCTTAGTTTAAAAACCAGTGGAATCTTAATGTAGGTACTGACAACTTTATTACAATGTATTTTTTAACTGCTAAAAGAACTGGAGAGGATCCAGAGCCCCAGCCAGCAGAACAAAAAAGGCTCCTACCACTAATGAAGATGCAGGAGCGCAAGAATAATGAATGCTGAGAGCCCTTTGGAAAACCAGCAGTACTGATTTAGTCTGTTAAGTCACTATTAACAACATATTTGCCTGACTTAAGAAACAAGATCTGCCAAACTAGAAACTATTGTTGAAAACCAAATATTTTTTATTTTGAAAAACGTACTTGAATCTTTCTTTGATTTCACTTAGAATCTGTGAGAAAAAACTTGTATTTCAATCAATTGTGAGTTCAGTCACTTTTAATGTTATAAGAATATTCAGAAACTGTAATCATTTAGGAAGCCTCTCTAGTACAAGCTTTCTTACAGCAGATCTTACTTCCACTTGAACCCAAGATTTCTGTATGCCTAGAGATTTTGGACAGAATTGATTTTTGCTGCAGAACTGTATGCACAGTGCAGTGGGAGCAGTTTTGGCACATTTGCATAGCATCAGAGGCTTTGGATAAATAAAATTTATACTGTTTCTTTTGTAAATGCATTATTGGAGATCTTTAAGTTTTAACACCTTGGTTATGATGTCCTAAACATTGTATAGTTAGTACCCGTGTTGGATACAATATCAAATCCCAGGTCAGACTTTGCTTATAAATATTTTGTTTTTTTTTTTACTATGGAGTTCACAAAAACAATATTCCATCTCCATATAAATTATGGTGCTATGGACTTCAGCAGGAAAAACACCAAACTGCACCACCCAAGAGCAACTCCTGTTAAGAAGACTACGACTTCCTCATTTTTGGCACAACTTGCAACATAAAACATTAAAGATACATTTCATATTACGGTATTTAAGAATGTTGAGCATGTGAACTTCTCTACAAACCTTGACTTTCTGTCAAGCCACTGTCACCCCTAGCAATGACCACCTACAGATGCTTTTAAAGAAGTGCAATATATCCCCATGTGAAACATACCATGTGCCCTGCACAAGAGCATTGGCTTAATCTCACTTAGATTCACTTAAGCACATCCACTTGCAGATTTTCTCCTGCCATAAATCTTTCTTGCTTTGAAATATTATAATGAGTTCTGCTCATTACACACCCATTTATCCGAAGTCCCTTTTAATCTTGTTAAGTTCTAAACTCTGAAGATGTTGTAAGGCAATGAATTGCTCAATCATCATTCACTGAAAAGGATAAACACATATTCGTCAATTTTTATGTGTTACCTTTGATTCCACTAAATGTTTCCCTGTTAGATAAGAAACGGAGCTCTCAAGCTTTTCCTTATACTACTGCTCATTTTTACTCTCATTTCCTTTTTAAGCAAACCAAACTAAATATTTTCAATAATTTACCATGTATAAATATTTCCATGAACCTCAGCTTCCCTCAAATGTCTGAGAGACTACAACAGCTACTCAAGTTAGATTTAAAAAATATTTTCACTTTCCATTTTGAAGTTCTGTAGGTGGTTTGTGCCCCAAAATATTTTAGCTATTTTTAGCCCCCCCACACCACCACCCCAGCAAATTTTGAGCCCACCTAGAGCAAAAGGAACGTAGCAGTAAAAATAAAGGCAAAAACCTGAGACTGGCAATGTGAACAATCACCCGAGAGAAGATATACACCCATGGACATTATAAAGAAATTGGCTTTGATCTGAGCAAATCATAAACGTGTAAATAATGCAAGATGTAAATATATCACATAAGGCATTAAAACACTTTTAAAGACATGTCCTATGGATACTTTTCTAAGTTTACTGTGATTTTCATTTCTTCTTCATTAAAGGATCAAAACCCGTACTGTCTAATATGAGGTAAGAACTTTAATGAACTTGCAATTTAAAATTATTTATGAAATTTTGTATTTCTATCTGTATGTTTGAATGATTCAGACTGATCATTTACTCGAAAGCACCCAAAGCCATCACATCTTCACTTATAAATAAATGAATTATAAATAAATTATCATAAATATTCACAAGCTAATAAAATACGTAAGCTCAGTGTTATTTTAATCCATCATCTTCACACTGAATTACCATACTATGTTTTCTTTATGTTTATATATCTATATATATCTATGCATGCATTCTGTGGAAATTAGTTCAGAATGTAGCTGTTGATTTAAACTCAACCTATATTAGCTTCTTAGGTGTGACTTAAAGTGTCAATTACTGATATACAATGACTCATAGCACAGTTTTCTGTGTCCTCCTGTCAGACCAAGGTGACTTCTGCTCACCTCCTCTTAAGGGACTGGCCTGAGGGAGGAACAAGGACTTGTCACTGAAATTATTTTCCAATGTATCAACGTCCTTTGGACTTGACAACATTTTGGACGCTTCATAAAAACTATTTTCTTGTTCTACCAACAGATGGTATGGATTTCTAGTAGGAAGATGCAAATTCCTTTTGCATCATTTTGGTATTTTTATATTATGCTGCAGACATTATCCCTCTAGATGCAGTAAATGGACTTGTTTTAATATTTGAATGCATGTTACCCAAAATCAGGTAATAACATGCACAACTTGATTTCAATTGAAGAAGAAAACCGAACAACAACCAACCAACAACATAATTCTGCACTACAGCAGAGAGTTTATTTTATTTAGCTTGTCATATAATCTTGCTACAAAGGCAGGTGGCTGCAGATGTTACAGGAAATGGAACAGGTCATCAACACCTGAAACTTATTCCCAGCTCTGCACTTACGCTCATCTTAGCTTCTTATTTTCTTCAAATTACTTCCCTGATCAGACAAATACATTTCAGTCTCTTCCACTACATATGCCTAGAACTGGTTACATTTCTTCCCTCCTTGCTTCCCTTTCCCACTTTCACCTCCCAAACCAGAGAATGTGCTACCTTAATGCTCTAAGTCCACTCTGGGTGCATTTGAGTCTACTTTACATATGTAACCATTATCAAGCTATCTATAGATTTATTGGCGAAAATTCAAACATTCATTCCACCAGTGCGCTTTGCATATTGGATGTCCTTGACATTGTCGATTACGTCTTTCCTCTGGAAAGCCTCTCTTCTCCAACATATTGCTTCTTTCCTCTTTTACATGTTCATTCTTTTTTTTTTGCCCTTTCCCTGTTCAGTTGCATGACATCCCAGACTGAAATATCAACACTTTCTTTCTCTGACCCAGTATTTGAAGAGATTCTTTTGTATAAACATGGCAGTAATTATATATATACATGTTTTTATACACACACACACACATATATATATATATCTATTACCCTAGTGATTCATAAATACATATCTTTAACTTGGATTTCTTCCATCCAAGTTAGAGTAGTAATCTAAAATCTTTCTAAAATCTGCTCAGGAGGGTCCACACATGAACTTAACATTACCAAGATGAACTCTACTTTTTTTTTTTTGAGCTGAAGTCTCCTCTTTACTACATCAACAGAGCTATCAGCATCACTGTCTTCTCTGATAGTCTAATCCATAATATTGGTTACATCTTTGAACATCACACTTTAACTCTCATATTCAGGCTGGATACTAAATTACATTGTCTCTTCCTGCAAATCACCTCTAAAATGACCAACAAAAATCTAAGTATCTTGCCCACTGATAATCTCTTCTATGGCTTCAATGCCTACAAGTCTTATTTTCTCATACTGATCCACATGAAATTATCTTCCCGGTTCATTATTTAATTGAATGAACTACTCATATATCTTCCCATTAACTTCCATCAATACAACCCTTAAAATTTTAGACCTAATGCTTCTGTTATCACATGACTGCTCCTGCTTTTGTCATAATAATGCCAGCTTCGACTGCACAATTTCCAAAAATAATTTACTTTTCCCATCATCATCCCCTATGAGAGAAGATAAACTTGTAAGCAAAATCCAAAATCCTGTCTTAAGATCCCTCTTTAAATTCATTTCTCAGATAAGAGATATAACAAAGCACAACTTGAGAATGACTTAGCAAGATATTTTCAGTCTGTCACAGATTCTGGTCCTGTTCTCGATCTTACTGCTTGCTGCATCTTTCAGATCATACAATATATACTCCTGTCTAAGTATCAAATGACAAAAGCAAGAACCAAACCATTTTTGAGGAAAGAAATTAGGCTGTTAACCACCTTGCCTAAAACTCAGACTCATACTTCATAGGAAGATTTTGCAGACATTTCTGACTCTGGGGATGGAGATGGAAACAAGATAATACATTTTCAGCTATGAAAGACTCTATGGTCTATGTTTGTAATTCTGACTGAAAACACTGGTAATTTTTGGCCTTAGAATTTATTAATTTTTTTAGAGGAGGGGGGAAAAACCCCAAACCTTTGACTGCTGTCTGTCTCTCAGGTTCTCTGTTACAGACTTGAAATTAGCAAGACCAGACCAATAGACTTTAAGATATCATACACCAAACCTTTTTATGGACTGCTGAATTTGTAACTGGACTGGTCTTTTAACTAAATAGACCACCTTTTACGAACTATTATGGAATAAAGTCATAGAAATCAGCCTAGAGGGATGGAACAGAACGTGTCATGCGAGTGTACAAATTTACTTCAATAGCTACGTAACTTTATATTTAGGAGAGATGATAAAACAACTGCCACTCCTTTATCCTGCCTAAATTGAATATTTAACATAAAATTGCCTATCCCACTGTTGTGTGAAAAGTACTTTAAAAAAGGCATCCTAGAGACCTAATCACATATAAGCACTGCAGTTAATTAAGATACGTATGGCTCATCTGTTGAACAGTCATTTTTGCAAAATTAATTACAGCTTTGTTCACTGCATTCTGCAGTGATGAATACTAATATTTAAATTTCGTATCAGTTTAACTCAAAATTTAAAGATATTAAAACCATTAATTTTCATAGCCCTCTTTGATGTATGTATTTTTATGCCCACTTTATATTCTCCATCAAAGATCAGAGGCACGGGATGGTTCCCCAAAGCCAAATATTTAAGTACTAAACCAAGATTAAAATTTTAAATTTCACAGCATCCAATCCAATGGGTACTCTTTTAAGACACATTGTTCTTCTGAAAAAAATGAAAGAACTAATTGATAACTACAGATAGTGCCATTGCAAAACAAGAAATGCTTCATATTAGTAAATGTACATGGAAACGAATATAAAACCAAAGAAAGCTACTGTCATCAAGAACATAACATTGTTGAAAAATAATTTCTAAGGCCC
The DNA here is from genome assembly GCA_013397755.1 of Cnemophilus loriae. Lineage (NCBI taxonomy): Eukaryota > Metazoa > Chordata > Aves > Passeriformes > Corvidae > Cnemophilus > Cnemophilus loriae. Next base: position 184,178 of record VZTF01000399.1, read on the forward strand.
AATCTGCCCCATACAACACTAAAGGTTTTCTCTTTGGCTATTTTTAAAGAAAAGAATTTCTGTATAATAAATAAAGGTAATTGTCAAAAATTAGCATGGTTGACATCACAAAATGTAATAAGTTTGCATGCATGCTGAATGTGTTTAAAAAACACATTACAAAGCACAAACACATGGGTTTAAGTCAGGCATAGTCCAATCATGATAAAGCTTTTTGCCTAACCTTTATAGAACTTACTCTGATAGGAAGTACGGATCCGTTTCGTTAAATCTGGATAAAAGTTAGACAGGCCACGCATGCAAAAGTTGTCTTTGGAACATGCCAGTACACCAGCATCAGCAGCAGGCAGAGGAAAGAGAGAAAAAACAGTCTAAAGTGAAAGGAAGTGATATCATAACCAGCATCTAGAACAGCCAAGGTGAAGAAATTTCAGCAGATGCTTACCTTCCAATTGGGAGATATAACAAGAAAAATAATCAAAAAAGTAAAGGATGTGGGATGGATGGTGAGAAAGCAGCTGAGGCTTTTTTTAGATGCATAGTTTCTATGAGCAATCTAGAAGTTGCAATCCTTCTTAGTGGTCATTTATACCCAGCGGGCTCCATTCTGGCAGCACTGGATAGCTGGAATGATGCCTTAAAGGATCGGCCCAGACTGCCACTGACAGAGAAAAACCCCCTGTGATACTGTGCTGGTAACAGCTTTTTCTACATGAGCAATCCCCCACCTCTCGTACAGGGTTCTGCAGCATGTTGTTTGTGGCTAGCTGCTCACATTTCTTAGGGAGCTGCTGTGAGGCTGGCTGAAACCAGACAGAGAAGCTGAAGGTAACTTGAAGCTGCTTGTCTCTTCTCTCCTCAGCTGTGCCAAATTTACATATTTAACACTTGGCACAGATGGGAACTAAGCTTGCCATGATTAAATGCACAGAAAGTGAGATAAATGGTCTTTCAGGAGCAGAAGTATGCCTGAAGACTTATATTTTATTCTATAAATTTTCCTCTAAATTTTACTTTCTGTTTGGAGTGTAAACACATTCCCAGTTGAAAAAAATATTTCCCATAACTCTATGGAGAAGTAGGATTTGATGATTTAGTGCAGGGTCTGCTGATGAAAATGCTGATGGCATAAACCCACTATAATCTGCTGCTTTTATAATTTCAGGGTTAGATTTAAAACGTCATGTTTTCAAAGATATTTTAAAATCTAATTCTAAAACTTCACAGCTATGCAAAACACATTTCATAATTGTGTCTGACTCTTGCATGTTACTATGGAATACATCAAGTCAAAAGACTTGAAACACAGATGATCTTCTGACTTTCTCATACACGTAAACGTTTAGATAATCAACATAGTGTGGTAAAATTTAGCTGTATTGAAGTACTAATATTTCTAATACACAATGCATAATAACAGTTATGACTTACAGATGCGATCCTCTTAGCATCAAATTTAAAAATGGATGTTGTAGGTTTATATTAAGAACTTCAGTTCACTAATGAAGTGCTTAATTTGAGCTGCTTGTGCTACCCACATAACACGCCTCCCAGGTGTTACACTTCTCTAAACACAACTGACTATTCAAATCAATAGCACCTGGCAGAAGGTACATTTAAGCTTAAATTGAAGTCTTACTTATTGCTATGAACTGACTGAAACCAGAAAGAACATAGCATACAAACCACACTTCAAGTGACCGCCAGAGAAACAATTTATTGCTCTGCTCGTTATGATTTTTTACAGACTCAGCTGAGGGAATTACTTGCTGACCTCCATCCCAAAAGAAAAAAACCTCATAAAACATTCAGTTTCTGAGAAAGTGCCCGCACCTAGAGCATGTCAAGTTTCGTTTGTGAAGTTACAGAAACTCCGTTGGCCGGCAAATAGTCATGCATTTCAAAAGCACTATAAAAAGCCACAGGCAAAAAAACCAAAGAAACATATCAGGCTCATGACCACAATGATTTATCTCCTACCTGCAGCAAACTGCCTGCTCTTGCGAGGCGAGCGGGGCTGGCGCTGGTACGGATCACTCGATCCGTAGAGGTCAAGGGTGCCCATGCTCAGCAGGACTGTCTTCTGCATGAAATCCACAACAGCCAAACCATTGCAGTTCCCGAAAGCCACTCTGCCAAGAGAAACGTCCCTCAAAAGTGTTAGGAATCTGTAATTAAGTCCTGAAAGCAGTAATAATTATTATTATGAACTCCGCACGAACTTTCTTTTCAGGAACTACTCAAAATGTACATTTTTTATTTCTTACATATTTGTAATCTTGAATTTTTAAAACTGTTTTCTGAATTAACTTTCCAGAAAGCAGACTTACAACTTCTACCAGCTTTCTGTATCAAACATGTTGCAGTAATGTCTAAACGTTGCTTCACTGAACAATATCGTTCTAATAGTAATGATTTCAATTAAGCCTAAAAATCGGGACGTAGATCTTAAAAAGTGGTTATGCGTTTACATAAAAGATATAAATGAAAATATAAATACAAACACGTGTAAAATAATTCTTTTAAAGCTAAATGACAAATTAAATATACTAGGCCGTTCTGTGGAGATACCCAAATTCAAAAGGCATTTATAAAATTTCCTTCCATCCCTGTCAGCTTATCTACAGCAGAGATTCCTGTTAAAACAGTCTCTACTTCTCTGAAATGCTTCTGCAAATGCATTTTGATGGTGGTTTGATTTATAGGCAAGATCTCTCTGCTTTTGTATCAGACTGCAATTTTAAATTCCAGACAGAAAGGATTGCAGGTACAGCCGCAAAGAAACTCAGAAACCCAAACCATGTTCAGTCATATTCAGAATCACTTGCTGTCAGGTTCTGTCATTTTATGTAAAAAGTGATTAAGATGGTTAGTTCAAATCACTGCAAAATATTTAAGCACTTAATTCGCACTAAAATTGAGCTGTGCACTCACCTCCACCTGACTTTTCCTAATGTATCACCAAAATATCTGAAAGGAATTTGTGTGTGGAAAACAATAATGCAAGAGAAAAGTAATGAGGTGGAGGGAAAGCAGGGTAGCTAGAAAATTTTCTTTTGTCCCACCTTTTCTTACTGTGGTTCCATTATAAAAAAGAGGGTTCCATATAGCAAATAAAAAGGTAATACGTAAGGTAAAATGAAATACATACATGCAAATGGGGGTAATGGTTTTAAACTAAAAGAGGGTCGATTTTATGTGTTCATAAGTCCCTGCATTCTGGGTGGAGGAAGAAAAAAAAAGGAATAAAAATGACAAGTTTCAATCTCATCTGTTAATACTTCAGGGAAAAAAATACCCATTTGCACTTTGAAAATTATTAACCTGAGATTTATTAATTTTGGAAAACATGAGTCACAAGAAGAGCTGGCGATCAGTCACACTCCTGGTAAGCAATTTAATAAAATGTATCATTTCCTGGTCTGTATTTTTCTAAACTCCTCTAATTTCACACACACGCATGGATCTAATGTTTCTTATACCCAAACAAATTAGTTTAAAAAAGAATCTGAAATTGCTCATTAATATTATAACACTTCTGAGGATTGGTAAAAAAATCTAGACAGCCATTACTATTAACAAGGCTAAAGATAAATTGCTAACAACCAAGTACTTATGAAATCAAATACAGAATGAATTTCTCAGTTTTGAGCAATGAACAGAATTAGTTGCTAGGTGATGTTCTATTCTGTCAGTATCTTTCACAGAAATGTCATAAACTCCTTATCAGACATTTCTTGATAATTAATATGCAGATTAGCTGAAAACTGTTACCCCATGAGGCAGTAAGAAATTTTCAGTGACTGCTTTCACTGCAACAGAACCTACTTTAAAACAAATTTCTTATTTGTATTTAACCTTGTTTCTCAAGGTTAACCTAGTTCTTCAGTTGTAATTGAAGCATTTTTTAAAATTTTCTTTTCTACTTTCATAACATGAAGAAGTTTTTGATGATTCATTTCAACATAAATAAAACAAGTGTTAATACTTTTAATTTGTAGCCTTGGTACTGTTAAAAGTAAACAAAATACATTAAATAAAATTTTGCAGTGTCTGAAGTCTTTTGTCTTTGCTGGGAATAAAGGTTTCTTGCATCTCACTTTATTCCTGTTTCATGGCTGCAGTAAAAGGCTTCCAGAAATCATAGTAATTGAAAGAATCCTGGAAAGAGACTCTCCAGAACACACACCGTTTTATGCCTTTGACCTAGTTAAACTGATTAGTATAGGAAGAAAAATTAGGCACGAGATGACCCAAATAACTCTACCACTAGCATGGCAAAAATTACATGTTCTCAGGCTTCATGCTGAAGTAGCATAGGTTTTCCACATTGTGAAGATAGCTAATAGGTGACAATTAAAGCAGTAAACAAAAATTCTGATGAAAGAAAGGACTGTGCCTTGTCATAGGCCTGAGGAAAAGGTTAAGAGAGACAAGACAAAGGAAGAGAGAAGAGATTCTGCAGAAAAAATGTAAGGAAAAAGATCTTGCTTGGGTAGGTTTTGTAGGAAAGTTAAATTTAGGTTGTCAGCCTACTTTATTCATACATGCATTTATTTCTGAAACACTCATGTACTTAGCTTATGGTGCTTTAAAGGAGGCTGTCCTGTAAACTATCATTGCTCCTAGCAAATGCAACAATTTAAAGCACTTGATTGAATCAAATCAGTGGTTTAGGAAACCACTGTGACCATTAGGAGAACTACAGCCTATCAGAGTAGTTTATAAGTGAGAAAATGGAGTGATTATTCGGATACTGCCTTGAGGTCTGAGACCTGCAAGGGAGCAAATCAGGCAAAACCTAACAGTCTGCACAAGTGACAAATGCATCGAGGTATGGCAAAGAAAATAAACTCCTAGAATTCATTAATAGGAAACTATCTGGAAATTCAGGCTGAAAACTTGAAAAAACAGCCCCCAAAGGATTATATTTTTGCACAAATATAAAAACTGCATTAAACTGCCAAAGTCTCTGAAAAGAGTCCAGTGACTTACTGAAAATCAGTGGGAGTCGGCACCTAACACCCATTACAGCCAATAGTTTTATTGGAGTAACACCTACAGGGAAAACCAATTTAATGTATCTGGGTGACTCTCAGTAAGAGAAAACATTAAAAATTTGCAAATAAATTGAACCTGAGGAAACAATTACACGCACTTATTTGCACTGCCATACAGAATACAGCATTTATATGTTCCTTATTCAATTCTCAATTTCAGGTCACCAATTCTTGTGCAAACAGACATTAGCACAGACATAAAAATGCTGCTCTCAGAAGACAATTTCCAACTAAGATATGATGTCATGATAAATGGCATTTACCAGTTAATCACTTCACCATTTTCTATTAAATGCATTTCACCTTGGTGAACCTTTCAAAATAACTTCAGAAATTACAGAGTTGAAATGCAATTAGATCTTCTTTGAAAGGATGGAAAGAATTATGTGAAAAGATTCAGTCTTTTAAACAGGATTAGTAAAAATATTGGCAAGAATGGCAGTTTAACATCCCATATTACAATCTCTATGTCAGCTCAAATAGTTTTTCCCCAAGAATCTGATTTACAGCATCTTTTGAATACTTTGCTTTGACCTTAATTGTCTGTGGGAAATTTCAAAGTATAGTTGGAAAAGATGTGATTTAGTGCAATAAACAATAAATCAACGCAATCTTAATACTGAGTTACTTACAGTCCGTAAGCAGAGTTTACAGCAAGACTGGTAATCTGTTGTGGAGGCTCACCATCCACCCACACCAGCTGGATAACAAGATCTGCCTGGTAGCCAGGAGGCATCCGCACAGGTCGAGCCTTAACGCTAAGAAGAAGAGGTACAAAATAAGAACAAACAAACGAACAGACACTGGGCCATGAATAACAACTGCTTGGCATCATCATGAATAGTGAACTGGAATGGAAAAGCTAAAATACTTTCTTTTGAGACTTTGAAAAAGGACATTTCTGTGCATTTGGAACTTTTTTTCTTCTGAAGTAAAGCACGACAGAAAAATGCAAAGAGGCAAGAGAAGATGACAAGATACACCTTTCTGTAGTGGTCCTCACCAGAGCATATTCAAAACTTACGTACTTGACAAATCTATTTGTCCACATAGTGCAAGCAAGTCCTGCTCTTTTATTTCTAGGAGTATAATCAACTAATATGTGAATGAATGCTTCCTGCATCAAATCTGATATAACTATTAACACCTGTTCCTACCGTGTTACGGCAAGTTCAGTGACTTGCAAAGCAGGTAGTGAAGGGGTACATTTTAAGGGGAAGTGTAAGAGCTGAACACCTCTGTATGACTGCTTTATGTGCGTTTTTGAGTGGTACAATTTAATGAGGAATACAGTGAAAGAAAACACTATGCAATAATAGCAATACTTTGAGGTATTCATGTTAGTCATTAGTACATTCACGCTGTAGGTAGTAATTTACAGGTAAAACCCATTAGTGCATGTTCACTGTAGCCATTACTGGTGAGAGCGCTTGCATTGCACCCCTTTGCACACAGCCATAAAACAGGGCAGTCTATCACAAATAACCCCTGTGAAAAACAGTCCCCAAAGAAGACTGAGAAATGGAAGAGGAAAGAGAGTAGCTAGTGGACATAGACGTGGACAACACACTCTGAAGTAAGCACTTCTTTCAAGAGAAGGTATTCAAGCTTCTCATTCAATAACGAGGGCTATCAGGTTCTTTGTAGATACTCTGCATCTGTTGGGATAGAGGCCTTGGTGGCAAACAGGGCTACTGGCAATCTTGGAAAATTGAAGACAGATACAGAAAACTGAAGTAAATGGAAATAAAACACAACCACAGAATAACACCAGGGCAGAAGTTCTCAACAAGGTAACTCCAGTAGCACAATGGGTAATATACAAAGAAATTAGTGCTTTAATTATGAAAGAAGTTACAAAAAACAAATGACAGTGCACTACTTCTCACATTTTCATGGTTTGATATGGAGCATGGGTGTACCTTTTAACACAGAGATAAAATCTCCTGCTCCGTGTTAACAGTAGAAGCTTTTTGAAAATTTCTTAGAACATAAGGACTATTTTCCTAATAAGAGCATCATATCTGTTGTAGGTTAACCTCATCTGTCTGCCAGACGCCTTCTGAGCTGCTCTCTCACTCCCCTTCCCCAGGACAGGGGAAGAAAATAAGATTAAAGAGCTTATGGTTTGAGATAGGACAGGGAGATCACTTACCATTACCAGAGGCAATGCAGATCCAACTTGGGGAAAATTAATTTAATTTATTGCCAATTAAAAATAGAGTAGGAGAGTGAAAAATTCTTTGAAACTAGAATTGTCCTCTCCCCTCCCTTCATTTCAGGCTCAGTTTCACTCCTGACTCTTGTAACTATTTCCACCCCAAGCAGCACTGCAGGGGTAGGGAACAGTGTTTGTCATCCATTCATAACACTGTATTTTGTATCTGCTATTTCTCCTTCATGCAGTTCCCCTGTTCCAGTGTGGAGTGCAGCTGTTCAGGAACAGACTGCTCCAGCGTGGATCCCTCATGGGCCACAGTTTATGCCAGAAAATCTGTTCCTGAGTGGGCTCCTGTCCATGGGTTGCAGCTCCCACCAGGAGCCTTTTCCCATGTGGGCTCTCCATGGGGTTCAGGGGAACATCGTGTACCATCATGGTCTCCTCCACAGAGGAACCTCTACTCTGGTGCCTGAAGCAATTCCTCCTCCTTCTCTCACCTTGGCGTCAGCAAAACTGTTTCTCATTCTTTTTTCTTGTTTTCCTCTCTCACAGCTGCTGCGCAGCATTTTTGTCCTCCGTTAAATTTTTTTTCCCAAGGGGTCCACCCTCTTGGCTGAGGGGCTCAGCTGTGCCCTGCTGTGTCCAGCACAGGGCAACCTCAGCTGCTTCTCACAGAGGCTGCCCCGCAACCCTTTCCAGCAGCAGCCGGGTACCTGCACCTGATACCTCTTTGGTAACTGCCTGTTCAAAACACATTCATACCCTCTCTTGAATTGTTTAAGCATTTCAGTAATACAGTTTATGTACTTATATTTCTATTCTAGAGGATTCACAGACCTTGTCAAAACTTTCTCTTATTTATTACTCTATGAGAAAGTCATTCCTCATCTATCTCTCTAAATGCATTTCTTTAACAGCAGCTTGGCACACTCACTGCTCTATTTCTTTTCCCTGTGGTACTCTTCAGACCTTACACGTGTATTTGTCTGGAGCAGTAATCAGGGTTGGATATTGTTGTAGGAAAGATGTGACAGTGCACTTCAGCAAGTGCTCAACCCATAACAGTTGGCAATAGCTTTGTATTGTTGTTTTCTATTAACAGCAAACCTCTGCTCAGAGTTTTGCAATTTCTCTGTTCTGCTAGCACTAAAGCTTTGGCCTTTTCTTTGTGCATATGATACATATCCATGAGCATTTCTGAACTGATGGTATCCATAACCTTAATGAAGCAAGCCCTGGATTACCCAGGAGTATTCACAGTGAGAACAAAGCTGTGAACATCTGTGAGCTCAAGCTACTAAGGGAGAGGGGTTTTTTGAGGCCAGGATAAACTGAAACTACAAACAAGAGTTGTATACAGTAAAGATGTATTATTTTCAAAGAAACTTCACAGCAAGCAGAAGCTGAATATTTTACAAACAGTCCTTCAGAGTATCTTTGTGATGGAGCCCTTCAACTTCTGATATCTGTGGATAAGCCTTTAAGAGGAATAATAGTGGTGGTCTTTCCATCTTGCACCCTATTTTCAGCTTTCAGTTCCTGCCCTTAAAAATGTTATAAAAATATAGAACAGATGAACGAAATCCATGAACCAGGACTTAGTCTAATGCCCTTTCAGTTGAGCTTTCCATCCATATTTTCTAATGGATAACTGACGATGTGGGGGAACACAAGGGGCAAGCATACTGCTCCAACAAGTATCTGTCAAAGCAATGCATTTATACGTTCCTTCTTCTAAACAAGCTACCATGAGACTGACAACTGCTGCAGAATTAATTCTGATCTTCTAAAACATGTTTTTTAATGTGATATTACTATTCCAATATGTTTTTAATGGCATGATGAAAAAATTAGAGAACTTGAAGTACCTTCTATGTTTTCTTTTGGATTGTTGTCACCTGAGGGAAAAAAAGCAAACATCTTTCCCTCTAAATATTCTTCACTGCAAATTTGAGGGTCTGCTTTGATAAAAATGGATATTATTTCACAGGGATTTTTCTCTAAGTATAGAATAAACTGTAGGTGATGAAATACTATAATAATGGAGTAAAATAATTTCAGATTTCATGATTAAGGATGCCATTCCTATGTTTCTGTGACATCTTCCTGCTTAAGAATCTTTGAGCTATTTCCCTTGTTTCGCTAACCATCCTGCTTGAAGAGTAATGCGGATATTCAGTTCTTCACCTTGTTTTGGATGGCTTTTTTTGAAGTGTTTATCATATAAGCCTAAACAGACTTCAGGAGTATGAGCAGAAGGAATGTAGACATTTCAGTGATTTCCTTGACATGTTGTTGTTATGCTATCCCGAATTTGATTGTTGCAAAGTTTTGGGTTTTAGTTTTCTTCACAAGATATTCACCGTACCTTATCACTCTGGAGTTACTTCGAAGCTACTGTCAAAACCCTTGATTGACCTAATTTTGGGATGATACTCGAAGTCTGGGAACAAAGACTGACATTCTGGGTACAGCTTTATGATAACAGCATTTACATTGAAAGTATTTATCTGCATAATCACAAATCCATTGGTTTCTTAGGTTATTACAGCTGCCTATTTCACTGCAAATTCTTCTGAAAGAAGCAAGAACAATATTTATTCCATACTGCTGCCTGCCTCTCTTGATAACAGTTACTTTTGATTTCAGAAAAGTGCCAAGTTTTCATTACTTCAGTCCCCTCAATTACTTTCTTCCTAGTAGCTATTCACAGATACAAACACATTCAGTCATTCTGACTTCTGGCTAGAAAAAATCTATGTAGTGTGGAGTGCCATTCATTTGCTGCAACAATGTTGAGAAGCAGATATGAAAATAAACACAATCGAGCCAGTTATGCATGTGTGTAAAATTTTACGCGTATTGTGAATATAGTTCAAGCTGTGCACTCACTCTCCACGTGCAGGTGGCTGCAGCCTTTACATTATTGTTGCTCTATTTTAGACTTTGTCCTGCTGCCCACCTGAATGACTTGCATAAAAAGTCAACAGCAACATCCTGGTCTTTACTGGTTTTTTTCCTGTGTTTTCAGCCCTACTTTTATTTTACCACCATAATTCTGCTTAGATCAGAAGTTTTGAGACAGACAAGGACTGTGGACCCAGCTAAGGTTTGGGGAGGGGAAGTGTGGATATTTGTATGTCTTTCCTGAGAAGGATAATAGCGTACATAAGTATACTTTCGTCTAAATGTAGGAGTGTGCCAGCAGTTCTGGTGGTAGAATTACTCTGACTTTGAAAAATCACTTCTCAGTCAAAATAAGATTACAGTTGTCTTGTGTAAAATTTGACAAAAATCTATTGGCCATCTTAATGTGAGATTATTTGAGTTAAGAAAACTTCTAAAAACTACCAAGCTGAACCTCTGTGGGTTCATTATAACTTTTCTGCCTCTGGCATCAACAATTCCATTCCTTCCCAGACCAAATCAAGTAAGAAGCTCTTAAGCAAAAATCTTAGCCAGTGAAATGATTGCATTCTTCCTGCTTTCAATGTCATAAATAGATTTCACATTTGGATTTTTTTAATAACTCCTCTCTGCCTCTTCTATTGATTTTCATAGTTCAAATTAATGATTAAACAGAGGTCTGAAGTTCAACTGCCTGACTGAATGAGGTGGACAAATGAACAATGACAAAAAATACTGTTAATTTTACAAGGACAATATCACAATATTGCTTTTAAATGCTAATGTCACTTTCAGGAGCCAAGCAGCCCAAAGTATATGCAAAATCAGGAAATGATCATTTTAACTGCTTTTGAAATAATTGAGGCATTTAAAAGATTTAATAATAATTAGACCAAAATAATAATGAATTCACTAAAATGAGAGCAATTGTTGTCAGCAATGCACTCTAATTGCTGGAAAATTACAGTTTATAGAGTTTTGTAGAGAATTCTTGTTTTAAACTATTCAAACCCATAATTTATCTGCCTTATTAATAAGAACATAATAATCTACTTCAAAACAGTGACAGTGTATTCTAGCAGAAAACAATTTGCTTCTTTCTAAAGATTAAACAAATACACACTTCCACACAGTGTGACTATTTCATAATTGTATATTTTAAAGATTGTTTCATAATTATGAACACAGTTTTCATGCCTTACACACCATAAAATGCATACCATTCTTTTGCAAAGAAAAATTTTAGTGTTTTACTAATTAATCAAGGAGAGAAAGCTCCACACGTGTCGGCTTTTATGGAAGTTTCTTCATGAACAATAAAAAAAGGTTCCTCAGAAATTCCTTGAAGATTTACTCTTAGATCACCCTGGAAAATGACAGTCAAACCTTTACTGTAAGAGTTTATATTCTTCATATTTACTTCTATCCTTTTAAAATCCCTTGTTGATTATTTTCTCTTAATTATTTTGTTTGTTCCATATTCTGGTTTCTTCTCATTTTGTGTCTCGTACATACAATCAACCTCTTTTTCTTGGTAGTTGATGGATTGATTAACAGATAAGAATGCTTTTTAGAAAGATAAATATTTGAACAATGGCACAGACTTACCTAAGACATGGGATACTGTCCTTCATTGTTCCTTCACATGCTACGGTGTTGGTACTGCCTGAAAGGCTCTTTAAAGAAGGAAGCTGGGAGGAGGCATCTGGAAATGGAGGATTTGTTTCTGGTTCAGGAGTAATGATGTCTTCTACTTCGCACTGAAGTCGTACCTCTAACGACTTTAATAAATAAAAAGCTAAGTTATCATTTAATAAGGAAAGCTGCTGAATATTCTGTTACTTTCAAATAAGTATCAGTATGCCTTTTTTTTTAATAATCCCAATTTATCATTATAATTTGCAGGCAAAGAATACTGTCATTTGTTATTTATACAGAGTAACGGCAACATCAGATAGGAACTAGAAGGATCATCAACTCTGCCTCCTGATTGCTTGTACAACAGAGTCTCTACCAGACAAGTTGTAGCCAGGATGGATAAGCCTGACAGAGTGAATAGGACTGATACACGAGCTTCATTTGTCCTTAGGTGGGGGCCAGGGAAGCAGAGATTACAGCACAGACAGTTCTGTGTTCCTTAGAATGAACGTGAGTTTGGTGGATTCTAGAAAGCAATATTCAAACCAGTTACCTTTTGCTTTCCTTCTGGCCTCTCCAGAAAGGGAAAAAGAGGCCAAACCAACCTGCAATTCTCTTCACTAATTCCGGAAATATTAACTGAAGGACTCCAAAACACAGGGGGAACTGGACAGAAGTTCAAATCTAGGTAAGTAAATACTGAGCAATTCTTTCTACCTCATGAGCTGTCCAACGGGATCCCCATTTTGAAAAGAATAAAAACCAAGGTACAGCTCTCAGAGAGACAAGGTCTGGGATTACTAGCTGAACAGTAATTTCAGTGCTGCTACCTTGAAAGGAACAGAAACAATTGCAGAGGTAGACACTGCTAGCTCCATCTTAATGATCTCTCACTGAGACATCATCTGTTCCAGAATAAAGATTAACAAAATACCTAGGTTTTATGAGCACTGGGAGATAAAGGTGAGTAGCACTGAAGGGTCATCTGTTTCTCAACTATTGCGTTAAAACACACAAGATTTCAGAAAGAAATTATTCTGTTCAACCAGGAGAGAGAGTCCTTTCTCAAAACTTCACCTTTGTTTTCTCCTTGCAAAATCCACAGATATTTTTGCCTGAATCAGTTAAAGAAGCCTACAGATAACATTTGCCTTCAAAGACTAATGAGTGAAATATCGAGTTCAGGAAAATCTAATCTGGAGGTAATTGCAGCTGACTGAAACAATTTATAATGCTGTTTAATCTTTATGCAGGACTGGAGTAACTGTTGAAGAGTACGTTCTTCTGCTTACCATGCTAGAAGTGCATCACTCTTCTTTGGATGTTTTTCTGTGTGTATTCCTTTTTCTACTAAAATTAATTTTGTTAAGTTCTAGCTATTGTGCATTTGAAGAGAGAAGGAAAAATTCAGGCCAAAAACATGATTGTGAATTTTTCTTATGTTTTTGTCCCTGCTTTGACTGGACCTTAGCAGGGTTATGGAAACGTTGAACCAATTTACTTTGACACAGAGTAAAGAGTTTTTGGTGGATCTCATCACTAGGCTTATTGATTCTCCTTTCCACATTCAAATGAGTGTAAACTTCTTTCCTCTGGTTCTTCTCAAGAGCTTTGAAGAGAAGCTTCACTGAGGAAAGACTGCTCACTGAGAAAGTGATCATGTTTAATTAATAGATCCTTTTGAGACAGGATGGAGTGGATTCAGATAAGAAAACAAAAATAACAGCAGCAAATGCTTTTTATGTAACTGCATGGCAATGACTCCAAGGTTGGATATGAAGCACAGTTCGTCTCATGCATACTCCTTGCCTCCAGAATCTGATATGAAACGATGCAAATAATACTTCTGCTGAGGAAATTCCAGGCACAGCCTATGCCCCAAAGGTATACTCAGCTGCAGAGTTCCCTGCTACACGGAGAAACCTTTGAGTAGCCCCCACGCTTCCCATTTACCACGGCAATAACATTACAAAACTGACATCAGGGCAGCCAAACCAATGGGGAGGCCTTAAAATTCTGGGATTTCTAGCTTGAACTCAAGGTAAGTTCAGTCTGGCTGATAAGGAAGGGAGGACACAAAGTGCTTTGTACCTCAGGCAGCAAAGAAATCCTGAGACTGGCCAGCTCAGTCTCAATATAGACAAAGACACACAGCCTAAAGTCAGGTGCAGATTCCAACAAAGAATTCCATACTTTTGATTAAAAAACTGTCACATCATTTAGAGCAAAGACTTGAATGCAAGCAGCAAAAATGCAGAAACAAGACAGAAGGTCCATTTCAGAGATGCACAAAACCCAGGGGAATTCTGTGACTATGCCACCAAGATTGCATAATTTAATATTCAGAGAAAAGTGCTTATTAATTACAGATGAAATCTGAGAAACTGTTAAATTGCACATATTATAACACTTTGGAAAATACCATTAATGATGCAATTCAGCCAGAAAAGTGAAGGACGGAGAAAAAAGACATTAAATTATAGATAATAAAAGATAAGGTGCACTTGCTGTGGAACAATGCGAGAACACTGAAACAGAGTAATTTTAGCAGCATTATACATGAGCTGGTCAGTAACATGAAATTACTGTTCATTAGTTTTAAACCTTTCCTGAAATGATACATTCAGGCAGCTTAATAATTGCCTGGGAGTGGGGGGGGGAAATGAGTGGAAAACAACAGAAGAGCTACAGGTCACGAATTTCCATACAGAATGGCACATGGCTAAAGGCCAAAAATAACACAGGTTTTTGCCACAGTAGAACTTTCTAAAGTGCATTAAAATAGTGTGAAAAGGAAAAGAACTATAATCAGGGAAGGTGACAAATATTCTGACATTTTATATAGTTTCCATCTTTAGTGAAACAATGAAAGCATAAGCCAGAAAAAAATCAACCTTTTGTTTTGTTAAACCCACTGATAATTTTCAGTCTCTTTATGAACAGAAATTAAAGAGATTAAATACTTGAGTTAAAAAGAGCATTGTGCATGCACAAAATGTACATTAACTGATAAAAACATATAGCAAACAGTAATTTTAGACCAGGTAAATACAACAGAGATTACACTATCATGAAATCTTAAAAGCAAACTATGTCTGAAATCTGCACTGTATGTTACTACTAAAGCAAAAAGAAAGTGGATACTAGGTTCCCAAACCCTCTGATTTTTGTCAGTAACTTAAGTAGGATCAAGATTTCCCTGGAAAGGTTTATAATGGAATGTCCCTAAATCTGTATTTATACTGCTTGCTATTTTTATTTAAGTACTTGAGCATAGATGAAGCAAGGCAATTTGATTTAGAAGTTATGTTCTCTTTTAAGAGAGTGAAATAAGTACTTACTGCAATTTCAGTATTTACTTCATGCTTGCTGAACTTGTAAACAATCACATATGCAGAAACTCCTGCCACACAGAAAATTCGGCTTTCAGGACACCAGTACATCATCTGAACAGCAAAAGGATCTTCTTCCACAATCTCAGCTGTTGCTTTGCCTTCTCCCACTTTCTGTTTTTCAAAGACCTTTGATGTTTTTAGTTTGTACAACATCTGTAGAGTAACTGGAATATATTAAAACATATAAAAAATACTAACATGAAGCAAATCAGTTATAAAATTCTTCAGTTCCCACTTTCTTCTCAGTTGTGGCATAACAAGGAATCTTAGGAAAGCCTAAGAGGAGAAGATGTGTATTATACAATACAGATACTATTCTGGTACACATTACTGGTAGGATATGTACTTAATACTTCTCAAAAGGGTATTTGTCTGTGAAATACTTCTCAGTACTTTCTGGGGCAGGATGTCAATGGTGTAAATCATTGTGTCCATAATAAGCATTATATTCAGTGTTATAGAGAGGCTCTGATAATATTGACACTTTCCTAAAGAGATGTGAAACTAAGATTTCATTTTTCTGAGGTTATCGTCTTGATAAAATGTAAAGACTGTATGGCAATTCAAGAGAAAACATTAGGAAAGCGTGCTGGTAGCCTGGTCAACACAAAGTCCTTCTGAATTAACGGGGGTTCAGAAAGGTTTTGAATTTCTTGACTAATAAGTAGATCTATATTTACACCTGTGTGTAAAATCCTAATATCCAGAAACTTTTGTCAAGACCAGAACTCCACTGCAACAAATTCCAAAGGTAAAAGAGGGGTGACAATTCACCCCGCTATGTTTTACATTCTTCCCTGTTTTTACTAATTTTACATTAGTTTCTTAGTGGCATTAATCAGTAACTGCCCAAGGCCAGAAAAAGTCAGTCAGGCCCAGCACCTATAAAGGTGTGCATAGCCACAAAGGCAAAGCTGTTGCCTACGTCAGTGCAATCGTGGTAGCTCAGCCTGGCCAGCTCGTGTAACAAGAGCAACAGGAAGATGAAAGGACAGTGTTCTAGTTATGTAACCAGATGATGAACACAGCAAAAATACATTTTTTTGGCAGTGCAGCTATATTCAAGGAGGTTAAGCATATACAATTTTTAATGTTTTTAAAAGTTTTAGCACATAAAGCACTTCCGAATTTTCACAAAGTACAGCAAGTGCTTCTATAATAAATACAGAATTCTTCCTGCCCTCAGAGGCAAAGAAAGGGGATTCAGGTTGCTCTTAGTGCCAGTAGCAAATCTAGAGTGGCACTTCGAATCAGGTATCATGGGTCCATGCACACTAGGACTGGAAGAATTATAGAATCATAGGGTACAGAGTACAAGACAAGATTCTCTGTGCTTCTCTGAATTACCAGCTACCATCTGCACAAGGGCAAATAAAAAACAGCAATATTTTTTGAATAAAGATACATTTGGAAAACAGCTCCAGTGGGTCTGCAATTCCCTGTCTCTCACAAATCTGTGCTTTCAGATACAAGATTACACAATTAAAATACATCTAAAAGCAAAGTATTTTGTGCCTTCAAATACCAGCATGATATTATGTTTGCTAGGGAATCACAAATGAACTTAGAACTCCATTAAAAAGGTTAACACCTTGTAAATAATATAAATAATAAACCTTTGTAATAATCAAAACCTCGTAAATAAAAAGTAACACAGTACATGCCCTGAAAAGCAGGACTAGGACCAGGACATCAGAGATGCACTGAAAATACCATTACTGTTGAAGAGATTGTGAATATTCACGACCATCTAAACTTTTAAAGTTAAGAAAAATTCCTATTGTAGCATGTATATATTGATTAGGGGGTTATGCTCATATTCCCTATGAGAGATTTTTTTCTTTCCCCATTTGTGCCAGAATTATAGAAAGAATAACTAGCACGCTGTTTCCTGTGCAGTATATATACTAAATGCCTTGGGGTCTTCCAACAGTCTGTATTGTTTCACCCTCACTTTAGCACCTGTATTTGCACATTCTTGTTGAAAATGAAATATTCACAAGACAAAGTCTAATGTCTCACTCTACTTCTCTAAATAAAACGAATTATCCTACTTTTGTTCATATGAAAGCTCTCAAAAGCTTCTGTTTTGGCAGATGAACTGCTGATCTCATTTGATGATGGGTTTTTTTGGTGTTCACCATAACCTGAAGATATTGGAAGATGTTAACTCTGAGCAGCAGGTGTCTGTTTTACCACCATTTCCAAACACACAAATTACATAATAAAAAACCAACCCATGGTCATGTTCAGTTGCTGTGCCTACATAAAATATCTTTGTGAAATGAAGCTTTAGGGATCCTCATTTTCTCCTTGTCCATCCTGAGTGAAAATATTCGGTATTAAGGAAAAAGAGAAGTACCTGACAAAGTCAGGTTTAGCTGACATTAAAAGCTTGTCAACATTCCCCATACTTGGCTGGAAATGGTAGCAGTATTAATAATTTCAATTCTGTGGCACCAGGTAGAACTAGCAGGTAGTTTAGGTATCCCATACTCCACGATCTCTGCACCCATTACAGACCGGTTATTAGGATCATATTAAATCTCTCTACGCCTAACGTTTCACCTAGAATTTTCTTTCACACTCTCTTTTCTTTAACACACTGATACATCACAAAAGAGATATTACCCAGACATCCCTGTACCACTGAAGAGACAAGAATACAAGGCAACTCTACAGGAACTTCGGTGAAGCACCGTCAATTATTTGAAGCAGAATATTTTAAATTTCAATCAAACTGTGTGTGTATTTTAATAAATATATTTTACTAAAGAATGCCAAATGTATTTTCTGTAGAGGAAAGTGCTGCTTGCTGATATGTGCAGTTATAGCTAGATTATAGGGAACAAGTATCTTCTGAAGCCTTTTCCTGCTAGGATGAATGGAAATGCTTCCCAATTATTTCCTGGGATTTGAGACTGGACAAGAACAGATTTGGGTCTTTTCCACCCTCACCAGATTAAACATGTTTTGAAATGTATGAATGTATTTTAATATTTTATTTTTACCTAGCTATAAAGAAGACTTTGTTGTACTCAGTATAGAAGTGACATAACGACTGGAACTGAATATTAGATCTAACTGGGCCCTCTCCTCTATACATGCAAGAAGAATGTGCCCTAGAGATTTTTTACCAACACTTCATCCTTCATAGATTTTGGTATGTTAAATCTTGAGTTATTATTCCTCACTATTTTCTGCCTAATATATCTCATTAGCAGCTTTTTTCCCTTAACTTATTAAGCATTTTCTTAATTTCACCCCTTTGTCCTAATTATATTAGCCCAGCTATTCCTACTCAACCTGTTAAATATCCTGTTTTATATATAAATGTGTGTTTGTGTGATTTGTCAGCATTATACAAAAGTGAACTTTAGAAACTTACTGGCAGAAGCATCCCAAAATTTTACTGATCCATCTGCATGGCTTAAAAAAATATAAAAATTAAATGTGTTAAACCAAGATGCAATTCTATAACATCATCTACTTTCAGTGACTAATAAATACAAGCAGAGAAAATTCATTTTGCTTATGTAACTCTCTATAACTTACTGACAATATATTAAAGATATACATGTTAATGATAAGAAAATAGTTTGTTATTAGTTTCATTTGGTTAATAAAATATTTTTCATGCATTTCCTGCAGAGAACTAAGCCCCCAATGAATTTTAAGATTGCAGCAAGAAGAAATTACTTTCCATACTAATAATGAGTTCAAGTTACTGCACTTTTGGCTCTGCAGTGAGCCAGCATCAAGCTTATGCACTCTAAAAATGCCATGTATAGTGAACTTGGAAAGGACAGAAGGTAACTTCATTTTGCTTGATACTTTACAACTGTGTTCTTTTTATTAACATAAAATTCCTGAAGTAAACCTGGAGAAAGGAGACACTTCTGCTTACAATGAGAACAGTTCCTTCATGACCTTCTTGTACTACTGCATGCATCATAACCTTATTTTTGAAATCAGATGTTTATTATCATTGATAGCAACAACTTACCAAATACATGATTGAGACTACAGAAAAACTTATCATGCATCTCAGCTGAATGAACAGCTTCTGTTTTACAGTATGGTCCCTTGGGAATCCATCAAACACTGCTCATGGGGATCCTACTGCAATCTGAGCCTTTCTAGACCTTTTTGCTCTGTTTCTCCAGCCACAAGGTGAAATTCATCCCGCTGCACCACACCCTCACTAATGCTGGGTATTAAAATGAATTCCCAAACTGTCCCCAGATACAAAGTCCCCAGAAGGCCAAGGGACAACAGCTGTAGAAGAACAGCTGCTCTCCTTTTTGAAGCTATTCTCTGTGACCTTAAAGGCCAAAATATTCTCTTGCAATAGATTTTTCCTTCCAAAGACCCCACCTTCACAAGTATTGCTATCTAATACTGGGGCCCCAAATGGCAATTCTCAATGGCAGCTCATCCATATATATTAAGTTCTGTTTTCTACAGCAAAAGAGAATTTCCGTGATGACATTACTCAAATGAAGAGCCAGGAAATGCACACAATGTGAAGTCTCAACTCTTATCTGTAGCTAACCCACAAGCAAAACAAGTAGACACAAATACTTTAAAAGTACCAATCCCCAGTTTCATTCTCACCCTGTAATAATGATTTCAGGATATGTCTGAGCTCCAAGGTTCCATGCTCCACCACTGATAGGCCACTCCTAAACAAACAAAAGTACAGAGCTCACAACTTATTCTGTTGAACCTCGCTTGGTTAATTTTTAAATTCAGGAGTAGACAACATCTTCCCCCAAAAAGCAATATAACTTGTAAAAAACCAAAAATATGTGTAATTCAAGGCTTTTACAGTTTATTAACATTTTTGTGTCATCAATTCAGGCTTTGGAATCTTAATAACACTTTTATATTATCAACTACTGTTCTATGCTTCTAAAATATTTCTGCACAGCTAACATTCAACAATCTAAAAAAGGAATGAGAGGGAGGAGTAACAACCAATTCTGCTGGTCTTTTGAGATGGCTTTTCTCTTGGAGTTTCTATAGAACACTGAATAGACTGAGGATTTATTTTGAATACAAAGACCACTGAAGAAGCTGGCCCAGAAACAAGTATCAGAGCATGATGCCATGAGATAAGAGAACACAACTTTTACAGAACACATGAGATCATCATCTCTTCCTTGCCTTTTGTTCGTTAATGGCAAGACCCCCATTCTCTTGGTCTAGGCTGGTTGAGCAGAATGCTGCCCTGTGCCTAAAGCCCCAACATGCACAGATACAGGATACAGGATGTAGAGGGTGATGTATGTGCAGAGGGGGTCAGCATGTGTGCAGAGTACGAGTGGGTGGAGAAAAACTGGGAGCACAAACTGCGTGTGTGGATACACGGAGTGGATGCTTGCGGGTGCAGAAATGGGTGTCTGGCATATGGGCGGCCACCTGCCTTCAGAGTGTACACTTGTATGTGCACAAGCAAAGCAAGGGGACAAGAGAGGATGCAGGGAATACGGGTAGGTGTTATAAAGTGTATGAGGGAAGAGTAGATTCAAATAAGAGAAATAAAATATTTCCTGAAGTACTTTTCCAAACCAAGAGCCAAAAGAAGTAGAGAGGGCTCAGTTTCTGAGTTAATGGGAAACAAGGCAGCTCCAAGGAGAATACTTTTGTTGGTTTGCATAGAAAACTGATGATGTCTGACTTGTTTACCCAGTATTTATTTTCCTACTTTATTTATTAAAATGGATTAATTCTAGCCAAAATATAAACCAGTTTAAAGCTTGAAATTTATAAATTAATTGCATTTCTTCTTTTACTTTCTGCACCTTGTCCCATTTCTACAGCATTATGGTAAGACTTTGGTAGCTCAGTAAAATAATTATTAATATCCCTATTAAATAACAAATCTCACAGACATGCTGTCAACTCTCACTGAACCTCTTCTGCTTAAGTCTTTCAGTTATAATGCTTTCACTTTTCTCTTTGGTTGAGATAACCTATCCAAACAAATTTGAATCGTACACTGATGGCTTTCCTTTAACTCAATCTGATCTGGAATAACTCCAGCATCTAAATGATTAAGTCCTATATAATGGTAATTAACGGTTCTGCTTAAGTGGTCATGTTTCTGAGGAACAAATACTGGATTGTAATCAGGCTGCTAAGCTGCTGGTTGGACTAACCTTGAAGTGATTATTAAAGGAGTAAAACAAAAATAATTTGGTAAGACATTACAAAAACATAGGTTACACATCTACTTCCTTCGCTTAAAAAAGAATATTGGTTTCGTTTACCTTGTTGCTGTATCCTTGCTTTTTATGTTTTGCTCCTACAGAATAGAGTACAGGGATCAAATCCGGAGGACAGTCCGCAAAATATTCTGTGCAGGTAACAGGTGACTCATGAATGTCAATAGGATATGGATTTTCAAAGATTGGAAAACTAGTTAAGGAAGACAATTTATTAGAAGCACTGTGACACACCGAGCCATAGAATAAAACATATTCTTATATTAAAGTATATAACAAAATCTAAGTAAAATCACTACTAATTAAATATATCTTCCCTTGTTTATTCACACTTATATATTGTTTTTAATGTCAGTCATAATGTGTAGTTACCCAAATAAAGACATAAAAATTCCACTGCTTTGACAAGAATCCTCTTGTTACATAAACAGTCCCTAAGACTAATAGGGCTCCCTGTATGATGAATAAGAACTAATTTTTTTCTAACATCTCAAAATCTTATTTATACAGAAGTTACGCATCTTCTAGAAGTTTCAGGTTCATGGATATGATATATACTGTGAACTACAAACTACTTTTACAGCTGTGGATTTTATCTTGAACATCTTAGCTTATTGGATTGGCAGACTACTGATTATACAATGAAAAATTGCAATAACAGATGAGTAGATCTCAGTTTATTTCTCACTTCCATCAGTTTGAACAGCGTAATAATGAGAAAAACCTCACTTTTGGGACATTACACAACGTTATTCACAATTTAAAAATCTAGGAAATTTGGTTCTGTTTTCAGTTATGTCCGTTTCACACTGCTGAGATCATCTGAATTATTCTTTAAAGTAAGTGAGATCCGAATATGATCATTCACTTAGTATTTTTCAATACATTGACAACAAAATCTGTTCCTAGTTACACCAGTGTGAATGGGGATGTACATTACTGGTAGTGTTGGAGGCAGAACAAAATAAATAAGAATTGGATTATGCTTTATATGATGTAGAGTTCCTCTTTGACAGGAACATTGATTCTGAAATGAAATAACTTCTTGTCATTTAAACCAGCAACTGGATCATGAAGTAATTCTGTAGATCCATATCAAACAATGCCATTGTTTATTAAGATACTGAAGCTAGACATGCATAAAAGTAGACATTGAATCTTATTTTCAAATCACGTATGTGTTCAAGTATTATTTAACTTTGGTGTTGAATGAATGCTTGAGGGCTGTGCTGCAGGGACTGCAGATTTAGATTTATTCCAAAGTTTAAGAATAAATATAATGATAAATTCCTGTACATTAGATGAACTTAGCTCTTAAAGTGGAAGCAAATATTTAGCAGGAGTTATTTCAAAGAGTGAATGATTTCGGATAGTAAAATGTTATTGCATTATAACATTTGGAATTTTATGGTAATTTACTAGACAGTTAAATACACAAATAGCTTCATATAAAGCTTTATACTTACTTGCTTTGTGTCAGGTCAACGACAATGAGATCTTTTTCCAAAAGCACAACTACAGCATAGGGTTCTTGAAATTCTGTAAGCAAAGAATCAAGTATAAAAGACATGGAGCTCTCCTATTAGCCATTTTAAGCAGGCAAGTAATATTTATGTTCTTTAAACTTTCACAGTATATTAGAAGCTTTGAGACATATTAACTCTCGACATATGCACAAACCAGACATAGCTGGAAACTAGGGCCAGAGAGGAAGTAAGAAATTACTTTTTGATAGTACTGTTGACAAACATACAAAGCAGAAGAAGAATTGGAATATTATAGCCCGCCAGCATGATGCTATGTTGAAAGTAAAGAAGTAGAATACGAATAAGTTGTGTGTATCATTGCATTATAGAACCCGATTATTATACTGAAAAAGTATTTTCACTGTCCCAAAGTAATACTTCTACTGTGTACAGCTGCTCTTCAGAAACAGATTGTGCAGGACACTTCATGATACACAATGCTCCCATTTCTGAGGTGATCCAAGGGGAATATTCCCAAGGAATCCTGTAAGTCTGCTGTGTTCACTTCAGGTACTAACATGCCCCTTCCTCCCGCACACCCTTTAGGAGATTATATGGTTTGGTTTTTTATACAATTCTCTTTTTATTTATCAAAACCGAAAAATTAAAATGACAAATAAATGCTTCCCTCGATGCATAGAGTATATTCTTTTACATAGGATAAGTTATTAAAAAAATATAAATGTGAAATTATGACTTTCTTTTCAACAGCAGCAAATTATTCCAGCATGTGCAAGCTCAGAATAAACTGTTCAGATGGGTGATGCCAAAAGGACAAGTAAACGAGAGCAACTGATTCATCTTCCTTTCAGTCCTGCTATGAATGCACATTGCTTGTTGCCTGTTTTTATACAAGGCTACGAATAACACAAGTTAAACCAAAATGTTTAAATATTAGTCAGTGAGCAGGCGGAGGTGCTACAATACCTTAGTACTCGGAAGTATTTGACACAGTTAAATGAAGGCCCAAACCAACTATGATTATGGATAATTAAATTTTTGCATTAAATTTTGCATTGAAACACATATATGCTTTATCTTTGCTAAGTGTTTTTAATGTGTATTTGATTTAGTTATGTATATAAGATTTATTTTATTTTTCTGCTTGAGGGCTTAAAATGCTAAACTTAGTTCCTTTTTGACTTACAGCTTTTCTTAATTTATTTTCTGGAACTTTCTGACAACATATTTCAGAACTTGGCAGCCTCACCGTATGCAGCAAGCATTTTTAACAGTTCATTTCACTCTGAACTGTAAGAACATTTTTTCAGGTAAGTGATAGTTTAATTTTAATAATTTAGCAGGCTGTAAATGATGAAAAATTTCAGAAATATAAGCACCTATCTTTGATTAATAGTAATGTTTTCTCACAGTAGCCCATGGGTTTCAATCCTATAAGTGGAGATTTATGCATGCTTTATTGTCCACTCACTACTTGCTTCTTACAGTCATAATGCAAACAAGCTCCAGGTACTTTCAGTTAGATGAAGACAAATATGAGAATGGCAGTCCCTGGAATGGATTTAATGTATGAGAAAGGATTGCTTCATTTAATATTTTCCATAATTGTATATTTCCCAATAAACTCACCATTTGGATATGGGGTTTCACAAAGAGTTAAAAAATCAACTATAGGATGATCCATTTCAAGAACTGTAATTGCTTTCCCATGCATGATTGTTAAACTTGGTCTTCGACAAGGCTTATCATATGACAATCCACCAGAAAATATCACAAATGGTTCACTGCATTAAAAAAAACAGCATAATAATTGTAAGTCTACATAGTACATACATTACATCATAGGTCTAGTACCTGCAAATAATAATAAATAGCTTTGTAAAAAGAAAGCAGGAAAAGATTCTAAAAGGACTTAAACGCAGGAATGTAATAGTGAGTTAATTACAGAATTAAAAACAAACCTGTTTTTACAGGTCTTGTACTCTACTTTAAGAATTGGTTTACAAGATTCAGGTTTTTTTCCATCTCTTTGAACTTTTCCTAAGGAAAGAAAAAACATGAAAACTCTATTAAAACATCATGAAATGGAACTATCAAACTAAAACACATACACTGAAAAAACTGTACAAGCAACAAAAAAAAAGGAACTTTAAAGCTGCAAAAGATAAGGAGTATTAGCTCCTATTTCCATAAAATATGCATTTGTCTAAATGAATTACCTTTATTATGTCTTTGTGTTTTTACTGCCACATACATCTAAAGAACTATAGAACACACTTCAAAGACATCTATAAACCATGCAGATTTCTGAGTATGACACTTGACTAATAATGAATGAATTAGACTAATTATATGCCTTTTTTTCTGAACACGCAATGACCATAAACAGCTTAATTTTTTTCTAAGCCATTCTTAGATGGACTTAATTCCTATTGTTTACAAAACATTACATGCTTTGGAGTGTAACTAGTTGAGTGATAAAATTAAATTAAGCATACCACTAAAATTCATTAGTTCTTGGTTAATTGTAGCTCAGTACTTTCTTCCAATCAGAGAAAAGTAACTTGTAAACTAAAAAAAAAACCAGCCATTTTGGGTTTGTTGCTTTGGAAAGTCTATGCTTGCTTTTGACAACAGCCTGACTGGAGGACACAGTGTGGATGGATCCAGACTTTTCTCAGAGGTGCACGGTGATATGATGGGAGATAAAGGACACAAGCTGTGGCACGGAAAATTCTGGTTAGATATTAACAAAAAAATTTGTGCCACAAGGGTCATTAAATACTGAAAGATATCGCCCGGAGAGGTTGTGCAATTTGTTGCTGGAAGTGTTCAAGTGCCCAGTGTTCTGAGTTTATTCATCAAATCAGGCCTGTTTTGATCTGATGGTCTGACTGGTTGACCTCTGAGAGGTCCCTTCTGACATTGTACTATGACTAAAAATGATAAAACAGAAGTAAATTAAGAAAATGCTAAATCCTTTTGAGGCTACTTAGATCTTGACTTCCTCTTCTTCCTCTCTCTCCACTCAGTCTGGTTTCTCAGTAATGTATTGATTTACAATGGTGTCAATAATTTTTAACCTAATTTGTAGGAAGCAATTTCATATAAAGTCCCAGACATAAAAGATACATCCATCTCTTACTATGGCTCTTTCAAATTCTTCATTGCAGTTCTTTGGGAAGCCTTGTCCCATCCCCATCACAAACACCACAGTACCTTGTACAAAATGTATTAATTTGTTGTGAAAATTGTACATAAAAGCCCGTAAGTACAAACTTTAAAAGAAAGAAATGTGAAAATCCCATAGCCCGAAGGTCTCACAGGCCAGCAGTAGACTCTCAAAAGGAATTGGATAAAAGTAGATATTAGAGTAAGATTAATCAGAAAGAGCTATTTATGACACCAATTAAAATAAAAAGTTTGATCTAAGTTACTGATTTTTTAACAATAATTTGCAGCTACTTTGCAGATCAAAATATTATATACATATATATATATATATCATGCAAGAAGCAACATCTGGGCTACAATGAAAAATGAAATAAACATACATATTAGCAAACAGCACTGAGAACATTGTATTGCTTCTTAGTTACGCATTTTAACTATCAGAATTACCGTGTGGAATTGTGGTCTGGAATGGTCTGTTAGGGCTTTTCAGATTCCATAGGGTCAAGCTGCCATCAGAGTGACTACACATGAACTGCTTCCCTTCATGGTGCCAAGCAACAGAATGAATAGCCTACAGAAATGAGAGAAGAACTTGAGATTGGAATGGAAATACAGCGTTTACACTAATGATATTTTCACGTATGACTTCAGATTATATTATTCTAATGGTATATCAACAGTTGGATGGTTCTTGTTTGTCTGAAGTCCATTACCATCACTTTTTAGCAACAGATGGCTGTAATCCACATTTCATCATAAAGGCTAATGTGACACAACAATGTAGGAGAGCCTGTACTGAATCGGGCCAAAATTGAAGGAAAAGGGTATTAAGGTAAAAGTGTAAGAACAAGAGACATACAATGCAGTTGTAATAAATCTGATAGCTCTTCTTAGAAGTATTTAATCTGGCAAATTTACAGGTGATTCTGTGCAAAAATCTTTACAGGTAACATACAACACACTCAGTCTTCCCCAGAGGAAGTAATACACCGTTCTTGGATAATTTCCACACACACTCTCACATACTTAAGTTGCAGAGCAAGTCCACAGAAATCTGGGATGTTTAATGTCAAAACCGAAACACTAAAGAGTTCAGGACTGTTTCATTGATATAGAAAATTACCAAAACAATGATGTGAGATAGTTTTGGAACAGATAGTGCTTCAGAGAAGAGGAACATCGCACTCCTTCGTGCACACTACAAGTACCACATGATGAACATTACGTACACCATTCTTAGTATTTTGTGTATAATTAGTGGAACTGACTGAAAATATCCGTAGTTACATCCAACTATCAGAAAGGATAATGGTATAAGTCCTTCGATTTCCCTGGTATGTGCTGGAAACTAACAAAAGCCATAGTCTGACAAAACATTCATTGTATACCACAGTTTCTCACACACTCCCCTCAGAAGCACAAACTCACAGAATTCTCCCCTGAATGCATATTCCTTCCAGAAATGTTCACTGCTAAATAGCAAAAAACACAATATAATTTTATGTAAATGTAAATGTAAATAAAAGAGATCTATTTTTGAATGCAGCTTCATAAATTTCCATTTTTTTTTCAAGCCAGGAAATGCTAAGGCCTTGCATGCACTTAAAATTGCATATAGACATTTACCTGATTTATTCAAATGACTTAACATCATGCCTGGGTATTCATAAGTCAGCATTGCAGCTGTTCATATCAATTTTGTTTAAGTGCTACTGGTCACTATTTAAAACTCCCTGCTGGTTTTCCTCTTTTAATAATTATATTTATTGTTACGGTTGGTTACAGCTCATGGTCTGGAGAGAGTATCAGAAGAAATCAACCAAAGGGCCATGACCCTTTACCAAAGCTTTACTCAGCTCCTGGGGCTGGACAGCAGAGCCGCAAATGAGTCTGCATTAAGATGACCCAGATGTTTTAACAGGAATCTGATGAGTCTTGTATATGAGTGCTTGACTAACGCACTAGGAAAATAGTTGTGCCAAAAAAACAACACAAAAAAACAGAGCTGAAAAAATCGAACTCTTGGTATTTATTTTTTGGTGACATAATGGGTATCACTCAAACTTCTACCTTCCAGAGAGGGGGTTGGTACACAATTCCTCTTAAAAAACCAGAAGAAACCAAACTATAACTTAAGTAACAAAAGACAATACAGAAAGATGGTTCATGCGGAGTCCAATGTTGTTGCCCTCGGGTAGAAGAACCTTAGTTCCTGTGGGGAGCACTGCTTCACTTATACTGAAGGCTTGTCTATCCTCATGCAAATTAATTCTGACATGAGCTCATTCATGCTTGCTATCATGCCAAGTTTGAATCTGGTTTTGATGTGTTATCACACTTAGAAACATTTCACATGGTTACAGTCACCGACTGTGTCTGAGCAGGAGCTAGCAACTAGCTAGAAACTGTACCGAGCTGCTTGTTAAACTGCCTCTCAGCGAGCAGGTGCATACTGCCAGCATAAACCTCCCGTGGAGTGGAGCTGAGGTGGGATGATCCTGGCACATACAGCTGGCATAACAGCAACTCAAACTGACCCGTCAGACTTTGCCCCAAAATGGGCGAGAAAAACAGAAATGTTTTTGGAGGTCTCAGCTGCGAGTCACGAGTAATTCTGAGAGATGGTCCTGAACGAGCCCCGAACCTCCTCTCTGCTGGATTATGTCTAGCATTCTGATCCACTTCGTTAGCATCCACACACAAAAGGAGCAGTTATTTGCTTAGAACAGGAGTTCATCATGGTGGGTGACTCATGCGAATGTTCACACAGGGTATGCACATAAAGCATCTCACTCCAGATTGGGTGTGTTTCTCCTTCTGCAATACCCACGGCAGTTGCACACACATTCCATCTTCTCTCATACTCAGCATGTACTACAAATAAGCATGCCTAACACCATTTCAGTTCCTTCCCAACCACAAACCTTCTCCACTGAGGGTCTTTAGTGCCACTTTTAACCATATTCTGAACAAGAACAATGCTTGTCTCATCTTCCTGTTTGAATGCTAAAAATCCTTTGTGCTCGTAGTACTGCAGGACCATTACAGCAAGGGCCACATCCAATTTGATACTTCCATAGTGGCACTGTGCTAGACAAAGGTAGGGAGATGTCATTTGGCAAATGCCTCTGAGAACTCTGCAGCTTCATTTTGGAGATGTGCTCCAATGAAAGATGATGACTGCTTCAGACAGCTCTGAATGGGGGTTTACACAAAATTCCAAAGCCTGCACAGGAAGACGGCTGGATTTTGGGTTTGCCAACTATCAACAACAGCTTGAGAACCACTTGAAAGTGTTTATGTGCTGTCTTTTTATATCACTTGATGGAAATAAACTTTTGAAGGAAATTATAAAAGGGAAGGAAAGCCTTTTGTAGAAGGCATCGCGTAGGAGCATTGATTGGAAGGCCCTCAATATCTCATGCTTATCACCACTGAGAAGAGGAAAATCATAGCGATAGTAAGAAAAGTGAGGATGAATTAATTTTATTTAGAACTCATGCAAAGAGGAACTTTGGTACTTGATGAAGATAGAGAACACTTACAGGAATTTATCTGAGACTTCACGGATACCCTGCAACTGGTATATACTCAGAGATTGGTCAGACATCGTGGGGCACAGAGGCCTTACATCAGTCCAGACAGCATGGTGAAGGGGAGCAGGAACAATGATTTCTGGACTGTGATCTTTGGTGGCCAATCCTTATGATGAGGCTAAGGCTTGATAATTTGGGTTGCTGCTAAATACCAAGTGGCACATGCCAAATTACTAATTTGTGACTCACAGAACCTATGTAACCCAGGATTTAAAAAGGACCCTTTTTAGTGGCTCCCTAAGGGTAGTGGCTTCCCTAGGGGCATCCTAGCAGGTCTGGAACATTATGAACATGGAGCCTGAAAGTCTGGAATAAAGCAAAATGGCTAGTCACACAATCCTTTTAAAAACGAAATAAGAATCTTTCAACTATTTCAGTAAATAAGAAGCTAGCACAAGTTGCACAAAGTGGAGTAATGACACAGCAAATAACCACTGAGGGGGAAAGCACAGGACTGACTAAAAGGCAAAAAAAAGTTCCTGAGAACAGAATTGAAAAATGTTGAACAACTAAA
Organism: Cnemophilus loriae; assembly: GCA_013397755.1. Taxonomy (NCBI): domain Eukaryota; kingdom Metazoa; phylum Chordata; class Aves; order Passeriformes; family Corvidae; genus Cnemophilus; species Cnemophilus loriae. Next base: position 214,340 of record VZTF01000399.1, read on the forward strand.
TTGTATGAGAAATTTTCAACACCCACTCATTCTGTCTCAAAATTAAAAAGAAAAACGGGTAACCAGCATTAAGATCCTGCTTTATGTAGTCTCATTCTGAGTACAAGAGAGGACAGTGGGTGAACAGACATCCCCACCCCTACCCTTCCTGAGGAGACCTGTAAAAGGAAAAAGTTGTTCAGCCTTAAGTAATTGAACAGCTGCAATTTCAAGTGTTTGCACAAGCAGACTGTCACTGAGAGACAATTTAGTGGTCATGTCTTGAGGCTTAAGTGCTGCCCTCTTCAAACTCTGTCCTTTAAAACATTTGCTATGTCGATGCTCAGAAACTTAACCTTGAAGCTCAGAGTAGTTTTAATGTGTCTCTGACAGCAGGCCTGAAAGAGTGCAGGACTCATATGTATTCAGATCACTTTTTAGAGGGGAAATAAATGTGTATACACTCCTTATACATTGCAAGGTGACAAGATGAAGAAGGAAGGAGAACTACAGGAAACCAATTACTGCCTGGATCACTTTAAAGAAAATGTCCTTTTCTACCTTCAGTTGTAGCTGCCTTCACGTTCATCCATGGTGAGCTTTAGAGGACTGGCAGAACAAAGAATATTTTTCCCTAGGGCCAGGAGTGTATCTATTTTTCAAGCAACTTGATTATTGATACAAGAACCGCAGCCGTGGTTAATACAAGCTGCTTACAAATGACGAGAGACAACTGTGTAATAACTATGACAATATAATTTTGAAAACGGTTTAATCAGATCTGAAGTACTAGGTAATATCAACAGCTGTACAAGGTAATTTCTCTTCCATTATAATGAAAGTTCTAGAAATACCCGGTAAAGATTATTACATAATTCCTATCATAGCTATATCTCAGGTCAGCTCATTGCTAGACAATGTTCAACTGAGGATCCCCACAGAGAAGCCAATGAACTTGTCAGAATCAAGGGGAGGACATTTTGTGTCACAGTACACTCATGAGAGCCTAATGCATCAGAACTAGAGATTTCAGACTTTGATTTCTATTTTCAGTAATTTTCCCAAAAGCATAGCACAAACAGTATTTCCAGAACCAGCAATGCCTTTAGATAAACATCCATCTGCTTCGTAAGACATATGGCAAACTGCTGAATAATGGCTTTCCGGAATTAATGGAAATTGCTTACCTCATCATAATAAGCTCTCAGATCGGCTCGTTTCGATCGTAAGTCCCAGAACACGATAGTCCCATTTTCATAGCCTATCAACAGCTGGAGGAGGGAAAAAACCACAATTACATTTTCTGATTCAAAAGGTACATATAAATATTGAGTAATATAAAAAGAAATAACAAAGTGATGTGCAAGATTGTAATTTGCCCTACACACAATACCTTGCTTTCGAATTATCTTCCAGGACAAATTACTTCACATTAATGACAACTTAAGATCTGATAAGGAAAAAAAAGGGCTTTATACACCTTTTCTTCCCGTGCATGGTTATGCACCTGGACCGTCTTCTCAACTGCACATCTGCTGAAAAGCAAAGATCGTAACCTGTTCCTACCAGCTCTTACCTTCCCTGCCCCTTGTTGGAGAAAAAAATGTTTGACACCGAAGAGACCACTTAAATAACTTCAAACCAAGAGAGTCACCAGATTAAACTCTCATTCAGCTACTTATACTCCTTTAATTTATGCTTGCTATTGCTTTAAAACATTCTGAAGAACTCCTCCTGCAGAGAATACATTGCTTGCTTTCCTAATAATTAAAAATAAATTAACTGATATGTCAATTTTTACTTCTTCTAGAACTGGTATGTCATACCATCATGCACAGCAGAGAAATACCAGCAAAGATTTCTGAGAAGATGAAAGAGAAGAAAAGCAATGCTCAGTAGAAAAATAAGAATGAACACAATCATTTCTCCTTGTCTCCATTGAAAAGAAGTGAAATATTGACCTGCACTGTAGAGTTACTCTTCATTTGAACACAATTAATTTCAGATCTTATGGACAATATGATGTCTAGCCTATTTAGGTGTCCTGGAAACTTTTTCCCATAGAATCTGTCTTCTTAAGAACCTGTTCTGGACATGAAGACTGGAAATGGCTAAACTGGCAGACTCTCACATTTCTGCAACAGAATATTTTATACAACTGGCAATGATAATTGCAGTTATTCACCATCTATAAACAGATATATCACAGAATGCAGGCAAGAATTTACAGTTTCTATATAAAGAATTTGTGCAGAAGAATGACAAGATTATCTCTTAGTTGGCGAAACCTTAACAGCATCTTTGCTATCACTCACTTTAGCTTGCATGAGTCCTAAAAATGAAATTTGGCTGGGCTGCTAAACAAAACATCACTTTCTTTCCAAGTTAAGTATAACTGATACATCAATACTGCTACAAAAGAGCCTGGGAATACTCTCAGTTCTACTGGATATGATTCTTTTTATTGCCAGGAGAATATTCCTTATGTGGAATCTACTAGCTAATCTGGAAATGATTTATAGTTAATATCTTTAATACCTGAAAATGAACAATAACTGATTATGCTCCTGAAGAATTATTCTCCTGAAAAAAATTCAAACCGTCCTGGAGAAATTCCAGAATATTTAGCATTTTTGCTCTGGATGGCTCCATATGGGATTTTGTGGCAGAGTCAGAAAGCATGCAGCTAACCGGATAGCACTTGTGTCAGGATGCCATATGGTATTCTGGGATAATAGGTTGCCAGTGAGAGAGTGAACAAAGGAGTGTCTTACTGCAGCTGCTTCCACTGTTGGTGTAGTGATCCCAAATGGAAGCCGTTTGCACACCCAGGAGTTAGTGATGCTCACAGCAGTTCACCCGAGCAGGTGCAGGCTTGCACTGGGCTGTGTTGTGCTGCACACAGCACTTGGCTTTCAGGCCTGCATTGTGCTGCACACATTCCTTGGCCACAGGAGAAACGTAGCTGCTAATTCTAAACGACGCTGTAGGCCGCTCCCACTTGGTAAGGGCAAGGACAGCACCTTTGTGCCTTTGTCTTTATCTCAGTGTAAGGCAGTATGTCTCACATGAACATCCTTTGGATTGGACTTTAAAAAAAAAAAAAAAAAATCTTTTGGGATCTCCAAAGACCAAAATGCTGGCAAGCCTCTTCACAGAGGACGATGCCATGCCCTTATTGGAGGTTCATCCAATGCTACACAGCTTGGGGTTCCCACCCTCCTTTCTGTAGTAACTCCAATAAATAGTATTTTAATAAGTTATGGAGTCTGAGTGCCCTCCTTACTATCATCATAACAAGCACTTGCACCTGTGCATTACAGCTGGGTACCAAACCAGTCGCGTTCAGTTTGTATCTACCAATATTCTTTTCACCTCAGCTTTTATACAAATATATTCAGAAAAGTGAAGGAATTGAAAAGCATTTAGTATGTGACCCTGTTTCTTAATAAGCCTTTCTCCCTGGGGAAGCAGGCTTGTATTTTGATTTTTATCCCTCTCTTTTGCAAAGATACCACGCTCCAGGTAATTACTAAAAGGTTAAATACCTTTTATCAGAGGCCACGTTTCACCTGAACTATTGCTGAAATGCTTAATGCACAACTGCACTAAAGAATTGCAAGTTACAAAGTATCGTGACTTCAGGGAAGAAATTGAAAGGCAAAGAGATTTGCTGCATAGCCAGGAATCTCTCTTTTTGTTCAGACAGTAGTCGTGCTGCTTTAGTACTAACACTGTGGTACCACACTAAAGTGACAATTCCATCTTGGGTGAATAGGATTAGTCTCACTGCCAGGATATTTACGATGCTCTGGATTATGACCTGTCTGAACCATAGGAAACTCAAACATTCCCACTCCTCTCAGTCATAGTGATCACTTGGGAGATCTATAAGACAAGCTCTATTTCTGCAATAGAGCTAAAAAGTAAAACATCCATAAATGCGGCTAGAGAGGAAAACCTAGACAAAGAAAAACAGTGTCCGTAAAAAGAAACCAGGATGGAAAAAACTCCAAAGATTTCTCTTTGGATTGTGTTTTGTGGTACGTTGTTTAATTGCTCATGCTTAATTAGATTACAAAAAAAGCAGAATGCTGGACAGAATTTGGAGAGAGAAGTCCTGGATCTTCCTTGTCTAGTGGAGGTGCTTCACATTTTGACTTAAATCTTTCTTCATCAAATCCTTTTGATGATAGGGGGAAATTTCTTTTTTCAATCAACTAATTACATCCTGGTACATGCCAGCAAGCCCCTTCCTTGTCCTGGTAACACAAAACAGCTGGACAAAAAAATCCCAAACAAAGAAGCCTGCCAAATGCACACTGTATTTAGGTATTATTAGATCCCAGAACTCAGACTCAGAGATAGGAAGTTTAGCCCACCAGCTAATAGTTAATAACATTAAACCTTTTCCTATTAAGCTTTCTGCATTTGCTGGGAAACTGCAGATCACTGCAGTTAATGTCTTTTCCTTTGTCAGCAAGAAAAATCATGTTTGCTACAGATCTGCCACTTATAAATGTCTGTGCACTCCAGTCTGTCCCTAATGTACACTTATTAATTGATTTGGCAGACACAGTTATATTTCATGAAGTTGATCACTTGGTCCCCGAATTGTTCTTCAGTGACGCGTTAAATGCCTAAATTCTCTTTGATGTCTGTCTTTCAGCCACAGCTTGTTAGATTCATAAAAGGGACTCGTCTCCAAAGCCTGTCTAGATAGTTTGCCTGGAGGCCACTCTGGAAAAGTTTTGAATGGCAGAAGTCTTTTGGAATTACATTCACTCTTTTGGCACAAGGAACCCAATCACCAGTCAATGATATAAACTCGAACTTTTAGGAATTCAAAGGATCCGAATGAAAAACGTGATACTGCCAGTGTACAAACTTCCCTGGCTTTCAGAAAGAGATCTTATGATTGTCCTAGATTTTGAAAGGTCTGACTATGTTTTAGGACTCTCAACCACTCAGTGTTCACAGGAGAAATACTCACTTACTTCAGCAAAACAGTCCCAGGTCTGTAAATTACTTCATAACAACCTCTTCAGGTACCCTCAAATCGGTATTTTTTGTGTTAACTTTTCTAGTTTTTCTTGTGATCAGTACATTTTCAGCACACACAACAGCATCTGGAAAAAGTTTTATAGGTTCTACCCACTGCACATGTGAAGAAGTACTTAACTGGCTTGTTTGGAATCTGACCTGTCAGCTTCATTTGGTATCCTTTTAGTTTTTGTATTGGAAGAGACAATGAGCTGTTTCCACCTTCTTAATATCAACTGTGATTTTCAAACTTGGAATCACAATCAGATCTTTTCCATAGTGAATTTTCCTGCCTCCCTAAGCTGTCTCTCGTAAAGAAAACTCTGTCCCTCCTCTGAATTTCTTTTAGCATTATGTTCATCTTAGACACAGAAGGACAAGTATATACTCAGTATTCAGCAGGCAGGTCAACAACGCATTTCTTTAATAGCTTTGTTTTGTTCTCTGTTCTTCTCCAGATAATGCCTAATTTTGATTTTCTTTATTGTTCACTACTGAGCCTTGAGCTGACATTTCCATTGAACTATCAATCATCACTCAAAGCTCTTGATACCAAACAGTAATCATCAGCTCAGACCCACTGTTTTACATTGTAAGATCAGAAATATTTTGCCCTACATGTATCACTTCTCATCGTTTACACTGAATATACTTGAAAAGACAGTATTTAACTTGCCATTTTACTGCTGAGTTTCTCAGCCTCCCAAAGTCCAGCAAACCAGACCACATCACTGCTTACTTTCTTTTCTAGGGTATTTATGACCATGTTGAACAGCAAAAGTTCCAGGAACTGCTTTTCTGCTTTTTTTTTTTCATTTTTTCCTCATTCTGAATAATGATTGTTTTATTCTGCACTCTTTCAACTAAAGTTTTATAAGACTTAGTTGAAAAATGTAGTTTAACTTATTTCTCTACCGTTGAATTTTTTTATTTAGAACTATGTCTTTTGATTTAACGCTTGGATCTTCTCTTACATCTGCGTGTACCTTTTACTGATATCTTCCTGTAAACACTATCAATTCTACATTCTACAAAACTGCAAGTATGCTGTTAGCACCAATTCATTCTTTACACTACTCTCAACCTATCAATGACATAAAGAGCTGCATTGGGATGGTTTTAATATAGCTTACATTTTCTACTACTTCTCCCCATAAATTTTCAATGTTTGTTTTTCATAGGCATCTGTCTAATTTTGCTGTTGTTGTCTGAATGCTAGTACTTCATCACTGCCCAGATGTCTCTCATGTGCCCTCTAGGCAATAAGCACTTGTTTTCCCAGGCCACTTCTCTCTTAACTCCCTTGCCTGGGAGGGAGTTCATCTTCTCTCTTTCTGCTGAAAAATATTTTTAGGTTTCTGTTTGGACACAGTGCATGGCATTCCTGTAAAAAATCTTCACTGACAAGACCATTTTTTCTTTTAGTGTCCTTCTTTCCTACACTGTATGCCTTAGGTACCTCATCAGCAGCTTCTGTTGTGACCAGCAAACAAGAATGATGCCTCATCAATAAACTTTTACTCTTGCCAGGTATTTTGCCATAGATAATTAAACTGCATTTCTTGATGGCTTCTTGTTTGAGGCTAAAACACTACACTTCATAATGTTTAATTACTTTATTTGACAGTATTCCAAATTGCTTGACCTATTGTGATTCTTCCAGAAAGGCTTAGAGAAGCCACTGAAGTTGTTGGAAGGTTGGTTCACAAGTGCACCATTTGTATGTAGTTCACCTTGCAATATGGGTAAGTCCAAGGACAAGCGATGCAAAACAAAATCAGAAGTAGTCATCAGTGCTTTTCTAGGTACCCATAATTTCAGCGTAATATCCCTCATATCGGTATCAGAAATTCAAACTGCTGCTAGTTTCTAACAACTATTAGCTGTTATGTGAGGCACACTGTCAAACAGATACATTTGTAAGATTAAGTACTTTACAAATACACACTGAAATGCAATTACTAAAAATGATCAAAACTAACGAGAGAGTTAAATACCCTTTCCACACAGGCAAAATGCTCAAATATCAGTAGCAACACATTTAAAAAAAAAAAAAAAAAAAGCTCTAAGAGAAGCAGAATTCTGTCAACCATATTTCATTTTTGAAAAGCTGCCATACAAATAAAGCCAACTCTCACTGTGCCTCCTGGTGCTATCAGTCACAACTCTAATGCTCTGACTATATGTTTGGCTTCCACTTGTGGACAGCTCTTTGTGAACAGAATTGAGCATAACAAACAGCAGCAAGTTCCAAACCTGGGTTATTATCAAGATAATTCTTATATAAGAAAAGATTTGCTATCTTATGAAAACTTCCCATAATGCCTTCATAAGAGCATGTTTATCCAAGTGCTGAAGTCATGATATCATTTTTCATCAAATCTTACTTATATAAAGTCAAGCTTTTTGAAACAATTTAGATAGCTATAAATTTCAAAGTACAGTATGTTGTCTGTATCACAAATGTTTACTCATTAAATTTGTACAAAGATAATTTTTTTCTTAAGAACACTAAAATAGTTAAAGTGACTTGCAAACATAGAAAGAAAGCAGATGATAAAATTAGTGAGTAAGCAAAAGGAAAGAGTAGCAAGGCAAATAAAGGCTATGAAATGTTGCAAAATTTTATACCATTGGTTGTACTCACTTTTCCCTCGTCTCTTGGGCTGTCACTTAAATGTACAACTGGGCCAGGGTGAGTCTTGGTGGATCTGCAGGACAAAAATCAATTAAAATCTGTGAATGTTTTTTGTCGTACGAAGAGCTAGATACCTCGGTTTCTAGGCGCGCTAACATGTACCTGCAATGGTTGAAAAGTAATTGTAAAAAGCCCAACAGAGTAAGGTAAAGTTAAAGGTATCTTTTCATATTCTCCTCTACTTCCTTTTCGCCATTATAGGCAAAGATTCTCTTTTCTTCATGAATCCTTCCTTCATTTTTCCTTTGTAATCTCACCATTCCTCCTATTACAGTAATTTTTTCCCTCTCTCATTCTTACGGCTTTTTTGCCTTTTCTATTCTCTACTCCATCTCTTTCTGACCCTCCCTCCTTACTTCTTCCATTTCAAGGCTAATTTGCCAAGGATTTACAAAGTCTTCACTGGATTCATTTCAGATACTGATAGTATGACTCACCAAGTTCCAATCTCACTAAAGACAGGGTTTCAGTAACCTCACCTACACTGCCCTGTCAGGAAGTGCCTTAGCATTACTGCAGTGGAGTTTCAGAAATGGAGCATCTTGCCTCTGTCTGATCTGTAAGGCCTTATCTTATCTTCAGACCAACTAACACACTTACACCCACAATGCATGTTCAGTGAGGCTCTTCAGCCACAACACCCATCCTGTGAGTCTTTGTAAGCCTATATAGGGATTAATTACTATTCTTGACATCCCCTCCCTTTTTGCAACATGTACCAACCACGTCATATGCAACTTAGTACTGAAGTTAATAATGTCCAGCACCTGACAGCAAATGCAAATCACAGGAAACTGATGGTTGGACAGATGGAGATTTTTCATCCATCATCTTTTCTGACCAGACCTTCAGGCCCTGGCAGTCATAGAGAGCAAGAAGACAAGCATCAGTCCACACTGAATGCCTGCACAGAGGAGGACCTTTCTCCCATCCAGGTTCCAGGGTCAGAGTACACGTCCCTTGGAGTTCAGCTTAGGATCTGAACTTGCATGACTGGTCTTGGTTCACCAAAGGTCACCAGGAAAGAAAATATGGCAGAGATTGGCAGAGCCCATAAAGTGAAGAATTTATCTGGAAGCCGTACATAAAACGACCTAGGCTCCAAGTTTTAAAACAATCTTCAAGAGAATTACAGAAACAAACCAAAACAAGGTTCTCCAGCCAAACCGCTCGAAGGATTTTCCTGAAATAATGACCTTTTCTTTTGGCTGAATACTGCACTATAGTAAAACTGGCCTCTGTTCTACAGGTCAGACTCCAAATCAAGACTGAGAGTGGTGCAAAAAAATTCCCAGGCAACTCACCCATTAAAACACTGTGGGCTGATCCATAGCCTCATAGGCTGCTCCTTCCCAGAACAGTATGCTCCAACACTCTTAAAAGCATGCACACTTTTCTCTGGCCTCTGTATTTTGCCCACATTATGTTTTAAATATTTTAACTATTTCGTCATGCACCAAAGCTGGGTAAAAGCAGAGAGGCAAAGATCTTGTCTTATATTTATCTCTGAGCTAAGGACAATGAAAAATTACTCTAGACATTCTGGACATGCAGCATGTTATTCTCCCACATAAGGTCTCCACGAGCAAGGTTTCTGCAAGAGTATTTTGCAGCATATCCCAGCCCACTGAACCAACCAGGAGGCAGGCTGGGTTGCTTGGCCCTTCCAGTATTGGTACATGACCAGGAATATTGGCAAAATCACGACAGATGAAGGGAGAAAGGAAAAGAGCATACTGTCTTTCTAAGGTAAAGATGGATTCCACTTAGTCAGCTCTTTGTACCTACTAATTTTAAAAGTCAGGAACAGTTTAGAAAAATCTGTGCAACCAGTTTCTTTGAAGGATACATACGACACTGCTTACCAAAGAATGTATCAATTCGTCTTTGGGTAGAAGCAAATCCTTACATGAGCTGTCATCTACTCTTTAGGCTAAGTAAGTATACTTTCATAGTCACACAAACTTGTTGTTCCTCTGTAAATGGTATAAAAATCCCAGTCTTTTACTACCAGTCTTATTTTTATCTTATATTCCTGTCGGGGGAAAGCCTCAGATTTCCATGCTAAAACCTCAGCTGAAAGGGGAAACCTTCACTAATACAATACATTTTCCAATCTCCTCCATTTCCCTCTTGAATTCATTGTAGTTGGAGGATCCTGGGATTTACTGCACTGTATTAATGTTGTAGGGTTTGGGTAGTTTGTTTTTGGTTTTTTTTATTAGGCACTTTTTGTTTCTTTTAGGAATATTATAATTTAGTTATTATGCACCGAGCTATTTCTTTAGTTTTGTTGAATAACAGCTCTATACACACTATCAGCAAAGTCGATGCCAAACACAGAAATCTATGCACTAAATGTATGAGATTTTATTTTTCCTCATTGTCTTTCCTCTATATTTGATATAAGTATTCTCTTAGTATTCATATTACTTTACTTCTCGGTATTTTAATAATTTAGTTGTTTTGTATAATACCTGGTTTGCTCTGGCTTCTTCCTTTTTCTTTCGCTTCTATAAAATTTAAGACTGTCAGGTATGTCACTCCATCAAAGGACCCCACAAACCATTGTTTAGCTTTCACACATACATCATCAGCCTAGGAAAAATGAGGATTTGGGGGGAAGGGGCTTTGGTTTTTGTCTTTGGTTCTTACCATTCTACTCTATTTTGACTGGCAAGTCAAGTCTGGTTGCTCCATTGACAGTAGCTGGTAAGTGATTTTTCTGTCTTTACCTTGACCCATGAACTTTTCCATCTTATTTTCTTTCCCCCTCTGTCCTGTTGAGGATGGAAAGTGAGAGGGCAGTTGGGTGGAGGTCTCACAGCCAGCCAGGATCCACCCACCACAATTTCCTTGATCGCTTAACAGAGGCCAGCTTTGTTTGTACATAGGTAAGAGTAAGTAGAGAGTCTATTAAGTTTGGCAGTCATAACATGGCTTCTGTCAGGAAAGCAGAAAGGATCCTTTTCAAATAGTTGTACACACTAAAACTAATTTCACGTGTGCCATCACAGATAAGATCACACACAGATGACAACAGATGTTCCTGAAGCTTTTTAGAAGTGTAGAGCCTATGCCCTGGCAGTCCTCCTGCACTGCCTTTCCAGGGCTCTGAGAAACATTGGTTCTTTTATACATAGCAAGTAAAGTATTTGCATCAAAACCTTTTCCTCTTTGGACTACATAACAAGGAATACCCACAAGATGCAGTATAAAGTTTGGTGTTCGGTTTTGGATGAACATGCACAGTCCTGTCTTGGGGGAGTTGTTTGTGGGAGAATAAACTGATACAAAATAACCCCAGTTCAGGTGGAGGGAGGAAGAAAGCGGTGTGTGAAAGCATTGCAACTTCTTCCATTCTGCAAGACCTTTTGCTTGTTGCTCTGAGCCTGCCTGACAGCTGGATGCAGAAGGAGTGACACAATAAATCTTCTCTGGTTTGTTTGTCCTGAAGTGATGTTATCTCCCTTCGGGTACAGGACTGTGGCGAGGAACCCAAACCTTGTCCTTTGTGCCACACTAAGACCAGGAATTGTCTGCCGAAGGCAGGTCGGTGACTCACTTCTTGCATGTCCTCGTCCCCTCAAGGAAGGTATGTATAAATAGAAATAACAACAATATCTTTTGGAGCCCTAGGGAAGTGTTGCTCGTAAAAGGAGAGCAAGGCATTAGGCTCTACAGCCAATTTCTCCTGAGGGTAGACATCATGACTGCACTACAAGCAGGATTAAACAAAGCAATTATTTGGTTAACTACATTATATCAATAATATTATTTTCTAGAACCCATGAAACACTATCAGAGCTACAGATACAGTAATTACTGCTTTCATACACTAAATTATGCTGCATGTGGAAATGTCTACACACAAACCCCATTTTGCCTCAAGTAGTTTTAGTATACATAAAACGTTCTGTTTCCCCTCATTGCTATTACAGTAAAGTTGTCAAGGAGACTGGAGAGCTGGACACTGTCATTGTGGAATTGCCTACAAACAAAAAAACCCCCACCATTCAATTATATTAAATGCAAAAGCAAAGATCCAACATCTCCTGGAAAGGACCAAGAGGTGCTGGAAAACCAATCAGATCTGAAGATATGGTGAATAAAGCACTCTACTGTTGACAGATACTTGTGTATAGGCATTCCTTCAAGCTGGCTTTGGGGAACTGCATAAAAACTAATTAGATCCTATTCCTTGAGAAAGGGAAAAATAAAGAAGAATTGGCAGGTGAAAATAAGGTGTAAGTGAAATAGTTGAGCGGGGAATTTTTCATTCCCAAATAGGAGCCAGGATACAGCTGAGAATGACTGAGAAAATAAAAGCTCTGAAAAGACACAAAAAGGATAAAACACAAATTCAAGTCAATACACAGCAGAAAGAAAAAAGAAAAAAAGAAAGTCAAGTCCAAAAACTATCAGCAATGATTTACAGTAAAAAATTTCTGGAATGAAAGCTAACTTCAAAAGAGCAAGAAGAAAGTATGAGCTAATGATACAAAACTCTGCAACATTTCATAGTCTTCGTTGACCTTTAAGCCCACAAAAACAGACTGCAGAACTGAAAAATGGAACCAAAGATTCCCTTGACAGCTGTACAGAACTAAAACTGTAAGTTTGCTAAGAAGATACTGATACTTTGAGTTGTTTTGCACTTCATCAGAAGTTGTTCCTGACAGCAGCAGGTATTATTTACTTGGTGTATGTTCATTCGGGGAGATGAGAGAGTGGTTATGCTGTAAGATGTGACTCTTACTCAGAAGAACTGGCCTGAAATTAAGAAGCCAGTCACTATAAAACAGTGAAAGACTGTTTTATAACAGTCTTCAAAAGACTTGTAAGGATGAAAGCTTTCATTTGATTATTTTATCCTAAAATTAGAAAGCTCAAAAAGAAGTCTTCAGCAATGTTACAATCTGGACCCAGAAAAATATGGAAAATACATAGATGATGTATTCCTCAATCATCCTGGAATGTTTTATGCACTCTAAGAAATCAAGTGACTTAAATGCTGTTGTAAGAACTTCAAGCAGCAAGACAATCTTTAAAGCAGGTAAAGGTATGCTATGACAAAAGAGAATCAAATCAAAACAATTTTTCTTTCGAATGAAAAATAGCCTGCACAATTGGAGAAGTACTGTAATGATTTCTGGGAAGAATAAAAATCTGGTGTTAAAAAGTGATAGAAGGAGTTAGGAGAGGGGAAAAAGAAAGAAAACATCCATATTAGCTATTGTTATGGAGCTGAAGTTGGCTTAATGTGGCAGTGCTGAAAAAACCACATGCATAAGCAGATACTTCTGTCGTGTCAGTAGTCAGACATCTTCCACAGTTTCGCTTTCCATAAAGGTGCAGTGCTACAGGGAAATTAAGAGGTTCTTTTCCTTGGTAGGGCCACAGAGAAATTTAAGAGAATGAGTAAGTTAGACACGTTATTCATATGCTCTGGATCAAAGCTGGGAGCTGGAGTAAGCAAGAATCAGTTCAACCTCAAGATGCAACTCTGAGCCTTAGACACACTTTCTGAAATGTCCAGAAGAAGGAAGCCTTGAAACTTGTGCTTTCTCTATATTAATAACTATCTCCATTTGGGTCTGCTCACAGAGTGGGTAGCAGATCCTTCTAGAAGGTTACTTCTCCTTGGTACTGCTTTCCCTCACTGCTGCGGAACTACTGACTCTAAGTCACCATTTTAGGAAATGGGGACAGGCAAAGAAAGGGCTAAGAAAGGAGACACCAAGTTATGGCTCTGTCATAACTGAGTTCCAGTCTGCCCAGTTCTTTGATACTCCCAATCCCATAAATTTTGGCAAGTTTCAGTTATTCATTCATTAGATTGTGGGGTGTTCAAACACTGGAATCTTACTGGAGGCTTATAATGCAGATTTTTCATTTTTGGAGTTCAGTGGACACATAGTAAGATCTTCTTTTCCTTTCCAACACTAGATGACCTTCCCAAATGTATGATCAAGCTGTGAAAATCGATCTCATTGTAGTTGGAGTAAATGGAGACATGCTGTGCTCATTGACTATTTTTGTCATCCAAAGCTGTTTCCAAACATTTGGAAGGAAAAGAGAGAAACTGTTTGCTTATTAGAGAGTAGAAAACCAAACAGTATCATGAGCCTCAAACCCCTCTGGCAAAGGACTAGCTCTGCTACATGACAGAGAAATGACAAGTGAAAAAGTTTTGATTTATTCATTCTTAGCTGAGAAGATGCTTCAGTGTGGCCTGAAGTAGTGATAATGCATCAGATGATAGAAATGGCTGAGACTAGAATTGGTACCCATATGCTTGTGTTTTTTTCTCAGCTCTGTTCAAGGACAGGTCCACTGAGACACAGACAGTGCACATGATTTAAGAAGGAAATTTTTCCTGTAACTTCCAGAATCAGTTACGATGTAGCTCTGAAAATAATCTAAAAAAAAAAAAAGAACTTGTTTCCTTTGCGTTATTAGATGTTCAGGCCTTAATTTCTCACTAACATTAGATGCTGTTTAAGCTCACTGAATGATCTCTCCTGCAAGAGAAGACAATAGTCCCTAGGATAAAATATGTATTGCAATCATCTTTTTGACATGTAGCTCTACTAGATGCTTCTGAACAGGTCATCAAACCACTATCACTCAAAAATATAGTGCCCTACAGATCTTTCAGATAAAAAAGCAGACAAGAAAATCACAAAAAACCCTCTGCACCAAATGCCAACTTTGTAAGTAAAAGTACCCATGCAGAACAAAGTGATCAGATTTCTTGCATCATACGCAAAGTCTAAAAACGTTACATCTAAACCTGTTTGCCCTTCAAGTATTCAAACTACCAAGCCTCTTCACTTCGCTCTTTCACTGCAACAGAATCACAGCTACAAAAAAATTCTTGCAGTCATCTGATGGGCCTCACTGACTCAAAATGTTTGGCTGTTTCTGAGGATGAGGGTTACATGGACATTTCATTAGAAGTAGATACAAATGAGTGAAAAGAAAGGGGGGGATTAAAAGAACGAGAAGTCATGTTGGTAGACTTTCAGTTTTAGAAACTCGACGAGAATTGCACAAAGACACTTAAAATTTTATTTATAAACCCTCCATCTAAGCTGAGGACTTGAATATAGCAGCAGAGCAATGGCTTTCACTGGACTTTTCTTGCCAGTAAGTTTGACAGACATGATTTCACAGAAGACAATCCCTCTCCTTCCAAGCTTTATAGAGAACAGTAACATCGTCAAGCTAACCTCACACTCTGAAATGTTATAATTAACTCAGAATTTAACATAATGTTACGAGCACCATTGCCTCTTACATTGCTCATGGTAAGGTTGGAGATTTTCCTGAATTTAACATACATATATTTTCTTATTTTCTTTCATCTTTCAAAGCACCTAACACCACCAGGCTCCATGAACTTATATACCACTGAACAACCTGATCTTACTGTGAGCAGGAAGCTGGTCTAGAAAATTCCAGAGAAGCCCTACAACATGAATTATTTTATGATTCTATAATACTAAAATGTAAAAGATATGCAAAAATTATGTGAAAATAATGTGATGTTTAAAAAATATAATCAAATCAGAACATACCCATGGCCCAAAATAAAACTGTCCTCTCAAACATTTTTCTCAGTACTATTCTAAAGGAAAGTCTACAATCATAAGCTCAGCCTCATGAAGCACACTTAAAGTTAATAACATTTCCTTTAAAAGCTAATCTACATTCCATTTGATGTGCAGGAAAGCAATAGTACTGAAGAGACATCATAGTTTATTACCAGAGAGAGTTCAAATTACTTTACTGAGTCACACAGTTTCAACTCTAGCAGACTATTGCATCTACAAAAGTGGCTGCTGTGGCAAACATCACCATTACTCCCATCAGCCTCTTCCTCTATAATACAGAGAAATTAATCTGGAGACACATAGGATCCCCTGTCTGCCCGAGAAATATTTGCAAGGACGACTTCCTCCACTCCATACCGAGGAGTACATGATGAGATTGGATGGAGAGGATGGAGCTTTAGAGAAGCACACCGCTTACATGGATCAATTTATACTTGTAAGACTGGTAGAACTAGAGGCAATAAAGAATGAATGCCTGTGCTCACCTGTCAGCAAAACAGTACATGGCAAACTTGATTTTTAGAAGAAGAACCTATTTTGGTAACCATGCAGCACCTCCAAGTACTTGAGGTGACACGGCCTATCTATATTATGCTGTCATTATCTTTCACAGCTTATGGAAGACAAATTTTGGAAAATCTAGGTATGTTCCTGCATAGACAATACAAAGAAGATAGGAGAGGCTGCTTGCTTCCTTGGAGGTTCTAGAGAGGGAGCTTATTGCACAGCATCTAGCCTATGTCAACAAATCAGTAGTGAACCTTGTTGTTACAGGTCCCTCACAACAAGAAGCAAATGTCTCAGAAACTGCAGGAAGTACTTTGAGCTTTCCCACAGAAGCTCCTCTTGCTGGAACTTCACAGAGGAAACAGCAGAGAAGTTTTTCATTTCTGTCACGGCTTTTACTTGCAGGAAGCATAGATGTATCCCAGCCAGATTTTTATATGTCTCTTTTCATTTCATACCCACAACACAGGCTTAGCTTGTTAGAGAACTATCATTTAATAGGCACTCATTATCTTTCCTATCACTTCATCAGGTTTTGCTGTGTTTGAACTAACCTTGAAATTCTCACTGTGTTGAGCAGGAGGCTTGGTCTAGAGACCTCCTCCTGCCCCTTCTCATCTAAATGATTCCACACTTCAATGAAGAAAAGTTTTCTGTAGAGTTTTAGAGCAAATATACTCCATTATTCTCTTCACAGTATGGAAGATATGGTGATCAAGCTTTCCTCATAGAAATAGAAAAACTTGAATTTTAGTGATTAAACACTTTCTGTATTTCACGGAACTTCATAGTTAACTGACTTTTTTTTTCTTTTATGTGAAATATAATTACATGGTCTCTAAAATAAGTCTGATTCCTAATGTCCTGTAAAAAAACAGTTAATACTGCAAATGCATTCACTGAAATTAAAGGCTTCAAAAGACCTGGTAATATTTGCAAAACCAAGTAATTATTAAAAATTAAACTTAAGACAGCTATGAGAATGACCACACATACAAATGAAAAAAAGTCTGCACTTACAGCTCTATTGCCTTGTTCCACATTATAACATATCCAGAAAGAATGAAGGACTCAATATTTACTATGTGTGTATTTCCTCTCTCTGTTCCAACATAAAGCCATTTACTCTGGAAAGGTAGATGGCAGTAAGTAATCCTGGAAAAGAAAAAAAAAAACAAAACAACAAAACATAAGTGACTGAAAACCACAGCAACAATATTTTTCAGCACTTTTGCAGCTGAAAGAATTATTCTTTCCATTTTATAACTTGAGAAAAGCCTGCCCAGCAGGCATTCTGAAGAATGTGCAGGTTCGAGGGGTCATCTCCAGGAAAATCATAAAAGAGAACATGAAACAAAACAGGGCCATCTTGCCTGCCTATATTAAGGGCAGGAAAAAAGAGAAGCATCACTTGAGCACTGAACTAAGTCTATCTCCATGAGTATGTAAATTGCACTTTGATAGTATTCAAGACTCTCAAGGAAGGCTTTCTTATTTCCTTTCTCAGAATAAGCAGATTATCCAGTCGAACAAACAGAGTTTTGCGGACAGCAGTGGAATTCATGTTTTGTACGACAGAAGTGTAACACTGTAATTCACACAAGAAAACATTCATTTATCTGCCATCTGGAAGAGTAGGACCTTAGATAAGAGCATTTATCAAAACTGAATTACCACAGACACACTGAATCCTACACTCATATTACAAGGTGATGAACAAGTGCTACATTAGCTTGGAAAGATGTCATGACAATTTCTCATGATAATACATAAAAGTTTTCATAGATGAAGAATGAGTAGATTCAGGTTACTTTCATATTATGGTTATTATATAGATATTACATACATTCAAACAAAACTAAATCTATATAAGATGAGAAAACATTTGCTACTAAAATGTAAGTGAATGCATGCTACCTACAGAGACTGAAACTTAATCCAGCCTTATGGTACAGACTTGCAAATTTTGACAAAAAACCAGGTATTTTTCTTAGTATGTTGTATGCTATTACATTTATCACTCAGTTCCACAAACAGGCTATTTCTGGCTTTTATATACAAATTTGATTTTCTTTTCCTTAGCACCTTCAACCACCACAAAAGTACGTATAGTATTTATAACCATGCATATTTAAAATTTTCATTCTTATGGTACAGCAATCTTTCTGAATTTATTATAAAGGAGTGATGGGGGTGTTGGCAATCTTTCAGTAATTTGGCTCTCTCAGTCAAGTAAAGTCCTCTGAGTAGAGCATTTGCCACCCTTTAAGGAATTGTTCAATAATGATACAAATTAAATATACTTGATGTAATTGTTCCCTGTAAAGTACTCTCAACAAACAAAAAGGTTCCAAACAGATTATACACAGTATTTGCATAGTTCTGTAGTTTTCTGAGTATCTAATAAACTGTCAGTACATTTAATGCTAAATTCATTCAAGTGAAGAAAATTACTTTTTTTGTACTTATGCATCACACTGGATTGAATACAGTCGAAATATGGAGTCTTCACCTTGTAATTTGGGGAGAAAATTATTGTGGAATCATGGAACCCAGAATAAGGCTTATCCTTCACAGAAATCTTGTTTTGTTGATTAAAGTGAGACCTAAATATGAGATAGGCTTTGTTCTGTCCAGCTGTACAGGGCTGAATTTTACCATCAGTTGTCTAATTTTGGCAATAATTCTGGAGACTTTAGTGGAAAGAGCACCAAGTTTTTCAAGAGAATTGCTTTGAGAATGGGAGCCATATTTTGGTATGCATAACTGAAAATGCCTTCAAGCAGCACTGGGTGGTGGGTGCATTTTGTGCTGGTGTGCTGGGTGCTATTGTGGGTGCAGTCAGACCAACAAAGATCCAACAGAAACAACTGCAGAAGGTATATGCCACCTACATAATTCTTGATAGAGTTCAAGCTATTAGCTTTATTCTTCTGCTTATAACAGGTACAAGGAACCATTTGCCCTTTTGACTCTATAGTTTCAAATGGGAAGTTGTTTTTCACATCTTTCCTGGTCCTTTTCCTTTAAACTAAACAACTCTATTGCTTTTGCTTTCTCTTCAGGTGCACCATTTCCTTCACTTCTGGTTAAATTCATATTTATTCCATTTTTTTGTTGTTGTTTTATTTGTTGCATTTCTGTACTATCTCTACTCTTCCTTCTTGCACTGCAAAGCGTATGGGTACTTTGTTAGGTCCCAGCCCATAAAAAACTTCTCTGGCTGATAAACCCTCTTAATAACTTTATGTTGAAGCTCACTCAACATTTGTTTGCAGTAAATTGTTAAATCACAGGTAGAGAAGATAATTTTGACTTGAAAGTGTTGAAAATGTAGCTGTTTAGTGACTGACAAAAAAATCATGAGTTCCAAAGTGAACCCTACTTGACTTGAACGCTGCTACTCCAAATTCTTGCAGTAGTGTGATCAGACTAAGCAGGTTCAAGCCCACCTAGAACAACGCTATTTTTCAGTCCTCCATTAAATCCATTCACAAGCCAGTATGGGATACTGCAGAAAACTTGGTGTCCCATGTGCAAGAACGAATCCATCTGATTAGGACTAAAGTTTCAACATCACCTCACACCCCGCTTGAGGCTGCTTTTCATCCTTTTTCAGATTTGCTTCTACGTCATGATCTCTAGGACACGCTGCCACAACAACCAACAGACTAAGTGGGTGTCTGCAGTCCCAGATATTGCATGTCCTCCATTTGCCTGCCTTAGGTTTAAAATTTCAAGAACATAATGCTTTAAGAACAAGGTCCTACAGCAAGAGAAAAATCAGACCAATGTAGTAACTACTAATAAGTAGTTAGGCCGTAAATTACTAGACTTAATATCTTGCTGGCCTATCTGAAATCCCAGACACCATTCACTACTAAGTCTGGATGTACAATATGGAGGACCAGAAGAGAATTAGGTATTGCTAAAGAATGAAAGAAAATAAAACACGACAGGCTTGCCTGTTTTTTTAAGGTCAGCTACTTCCTCTTAAATAATCTCATTTTGTTCTGCCAAATTTATGGGACAGCCAGATAACAAAGTATCCTGCATGTTCATTTTTCTACAAAGAAAACTACCCTATGAGTCTTCACTGTTTACCCAAACTGTTACCAAACACGATGAAATGTCTAATTATGAAATGTATAAATGTCATTATGAAACCTTTTACAAAATGTGAACTTATAAGAAAATGGTATTCCCTTAAAGATAACCCATGTATGTAACAGAACTATTAGAGCACAGGGATTACGAGGCATTTTAACACAATATATTGCTAGGTTTCACCAAACAAAGCCATATGATTTTCATAGTCTCCTAAAACTCTGCACTTCTCTGAAGTAGTTTTATTTTACATTATGTAAATTAAATTCAAACTGCTTTATGTATTATTGACTTTTCACTTCTACAGAAAATATTAACCTGACTTTGAGGCTTGGAAGCTTTGAAGCAAGACTCAGATTTTTAATTAACATCTTCCATCTCAGTAAGTACTGAAATTACATAACGATTTCTTCAAGAGAAAACAATGAAGTCTCATACTGTAGTTTTCATTGTGGATGAAAGGTATTCTATTATATGACTCTATTAGTCATATATCCCACAAGCAAATTAAGATGTCCTTTGATGCCGTTACAAAAACGAGTCAATAAGCCAGAAAGAAAGAAAGGCTATTTTTCTTCTTAAGAAGGTAGGGGTTGTACTGAATTATGTCAGTATGAAGTGCTTCTGACAAAGTTTAATCAGGTTGTCAATCTGATTGAGATAACATGCAACAATATTAAATGGAAACTTGAGGATTTTCTCAATGCTGATCACTTAACAGAAAGTCAGCCAGAAATGTGGATATTATACATTCTTAGCAGCAAACCACAACATGAATCTTATTGATCATTATAAGTAATAGCAAAAAATTGATGAATTGATACCAAAAAAGGTGTTTCTATTCTGCCAGAACAGTCTGAAACATTGTATCATTTTTCCAAATGACAAATCAGGATATAGAATGTAATTTTTAAAAAATCAAGAGGTACCAACTAAAACACTTAAATCAGAATTTAGTAAGGAAAACTATTTTGCGAAGGTCCTAAAAACATATCTAAAATTATGTAAGTAATGTAAGAGACATAATGGGATAACTGAAAGAAGCATTGTCAAAACACTGAACTTTATTTTAGAAAGGAATATATTCTGACTAGCAAATCTTGAAAAGGTGTATTTTTCAGAAAATCACAGCACTCTACAGCTTAACAACCATGGCAAAAAACTCACTGCATATTAGTAGAATACCACAATGTTAAAATAATTTAGAATGCTATATTCTCTAAATTATCAGTAAAAACTCTAAGATTACTTAAAATCATCTTTATTACATTAATTGTATTTCTCTAAGAAAAAGAAAAGATAATTTTGAGAATGCTTCTTTCTGCCTCTGCTTTGTTTTTTTTGTTTTTCTATTTTTAGTATGAAAAGCTTTCCTGGAACACTATTGCTGGTGGTGAGTGGGAAGAGCTGCTGAAGGGGGGAGAGTAAATTGCATTTTTGTCAAAATGATAAATAGTTACTCCATTTTAATTATTTAATTGCTCATTCATGGACATCAAAACTGCGATTAAATTTATACTATGGCTTTTCCCTTTATACAGATAATCTTAAATATGAACGAGCATAGAAATTGTGTATTCCTTATGCCCAGCACTGACTAGCAGAGTTCAGTTTCTCTGAGCTCCTACAGAAAACAAACATCAGCTTGAACTCCCTTTCAGAATCCTACCAAAATAAACTACACTGTCCAGGTTCTCAGGAAACATGGAAATCTCACATATTTACAGGAAAAGAGGGAGATAAAGCATGAAGTAGCATTAACTTGGGAACATGAGCAGCTGACAGGAAGCGAGCCCAGTAGCTGCAAGGCACGCCAGTCGTGGTCCTGGCCCAGCCTTCTGCTCTCAGGGACTCCTAAGGGACTGCCACTGTCTTACACCCAATTTACAGTGCATTGCCCCAACAATTCAGCAAAATTCAGCTGCTAAGAAAGCTGATCACCTTCTTAAGATGGTTATGGCTATCAGAAGTCTACCTTTTCATTGTAGTGATTGTAGCTCTTTTCCTGACTCCAGGGATTTTCTCCAGCATCCTCTGGTGCTTTCACTACTCTCCACTTCTTTATGCTATTTCCCTCAGCTGGGCATCCCCAAGAGCTGTTCTCTTGGCACTGCCACCTGATAGACTGGGCATCATCCCTGGTACTCGCCAACGACTGGCTGATGTTATGTCAGGTCCTCTTTCAAAGCAGCTCTTTTTTGAGAGGAATCTTTTTTGGCCTGTGGAGTGTTTAATAGATAGTCACAACAGAGAAAAAACACTGCAGAAGCCTTTCCCTTCCTTCTTGACTTCTGAAGGGTTTCTTCACCCCAACAATGAAAACTACAGCTGCTGAAGGTGCCTCAGGACTTTATATCAGGACTCTTCTTCCTCCATCAGCAAGCACAAATTATTTCTACCCAATTTATTTTCTTCCCTCATACTCCCTTAATCTTTTGGTAATTTTGAACAAAAGTAATACAAAACAAAGCACACCAGACTCATCTAGTGCCCCTCCTTCTCCAGTGGTTGAAAGTGGACTGAGGTAGCTTCTGGCTAGCCAGTATTCTCAGAAAGCATAAGGTTACTTCTCTGTCAGTTCAGAAGGAACTATTCAAGCTGAGATTATTGCCTTAAATCACAAAATGGACACAAGAAGATTTAGACAGATATTCAGGCAAAGCAATTTGTAGCTGACCTGAAGTGCCTAAACAGAGGCACAGGTTAAAGCTACTGACAATGAAAGAAAAGAGTTGTTCCCAGCAGATCTAGCAAAGGATGTAAATTAGGAGCTATTTGGCCTCCGGAGGTATTTAATCTTCTTCCTAGTCTATATATAAATTTGGAGCTCATCAGCACTGTAAGACATGTAAAAAACATGTACAATAGCAACAATTCATGCAGTCTGCCATCCACATGATGTGTTTTCAGCAGATGGTTGTGCAGTTCCCCAGAGAGATGTGAACTGGGTCTGTGCACAGTAATAACAACATTTCCTCTGCAACACAGAGTATTGTTAGACACCAGGAAGCCCTAAGAAGGCAGAAACCCAAGATGAACTCCATTATTATGAGTTCCAAGGTTTAACTTCAACTTTTATTTTAACTTACTTGCAGAGTATGTGAAGTCTCTAGTGCTGATGTAAGAGCACAGGAAATAAATTACTAACTAGCTGACTAAGAGTCAAATGAAGTATAGAGCAGTTCAATACATCTGGAGAATTTCTTCCTTTCAGGGTCTTGGTGATACTAATCATATCGTGAATATTTCTCCTATTCAAACTAGATTCTCCAAATACCATATAAGATAATTTCAAAAATTTATAGCAGCCCTGCACATGCAGATCCTAGCGGAAAGTGAATGAACCAAACACGCCTTTGAGATTGATACTTGTAGTCAACCTGGTTTTTAAAAATGTTTTACTTTTAATTTAAAACAAGAAAAATCTTCTCTTTCACATCTATTTTCTGCTGGCATCAACAGTCAACCTTTATTTTGAATTAAAATTAGTTGATCTGTCTTATTTTATGTTTTAATTATTTACATAGAAGAAAGTGAAGTAAAGCTAAAAACACAATGAACACAAATTGCATTGGATCCTGGTGACATCATAAGATAAACCCCACTGTTATTCAGGAATATCTGAACGGAAGAGGAATATTAAGGTAAATTATACTCTCAAAATACTGCATGAACAGTTCTGTCTCTGGATTATTTCCAGAGTGTTATACAGACTGTTCAAATGTTTCTTGTTTTAAGACTATAGTGTATACACCGCAAATAAAGGTGATGACAGGACTGGGTAGGTGAATAGCACCTAGTGAGAAGTGTAAGAATTAGAACTTAATTCTATTTTTCCACCAAATTCAGAGCTGAATGTGACTATTCTGTTTATAACTACTCAGTGAATCATCTCTACCAATAAATTTTAAGTTATTAATGAAAGTCACAAACTATTTACAATTAAAAACTGTGAAACAAGTCATCATTTAGCTCACATACCGCTGTGCCTGTTTCCTGACTGAACTACCAATACCTGCAGACAGTGGGATCACTTGAAGACATTACTTGAGCTTACACCTTATATCTGTAGAGATCAATGTTTTAAAGAAAGACTGTAAAATGAATTGCTTTGCATCAGGCAATTTAATATATGTTCCTTACAAAGAAACATGAAAGAAAAATGGAGTCAAGGCAGTGGTAACAGTTACTTTCTAGACCTGTATTTACTTCTACTTGCCAATGTTCCTTTCAAGTTTGGTATCTCAGACTATTCATCTCACCCAATCAGTCCACACAACAGTTTTATTTGTCTTTGTTTTATACTGGTTTGGATACAAGTATCCATCACAGTCACTGCTGCCTGTACAACAGCAATAATTTAATTTGTGGACTGGAATGTAAGAAACAAATCTCTGGGGTTCGTCTCTTCTGTTTAATACTGATTTAGTCTGGTTTCTTCAAAATAAGTACCACTTGAGCTAGAACAAATTACTATAAGATACCTCTTGATTTAAAGAATTCCAGTTATGGGAGATTCTCTACAAGTGCTGAGGTACAACAAATCAGGATTCCACCTCTAAACTATAATTTCAATGCAAATTATCCTAAGCAAAGTGTACTTCTAGCTATTTGTGAACATCCTACATACAATCAACAGAAATCCTCCTCTCCCCCCACCCCCACTGAAATTTTTGCAAATTCTACGTAGAAGAAATGTTTAGAAAACATTTTCACTTTAACTTTCATTTAAAGCCAGTAGGCTTAAATAGTGCTGAGATATCTAACACAAACATTTATTTTGACAAAGCAAGAAAGCTTATGCAGCTATTTTCCATCAAATTGTTTAGACATGTCATCCAGCTGGTGGTCCACTGCTGCTTTCAAAGTATTTAAGATACAAGCATTTTTCATGGTGTCCCTTACCTGAAATATTATATATAAGTAACTTACAAGAATAAGTAACAGGAATGCAAGAAGCACAAAAAATATGTAAAATGTTAAGAAATGAAGCTGGAAAACTAGCTCTTTCTCAAGATATTTTGGTTTCGTCCCTCTTTTTTCACTGGATCTACTGGCACATTCTGAAGCATTCCGATTTTTAGAAATTGAGACTGATCATTAATCCTTTCAAGTGTCAAAAATGAAAATACAAAGTTTAGGGTAAAGCACTATTAGTAGTATATTCTGTTTCTTGTTTCCCTCCTTTTCTGTTAAAACAATTGAGAATAAAAGTAGGCTGTTCCTCTGTTTCTTCAAAAGCCAGAACTTCCTGTGTAAACCTTCTGGACAGGGGAAGTAACCCTAAAAGCCTGACGTTAGGCCTATTCTTTACTTATGAGCTTACTATTTCAAATGACTTTGCAATCACAACTGTAGTTAATAGTTTACAGCACTTAAAAAATACTTGTTTTAAGAAATGCTCATGTTAACCACAAAAAACATCAGTGTTAGCAACTGTATGAACATTTTTAATGATGTCAACATAAATTATTTACAAGCACTTAACTCGAACTTAAAAGAACCTAGAACAAATCAGAAAAAGCATGTTCAGAAATATACTAGATGCATTCCATTTGATTAAATTAGTAAACCCAGAGATCTCTCTTGAATAAAGACTGAATTTATGTACTTAGATAAAAACTTATGAGGTTATTACGAACTCTTTACAAGGACAGTCAAAGTCTACAGCATGCCACAGGTCCTTTGGTTTTTCCCAGTTTTATTTCTAATAACTAACCTTCTTACAACTCCACAGAAGGTCACCCTGGCCTGTCCAACATGCCATAACACATACAGAAAGACAGCTGCACTGTAATTTCCTATAAGATTCAGGCATTGAAATTCTCACCCGCAATAACTCCAAGGCCATCTGCAGTAGCACTGCAGCAAGTTATGGGCGTTACTGGAGCTCAAAACAACTTAGAAGTCACTCTTGAAATCCCAGCGTGCAAGGAGATGACAACTTTTGTAGCCTGTGCTACGAATAATTCGTTTCATTTTCAGAACGACAGAAAATTATTTCCCTTCGTCTTGGGCAAATGCACAGCAAAAAGACACTCTCTTTTGTCAACTCCCTTTTCTGGTTTTGACTGCAAATTCATTGGAGTGTCTTACCTGTAGGAGCAGGATCACTGACAGTGACACTTTCCCCCTGGCTAGATCTTTAGTCGTACACAACAGTAATGCGGCGGATTGAACAGCTGTAACATGAAGACTCGGTCCAAGAGAAAAAGACAGGGAAATTACACAGAAATGCGCTTCCTTAGATAGAAAAAGATGCTGGAAGAAACCAGCATACTTTTCATTGACTTCTAATTTGTTTCTGATGCTGACTCAAGGTCGTTACACAACAAAAATGTGAATAAAAGTTCCAAAAAATCAGTGATGTGAGCAAATTAATGAAACAGGATTGGAAAACAGACTCTTGCTCTCATCTTCAGGGAAAAGACAATGTGCATGATTTTTCTCTTGTCTACTGGCTTGTGAAATCACTATTTCATATTTGTAATACTTCACTTGTCCTTCATAAATTTCTTTGAAGGTTAAGTAAAAATGGGGTTGTAATACCAAACACAGTGACAGTGATGGGCAATACAGAGCACAGTAAGAGCCACTGAGTTTCTCAGCAATGAAAGAAAGCCAAATAAGAAAGGCTGGAACAGGAGGATGATGTTCTCAAAAGAGAAAGTTTTTGATGTATTTATTTCATTGATTTTGTAACACCCGCATTAAAAAACCCCAAACACCTAAGGGTAGAGTTTCTCTCATCCCTTCACCCAACACTGAACACATAACTCAAAAATGCAGTTTTTGTTTCCCAATCTCATAGTTCCAAAAAAGTAAATTGGGACCTAGCTCAAAGATGAAAGGTTGAAACTTGTCTTTTGTTTAACAGCTTGACTTCACAGAGCTGTTAGAAAAGTAAACTAAAGATATGTATTTCACCCTCTGCTAGCTGCAACATACACAAATCTGTGTTTATCATACATTCTTACTAAAATAAGTTTAAGCCCAATTTTGTCAATATCAATCAAGTTATCTTGAATGACACGCTAAAATCAGAATAGGACTGAAATACTAAAATTGACTTCAAAGAAAAAATAATTTTACACGTGTATGCTTTTTCTTTGTATGCACGCTTTTTTCCTTAACAGCTTCCATCAATTAAAATCATGTAGACTTATTGGAGACCAGCTGTTCTCATTTGTTCCACTTCAGTAGACAGGGACTCTGTGATTAATGGTCCTTGTTTTTCTGCAATCTGTAGTCTTTCTTCTCTTCCTGCTCATGTACTGTTTAATGATATAATCTCAACACTGACATTACTAGCTCTATTTCTGATTTCCTGGAATAATGCCCAGAGTTTATTGTGACAGAAGGAAAAGTATCCTAAATCATTGCATTGGGTTCTTCCTTGAAGCTGACATGTGTCTGGGCAGGAAAGAGGTGGTGTGGTTTCCAAGAACCAAATTACTTACCGCAACTGAATGGGTGCATGTTCTTCATTGCTCTAAGATATGACTGGAAATCTAATATAACAAAGGTCAAAGGAAAGATCTGAACAGAACTCTGTAAGATGTCTCAAAACTCTAACTTGAAAACTTCAAAAGAGAAAACCATATAATTCCTACATCTACACTATAACTCTAACAAGAAAATTCCAGCTGATAGTGTAGACTGTTTATGCTGCCTGAACTTGCAAACATTTTAAAAGATACCTTTTTTTTCTTTTTTTTTTGTCAAATATGATGCATTTTTGTATTACAGTATTGGACCTCTCATTTGTTATGACCGAGACCATGAAACACAGTTGTTCAATGTATAGCTGTGAATATATATTTTAAATTCTGCTATCCAAGCCTGGCCTCAGAGCAATTTGGCAACATAGCTGCTATGTGAAAACAACATAACATGTTACCCTGTGCTTTCTCAAAAAAGCATAAATCTACTGACAAACATGCTTTATTTTTTACAAAGCATTAGAAACAACCAGCACACTGTTCAGCATATGATGTAAGGTTTGACAGCATATAGCAACATTATGTCTCCTGCTAAGGAATTGTTTCTGGAAGGAAGAAACCCAGGCAAACAATCACATGTGGCCAGGTGACATAAAATTTAAATAATCAATAATCCAGGACATGTTTCTCTTCCCTATTGAAGGAAAAACAAAACTTCACAAAGATGTTTTGCAAAATGGAATTTTGAAGAGATGCGGTTTGTTTTTGTTTTTGTTTTTTTTTTCTCAGAGAACCAATACAAGGAACTACAGCCAGAGAGACCCCAAGAAAGATGTAGATTGGAAAAGAGGGGTTTATCAGGTCAGAGGGCCCTGTACTGTCGTTAAGTCCTCAGGTAATTGTGCCAGCTACGCATCTTTCTGCAACAGTTCTATCAGCCATGATGTTTTCATGCGTGCATATGTGAAGTAATTGTTGTAAGTCATCTTTCAGGGGTTTTTTGCCCTTCTGCTATGAAAGACAGCTGCTATCTCTAACAGTAATTCAGATGCAGCGTATTAGGCATTTTGCCCTCAGAGAAGCTGTTCAACAAACACATATAAAAGCAGAAAGCGTGGCATAATGCATTTAAGGACTTTTTAAATTGAAATGAAACGGACAATAATAACATTGGCAGAATCCTGATGGACTAAAAATTACTTTGGGGAAAGACTTTGAAAGCCACCATTTAGAAAGAACAGAGACTCTTAAATTCAAGTTTGGATCTGGATATAAACAGAGATCCTTCTAATATCCTAGCATGAAAAATATGACCAGGATTTCTGTGATCTTATTTTAGAGTAACATCTACCCTTGCGTAATTTAAGCATAAAAAACCAAAACTGATCTTAGATTAGCCATCTTAAGCTCTTGCAGCACTTCTTCTGCAGTGGCACCAACTCTCAGATTGTATTACAAATCCCACCCAAGACGGTAAGCATAAAAAACTAAACCTCATAAAGTTAAGCCATGTTGTTATCTCTGATGTTCTGACTGTAATGTTATTACTGCTTATTCACCTGTACTTAAAAAATACACACTAACCAAGGTTTGGAGTAATTCAAAATGTTTTGTCCTTCAAAAGGAAAAATTTTGAAAGTTATAGTAAAACATGGATGGTAGGTTCACCAAAAGCAGGCTATTCCAGAATATTCCAATTATAGGAAATACAGCCTATGTCAAAACTGAATACAGCACTTATAAAAAACATCACTATAAAATTCTATTTTAAATGTCTATTTTATGCTTGGTTTTACTGAAAAAAGAAATTTTTTATTGGATATTTGAGAAATTCTCAAGAATTAGTTTTACAGCTGTTGTAATTTCACAAGTGATCTCGGTACTAATACTAATGAAACTTCTTAGGGACATAATATTACAGAGTAAGGACAGTCTGCATGAGTAAAGTACCATAAATGGAATTAAATTTAAAATGCAAAGGCCGCAGCCTCAAACTTCACAGGACTTCCACTTTAGGGTTAGAGCTCATGACACAGAAGTGATGGAAAAAGATAATTTCAATTTTGCTTGTCTTCCTTTGCTTCCACTATTAAAGGCTTGCACTGAAAAGCAGCACATTCCCTGCCAGCTAGATATACATCAGGGAAGAAGTGCAATGGCTGTATTAGTCAATCACAGCAAGACCACAAACACTGGTAAGATGAAGCCACATAAAAGGAAGATGCCATTTTTGCATGCATCAGTAAACATATTCCTGCAGAGATTACAAATGAAAATGGTATTGTCAATGGCCACAGCACAGATGGGACCCTATCTAGAATGTGTTTTGTTGATAAATCATCAGCTCAGAGAGAACTGATATGAGGAAAAAGGCCTAAACAAAAGAAAAGGCAATGAAGACAAAAATTTATAAACGAAAACACAGAATCTTGATTTTTGTAGTGAAAAAAAAAAAAACCAAACCAAAACTCCAGGTTGTGAATGTATACGAACGAGCTGTTTATCTGCAAAGGAGAGACAAAATATTCAAAATGCATGACAATGTGGATATCAGAATATCATATCAAACAGGAATAAAAGAGCCATAAAAATACATTTAGTCTTGAAGCTGGAAGGTTTCTTTCCTTCAGAAGAATGAAACTGACATGGAGCAATTTTCCTGAAGAGCAAACAGTGGATTTCAGCTTGAGTAGTTACGTAACAGTGTAAGGCCCTGGCTGGGAGACTGTTGCATGTGGAGGAGTTGGTGATCCACACACAAGCGACACCGAGAAGGTGCCGGGGGCCGCGTGTGCTGCATGGTCTCCAGGCTCTGTGGAGCTGCACGTACCCCTTGGAAGCTGGATAAACACAGCCAGCTTGTTGTCCCTGAGAAGCCTGCAGGCAGCTCCTGCTTGGTAGTTGCACTGACAGTGCAGAAGGAAGTTTTAGTGTCTATGTCCTTCCTGTTTGATAGTAGCAATAACGCACACAGCTGCCTCCTTACAAGAAAATCCTGCAATAATTTGGATGACAAAAATGGGATAACACTTTCTATGGATGGGTTACCTGCTGACTGAGGGCCTGTGTGACGATGCCCAGCTTGGGGCTCCCAGCATCTACAGGGATGAAAAGATTTCCTGTGCTCTTCTGCCGTTCTTTGTAGTGCTAGTTCTAACAAAGAGCATTTTGAATGCTAACTTACAGGGCCTTGAGTGCCTTTCTTACTGGGATCATAAGGGACCAGCAACCCTTAATGCAAAACATCGTCAGCTTGTTCATTTAAGAAAGGGAGGTATATGAGCTCTCTGGTGTGCAACTGAGGGAACCAGACTGAGGAGGTCCCTTCAGCTCCACTCCACTAGAAGGCTCACATGTTTAAGGTCTATTAAAAAGAAAATTTTAGAGATCATGTGAAGTTTCATTATATTTCAGTGGATTGCATAGTCTCATAAATCTATCAAATCAAACCTGTTCATTCTCGGTATCAATGAGCAAATCTGTGTTTTACATTTTCGCTCTTTGTTGATTGTTCAGTGAATCTGTGTTGAAGACAAAAAAACCACAAAATGCTTGTGCTTGATTTCTTTTTATGACCAAGACGTTCTTCATTTCAGCTAGGTTGCATGGCACTTTCCAGAATGAGCTTATGGCTTTCACTGATCCTACAGATTAAGTGCACTATGCAATTTTCCATAACATGATTTAAGACGTGAAAAAAGAATGTTATTTTTAATTTTTTAATTTTTTTTTAACAGGGTAAGCAGAAGCATGTGGTAAATAAACGCATGAACATGGTTTGGGTCAGTCTCACAGGCTAATCTTTCCAGCTTTTCATCTTTCTGAAGTGACATTTGACAAAGTTCATTTTCCTGCCCTGCAGTACTAAGGCATAGCCCCCTAGAACAAAGGTTTTCATGAGCTTCAGGAATCTTTTCAAGTTCAAGAATTGCATGAAAACATTGGGTTTGAAATCCCTGAGCGCCATTCTTTCAAAAGTGACAAATGCTGATGCAAGACCACACTACACATATAAAACAAACCAACCAACCAACCACTGCCAAAAACAACCACAACAACAACAAAACCCCAAACAAAAACCTGCAGAAGAAAGTTTTGTAAAATTTTCATCAAGGTGTGGAAGTGAATGCCAATCGCATGGCTTCTTTTGGTTTCCCTAAGTTTTCTTCCATCATCAATTTGAGAAAATTTACATCATTTCCAGAAACTCTGGCACATTTCTGTGGTGAAATATTGCTTTATATTTGAATTCTATGGCTCTTTGCAATAGTTGAATGCTAGACCACACCATGTAATCAGAATCTGTTCTGTTGTATAGCATGACCGTGCAATTGTACAGAGCCTTGCTTGATGAAAGACCTCTGACTAATTTGAAAGTACATAAACAAAGTTTAAAGCTATACACTGTTAACCAGGAGGTTTGTTTATGAGCAGGCAAGCTATCACAGGAATCCAGTTCCTCAAAAAGGCAGTGAGACAGAGAATCTACTTTGACTAACCCACAAGCTCCCTAACACAAATGAACAGACACAGGTACTGCTGAGACTGCACAGCCAGTCACCAGTATTCACTCAACAGCCTCTTGCTGTCATTTGGATGAGGTTTATCTGCAAAGGAGAGAGGAAGTATTTAAAGTGCTCTTAACACAGGACACGAAATCCTGCAAAGATACAGCAAGGCAAATAAAATAAGATTCAGCTACTCTCTGGAAAGAATACAGACCCAAGAAAAGTTACCTTATTCGAAAGCATCCATTCTTTTTGTTTTGGTTTGTTTTAATTTGCTTCCAAGCATTTAGAGTAATACTCTCAACCATCTTGTTCAATTACGGCAAAATCTCAACTGTAGGAGTCAAATTTCTAATTAATAGTGAGTTACAGCTAACAGAACTGCTCTAAAAGTCTCTCACTTAAAAGGCTCCTCTTGCTCTGTGCCAGCATACCCTTAACACTGAAGAAAGTGTTACAGATCAGAGTCCCAAAGCCAGTGATACAGATTGTGTCACCTGGTGATTCCCCTCACAAGGGCAGTTGTGGCAGTGTCGTGGCGTCGGTGCGGAGTGCGTGCAGATGGATTTAAAGACCCAACGCCCTGTGTCACACTGTGTTCATGTATGCTGCTGTAAGTCACTGGATAAGCGGCTGCAGCCCTGCTGGCTCATTTGTCACACACAGTCAGCAACGGCTAAAAGAAGAAAGAGAGGAGGGCTGTCCCCAGTGTCAGTCAACACAAGCGAACCGGCTCAGCTTCAGAATGACAGGAGATGAACTGTGTTCATAAGTGAAACAAGTGCCTGCTGGCTTACAGGACCTGAATTTCACACTGCAGTCCTTGCTGGTTTTCCTACCCCAGCTGCACTTATCTTAAACAGGAATATGTAAACTGTTGTATATTTAAAGCTCTACTTGCTGAAGTCTGCTCTGATCATATTAAAAATTATGAAGACCTATAATAGTTTCCAGTGGTTTTGCTTAATCCTAATGTTCTTTGCAGCAGATAGAGACAGTGTCTAGTTCCAGTAGCTGTGTTACTTATTTTGCCTGAAATGCCTACCGAAGATGAATCTGGCATCTCCTATGACATCAAGGAAGGAAAAAGAGGTACTAACATAGGGAAGGTGTCCACAATTTTAACCTTCAAAAACACTGAGGAGATTCTTCTAGAGTGTTTACAGAGTTTAAAATGTTTTACCTGTCCACCCTATTTGTAAAAGAAACCATAAATCATATATTATCAACCATATGCTACTGTCAAACATGTCTTTGAGTAACTGTCTTACCATTACAGCTCTTGGTATGGAGCCAAGCACTGAAACACATTGCTTACATTTATATTTTCTTCAAAGTTCTTAATGCATCATATTACATTCCAATTATAGCAATAGAAATCTAAGATAATTACTTTATATAAAATAAATATATACTTTTTAGCAAAAACATATAATTTGCTAAAGTCCAAAAGAGTCCAGAGCATTACACTGTACGACAGAAAATATCTGTTTGCCATTATGTCTCTTCAGTGTTCCTTCTGCACTTGCTTCAGAGACACTTAGTAAAGGAACAGTGAATTATGAATTATTATTGCTAGTGCTGCATCATCATTAGTTTAACAGTTAGAAGAAGAAAAAACTAAATTAGTTCAGAAGAAGAAAAAACTAAATCTGGAGAGGCTTCAAACTGATTTAATGGCTATAAAGGTGCACTTTGTTAGGGAATTACTAATTCATAATCCATTCAGTGTCTTAATACTGAACGTTACATGTTAAGTGAAAGACTACTGCATTTAAGTGTTCTTTGCTCTTTGCAACAATATTTTTACCAACATCCAAAGAAAAGAACAAACATTTTTCACTTTTGTGGGAGGCAGAGAGGGAATATATGTATGTATGCATTTGGGGAAATTTGACTCAAGTAATTGCAGAAACCCATACAGAAACACTGCTAAAGAGCAGATTTTAGTCCATTATCCTGCAATCTTAAATGTCAAGAAGCAGAAGCAAATTGCAAATTAAACAGTTCAACTACGTGATGACTGGTGCACTGTGAGTAATACCCAAAGACTTAAGTAGCATTCATCTGTCTAACAGAAACTAACAGCTCTATGGTTCATGCACCAAATACCATAAAAACTCAGAATAAACTGATTCTACACGAAAGTTAATTAATCAAAGTCAAATAAAACAAGCATTTGGAATAATAAAATTATCTTCATCACCACAAGCAGATAAAGTATTAGGATTTTAAGTGCATTATATTGCATCAGTTCATGAAGTAAATCTGCCATTTGTTAAAAAAAAAAAAAAACTAAACCAAACAGTGTATCAAGAAGACAAACATACTGGATGAATAAAATTAATTTTTTTTAAAATCCGGAAGAGAGACATGCAAATAGAAAAATCTGAAGGATTCACAGGTTCCATTTTCATAGGTAAAATGCATCTGAACAATTATGTGTTTGGCTCTGTGAAAGCTACCTAAATCTAAAATTAAGTTATATTATAAATAATCTTGCAAGAACTAGCCTTTGACTTTCTCAACACTTTCCTGTATGGCATTTTTCAATACCTTACTACTTTTTGAAGACATGCATCAATATTTCAAAACCTATTTTCTGTCAACAAGCATTTCTCCCCATTTAAGAAACATTTAAAAACCAGTTTGTTCACTGGATAACAAACTTAAGACAAAAGAATCTCTGTTCAATATGAATCGTGCCTCCTCTTAACTTCCCCCTGCAAGAGGAGAGGGGAGGATGAAAATAAAGTATTTTTAACTGTTCCCACTGTGAGGAAAACATTATTTGTTGGAAGACAGACCTTTGAATTTCTTGAAGAAAATCAGTTTTGATCTTATCACTTTATCAGCTTCTCAAGTTCCCCTTACATTCATTTTGTCATAGATTTCACATAGCTAAGGCAACCATTATTTCATTCGCTGTTTCTCTGACCATCACATAATTTATAGCTTCTGTTCTCTAACACCAAAAATATATTCAGAAAAAAATGAAAGTGCTCTTTTAGACTTAGCTCCATTAGGCACATAAACATTCCAAACTGAGAGGGTTAATTAGAGCTTTAGCCTTACTTTTTTGCTACTTGCCCAGAGGCTTATATTGAATTTTACATACTAAATGTGTACTTGAGCTTAGAAAATTGAAAGTTAGATGATTTAAAATAAATTTAAATGTATGTAAAAAGAAAATATAATAAAAATGAAGAGATTTCATTCTGAAGCCAAGTGCTTGAATAATAAAAAAAAAATCAACCAGAAGCTTAGGGCAGCGCTAGAAAACCCTGAGAACAAATGAACTGCCTACAATGTTATTTCTTCATATTTATGGAAAACTCTTTTTTAATTTAAAACTGGACTTACTTCTTTGACAATATTATATTGCAGAATATTTGCCTCACAGCCTCTGATGTGCTAATAAAAAATATTTAAATGGCAGCGATTGAAACAGTTACATAAAATATACATAAAAGAACTAACAGTATTTTTTTTGCTCACAACTTACTAGATTTTGATAAAAGACAGCATAGTTAGCTATGCATTTGTTACAAATAACTACATTCTCACATCCTACTTGCACCTCAGTTGAAAAAGGTCATTAGAGAAAATTTGGTTTTAAGCAAAGTTGTCCCGTATTCTAAACAACTTGCTTGCAAATATTTCACCCAATGTTTTAAGGTGTCAGACGAAAAAGAAAATTAGGTAAGTGTGATGACAAATGTTTTGCTCTTAGCAAAGCATAAACGTGTGTGAGTTTCTCATAGCAAGAAAAGCTGATAAAATATTGACCAATATAACAGGTTAATATCTCTGAAGAGAAGGCAGAGATGAACAGAGGCTGCATTCTTTTAAGCCGTGATTGGTTAGGTTGTATGTCAGATTGCTGGCTGGGAGAGCTCAACCAAGATGTACTGGAATAACTTCTACGATATTTAGATTTATCAATGACAAATTGTGATTAATGCACCTACCTGACAAGAACACCAAGATTCAAACATTTAACCATATGTAAAATGATAACTTACTGTTCAGAAGCAGCTAGAAATGCACACATAATTTTTCTTTTTAATCTTCCCTCACGCAGTCCCAAACCACTTGATACACTTCTGCTATAGGTTATAAACTCTTTGGAATCAGGCTGTTTATTTCCTAAATCATTATGCAGTACTTCCCACTACAAATCATGCACCTCAGCGACATTTTAGTGCAAATATGATTTGTATCTCGATAATAAACAACAAAGAAAAATGTATTTCCAGAACAACTTTCAGTTTTGCTGCAGCTAAAGATTTGATGAGTCTGTTCACTTTACAGCTCCGGTGAAGTACTGGGATCTTTCCCCACTGCACAAGCAAATATATAAATATCTAAAGAAGTTGCTGCACCTTGATAAACACTGCTAATGCACATGCTAAGAGAATGAAAATATGAGTTAAACTTCCAGTTAAAAACAACCGCTGCATTTATGCACTGAAACTTGGTCTCCTGACTACTGCCATAATTCCTTAATAGAAACTTGGAACTTCTTCTTAGTATTGATAGAAGTGTAGCACTGAAGTTCCATAACATCATATCAGGTTTTACTTGGGTGACTAAATACAGACTGAAGTGCTCAGCTCCTGTTTGAGTTTGAAAATTACAACCACTAGTTTAATCTGTTTTCAGTAGGGATTCCAACAATTAGGTACTGATAAAGTAAAATTTAGAAAAACACTCTGATTCACTTGACACTTACCAGAGTTTCCCAAATTCACAACTTATTTCTGCTAAACTTCCAGTATTTTACAAAAATAAAATAATCTCAAGGTAAATAAAATAATTATTACCCTCATACAGCCAGTTGAAGTACTCTGTCTATTACTGAACAACACATCAGTCAAAAGTGAGTGCTTGTGTCCAGTCTGAAGGAAAAACATCTATATTACTGTTCACAGCAGTTCATGCAAATAGAAGTAAAATGAAGAACATTTTGGCAATATGCAGACCAAATTTTTGTAGTTCTGAGAAAGCTACAGAAAGAGAAAGTGAAGGTTTTGTTCCACAGAAACAAACCTCAAAGAAAAATATTCAAGGCAAAACCATATCCACCTGCGGAAAGGCAAAATGTATTATAAGAAATCCACGATGTGTTATTTTTGTATTGAGGTATCTATTTTGTGTCATATAGTCTTACCTTTCTCTGTTAAATTTCAGAGAATGTAGAATAGCTGGTCGTTTCTGTCGGAGGTTCCACAAATGAAGTGCATCATCTGCACATGCACTGACCAAAGCACCCTAGAGCAGACACAAAATACAGCAACATGTTATTTTTCTGCAGATTCTGTCTTATTCTTACGTGATCGTCGCTGTTAATGATCTACCTGTAAAACTGACAGTTTATGAAAAATTGTTCCTTTCTTCTAGAACAAAAATACTCTACCACAAATAAGAGACAATTGAATTGATCTGGTAAATGTAAACATTTTAAATTAGTACAAAACCAGCCAAAGTTAAATTAAAACTCCATCAATTTAAAATTCAAATTAGAGCTTTGTACCAAGGTTACACAAGCCAACTCCCACACCTTTCCACATAAGCAGAAAGATTAACAAAATGGAGAACAGACAACACTTACTTAAAAAGGTGAGTGTGAAAGATATTACTGAAGGATAAAGGGATTAGGGCACGCACAGGCACACATGTGTCAGTGCCAAGCACAGCTTAGTAGTCATATCAAGGTAAGATGAAAATTCAAAACTGGAACCGTGAAAAGAGAATGCAGATAAGAAAGTAGGGACAGGTAGCAAGAAGAGAGGACCTAGGAAGAACTAAGAGATGTAGACAGAAGGACAGAGTCTTTATCACAGATCAGAAATACTCTCTGAAGACTAGTTCTGCTTCTGGTGTTGCAAAAATGGTCATCTTTCAAAGTCCTCCCTCCTCGCTCTCTGTGGTCCAGTTACTTTCTCCATATAGATGTAGGAAAAAATTAAATATTTTTCAGGTTTAAAAAACCCAGAAAACTAAAACTTTTCCCCTGAGAAGTTCTAAGATCTCCCCATTTAGAAAGAAGAATTGAAACTGTCGAAAGTGTTTCCTTATGCCATGGGAGAAAATGAATCAAGACTGAACTAAGATTTGGCCAACTTATAAGGTCCTAAAAAAAAAAAGTCTGATTTGTATTCACCAGAACATCTTCTCATCTATTCCCATCTTCAAAATCCTCTGCACAGAGCAAGCTATAATCTGGCACTATTTCTTGATATTGCCTAAATTTGATTTTGACAAACCATTTACAAAGACTAAGCATGATGGTTTGATTGATGATCCCTGCAACTGCTTTTCCTTGCTTCACGTAATAGCATATCCCCAATTATTGAGTTTTCAGCCAATAACCATCAATATATTTTGATAGAAAGATTTAACTCATTTATTAATTTCTATTTGAACCAGGACTGTGCAGCATATTTAGTAACTTAATGGATTTTACATCATTTTACACACAATCATGTATTGACTGCCTTTTGTTCAGTACTTTAAACTGATGTATAGAAAGGCAATACTTTTCCCTGAGTGCAGTTCCATAAATATTCTTCTAAAAAGCTGTATGTTGAATGTCGTCTGGATGTACACCACTCACTTGTTGGTACAATTTGTCAATGGTAGAAGTTATATCATTCAATTACAATAACATGAATTGACTTACTCAACTAAACTTATACAGAAGAATCTGAGCAAATATGTCCTTACCTCATTGATTAAGAACTGGAGCTGCAGAACTGCAGCACCACTTTCATGCTGGCAGTAGCAATCAACACCAGGCCTGCCCAATCTGTTGCCATCAAAGTCAAGGATTCTAACATTCCAGTTATCACCAGAAGTAAAGAGGGAAAGAAAGAACTACTAATTAAACTCTAATTAACCTTTAATTAACCTCAATTCTTCTTGCTTTCTGTAAAACAGAAGAATTTATGCTGACATTCTACTATTCTAATTAAAGTACCAACATCAGCAGCCTGAAACATGTGCAATTGTGAGTGATCTGTTCTTGCCTAGTTTTTTTCTCCTGTGAAACAAAGTACATGAATTAACACATAAATTCAGCAGAATGCATCTTAAATTTATTTTTATACATTATTGGTTTATATAACACATGAATGTACCAGATATTTGTACTTATCAAGACTAGACATATAATGAATGTAGATCTTATCTGTTCTCTTCGGGTCTTTTTCTGTGCATGCTAAATTGTCATCTCCCTAACATAGAGAATGATGGCCTTTCCCATCTGAGTCAGAGACTTTAACAAGAAACTTGTTCCAGAAAATTACTGAAGATCAAAAGCAAAGCGAAAGCAGAAATATGAAATATATTATTAGCCACCATATTGTGTGAAACATATGAAACACTTTCACATATTAAAAACATCAGGATTATCATCAAAAACCAAGATTTTACAGAGCCTGATCTACTTGTAACATACAATCATATTAGCATATTGTAAAACCCTGACCAAAAGAAGCCAACTGTCCACTTATTTTACCTGCAGGTAATTGCCAGAATCTTTACTTCCCCTTTCACAGTAGAAAGATGTGCAGTAAACCCTTCTAATACTGGCCTCCGAGAAGTCTAATCCATAAATTAGCAAATTTGAGGTTTAGAAGTTCAAAGTATGAAGCAATTGCTCTTCCAGTTGTTAAACAAGCAACTTAATGGATACCACAGACCTTGAGAGACCTGAACTCCACTCTTGATTTTGTTAGTTGTTCTAGTGGATAACCTTAGGGGGAAAAAAAGTATCTTTTCTTACCTGAGCCCTCATTTCTGTATTTGTAAGCTGGAGATACAGTTTTATAAAACTGGTGTTTATAAAGGAAAAGTTGTGTATAAAACACCATAACTACGTTACAGAACAGCAAGGGAGAGAAAAAAAGTAAAACAGTTTGCTGCTTGTTCCCAAACTGTAGTCATGGATACAATCATAACTGATAAAATAATAAAAACCTGCATCTTTTAAGCAACCTATTCAAAATGGACAATAAAGATGTATTGTAGCCTAAGGCATTTTTTTAAGGGTTGATGGTAATCCTCTGGTCCATTCTGAATGACTGTTCTGTGGCACTCTTTTTTAACATTCAATATCCACTTCTTGTAACGTGAGAGAAAGTACCAAAACCAACCAAGCAAGTAACCAACCCACCTGGGATTTCAAGCTAACTAGAACTTTTAACAGGTAAGTGCTTTCCTTTTAACCTGAGTTTAATACTCAGTACAAACACATGGCACTACTTAATGACTATCCTTAATGAAAATTACAGCTGCATTGCCCTGATTAAGCGGCTGTCACCCTTCAGCATCAGTATCACGCTAAGTCAGTTTTCTAGGAAACATCCTAACAAAGTAGATGATTTCACTCAGCATATCCCAAACAAACAAAGCACTCTCCAAAAATTCACATTTATATGCATCACTGTTCACCCTCAAATAAAAACTACTAAAATACTCACAAATTACTAAAATAAGAGAGAAATTGTGCTGTCTGCTTCATTCTGGCCAGTTGCCCCGAAGTGAGGACTGATGCTTAAATAGCAGCATTAGCACTGGCTGCTGGTGGTTTTCAAACATTCTGGGAGCTGCAGTGAGGTCCTTCCAGCAGAAGGAGCTGAAGAGATATGATGACTTGGCACATGTTCTTGGCACTTGAGCCCATCTTCTGCAAATTCTGTGTTTTGCTGCCAAGCATGGAGAAGTACAACCTTACCTCATCAAATCTTTTCACAGCAGTGTATTCCAACAGGACATACAGCAGAAGAAGTACCTACAGATCAGGCTTTGGACTGACTTTATTCTTTTTACTTTTGCCTTTTCATTTAATGATGACTCTGCTATCAGGGAGAATGGAGTATCTCCGAGGATATTAAAAGGGGGGACCAATACATCTAAATATTGTAAAGCAGACCCCACGGGTTTCAAGAATAAAAGCTAGTCACTATCTTTTCTCCTATCAGTATGTAGGATCTCTCAGGGGCCTTCAAAGCCATGCCAGATTATCCTAATTTATACAAAAAGGCGAAAAAGATGAAAACTAAGTCTGGATGTCTTTTGAGATCTTGAGCGAAACAAGCAGAATTAGAACGACGTACATCAAGCAGTGAAAGTGTGACAGCAATAACATTCTAAAAGAAAAGTGTTCTTACTGAAAACTACATTTAATCCTGGTTTTAATATCTGTGAGAGTGAAATAGGATTTTTTTCTCTTCATTCATTTGTATGCAACACTTTCTCACTGAGTATTTCAACATCCTGATATTCCAAAGCTTATAATTACTTGGAGAAAAAAATCAGTTGCTAAGATGACTAATTTTAAGTACTTGGATTCATCTTCCAAGATGCAGACTTCTATGACAGCGTAATACATTAGTAACCAAGAATTTACATTCTCATGTCCTGGAAATCAAAGTTGCCAGGGAACAATTACATTCATGATGAGAGGTAACAATCACCAAATCTTTTCATAGCATGATCTATGACCACTTTCCATAGTACCCCACAGCTTTTTTATTTCATGACTCATTTTTACTATGTGATACACACAGACCTGATGTGTCTCATTCTTCTCAGAGGTTAGTACTAACAGAATCCAAAGACTTGCAAGGTTTGGGTGTTCACTGAGAACCTAAAGTGCAGATACTTCAGAACTGACTCATGGATTTGAGGCCAGTGTCACTTGCAGCAGGTATTTAACTTTTTAGGACCAGAAGGGGATGAGGTAGGACATGTTTTTCTTCATTAAGACAGTGACTCTTTAGTAGCATGAGATTAAATCTTTTGGCAATAACAAGGACTGCAGTCTGATTCATTCCTCTTTGCAAGGGCAAGGAAGTGAAGATACGGTGTCATAAAGAACCTCCTTCCAAGGCATGCCAAGGCAGTCAGCAGATATCCCCTGTCAAGTAAAAACTCCTAAATTACATATGACACCTTTTTCAAAACCAAAACTCTTCCATAGAAGAAAACGACACCAAGCTATGTAAATAAGCAGCTCTAACTTTTTTTGAGTACTTAAGTAACTTCTTCCATGACTAAGAGCAAGCTGTGTACAGAAATGAACATTAAAGCAAAGGGTTATAATTATTAAGCAGAAACCATGGTCTCACATCTACTATTTTAATAAAATGACACACACAGAAATGGGAAATCTCCATTTACAGCGTCTCTTAAAATATTTGGGAATTGTGGGGTGCTGCAAAAGTAGCATTGCTGCTCTGAGTCCTTGTCATCTGATCTGCACTGACTGGTACATGTTTGAGTAGGACTATACAGCACCCTAAGAGCAGATGCTCGTGGGCTGGTGTTACTCCATTACATAAACCAACTGCAGAACTGACTTAGGGTGTAACTTGAACATAGAACAGCTTCTTCTTGCAGAAGACTTATTCCACTGAATTGAGTGATTTGTCAGTTTAAAAAGCACCAATGTATTTATCTGAACAATCAAGTACTGGAATGATCAAAGAATTCAACCACACCACTGACCAACTAAACCAACCAGAAGGTTAGTCAGCCGTATCTGTGTCACAGGGCAGATCTTGTCAAAAGATAACAATTATGGAAACAGCACCTTTAGCACCTAGGTTTGCAGTTCCGAACATAGCTACTTTCAGTTCCTGGAATACATATTTTTACAGTTTCACCATGGAGTTTCTCCAAGTCTCACATAGATTAATTTTCTATCTACTAAGCACAGTGCATATTCTAATACAAATAAATGCCACGGTCCTAAGTCCTAAATAAATGCCCAAGTACAAAACTGGAGTTCAAATTGATTTTTTTCTCTCTTTACATGAGCTAGTCTGTATTTTGATTTCTGAAGTGTATTGTTCCAGTGTTTTGTTACCCTCACTACTAAGAATGCCATGCTGTATGTGGAATCAACACATTTAGCTTTAGTTTCAAGCCTTTGCATCTCATTATGCCTTTTTATGCTAAATGAAATAACTTTACATTAGCAGAAATTTCTTGCTTTTAAAGCTATATCTTATCAGTCTTCTTCATAAATAAAAGCAAAATACTCTGAGCTCCTTTACTTTCATGTCACCAGCAATTTTCTAAGCTTTGAATAGTTCCTGTATGTTTTCATATGTAATCTTGAATGTGTGCTCAACTTCTTTCAAGTACCAAAACCAAAGCCACACATCATCTTGGTAATGGTTTCTTTAATACAATGTAAAAACATAGATGGCATTTTATAATTTCTTATATTCAAGATAGTTTTTTAATACATGTGTGTACCACCTTTTTATTACAAAAACAAATTGGGAAATCATATTGGTTTTGGTTTTCGAGAATTCTCCATTGCTCTTCAAAAAATAAGCACCTCCTACAAAGCTCCATTCTGTCAACTGCTTATTTCTGAGCTCGCTGAATTCCTTACAAAGGACACACAACCCATTCCTACCTTTATGGCCTTCTATTTGCTGTAGATTCACTGGGCACTGCTTCATTAAACAGTATCTTTGTGGGTTTTGTTTTGAACATAGAAGGATTCAGTTTTACGATGAGCTTCATTATGTCTGGAGTTCATTCAGCTGGTTAAATAAATAGCCCTTTTTTTTTTTTCTCCACTATGAAAAGGTGAAATACTGCTGCACTTGGCTGCTATCTTAGGATGCTACATGTGAAATATTTTATAAATGCAAACTTTTTTGGCGCCAATAAACTTGA
This sequence comes from Cnemophilus loriae, assembly GCA_013397755.1. Classification (NCBI taxonomy): domain Eukaryota; kingdom Metazoa; phylum Chordata; class Aves; order Passeriformes; family Corvidae; genus Cnemophilus; species Cnemophilus loriae. The sequence continues at coordinate 257,946 of VZTF01000399.1, forward strand.
GATTTTGGTCTACAGTCATCTTCATCTTGTTTATTTTTTTTGACATAGATTTCTCTGTTCATGCACACAAATTATGTAAGAGTTAATCTCAGGAACAGTTAAATATTTATGATGATCTTTACTGGCTGAAAAATTTGCTTTTGGCAAATCTTTGATTTCTTCTAGGTTAAAGCTTATAGATACCTTGCATTTTTTGGTAATTTTATATACTAGAAGCTATTTTATTTCCCAAAGCATCTGCACATACCATGAGAGTAAGCAAAACTCATAAGGCTACATATTTCCATCTCTTCTGAATAAGACTGCCTTTCAAGGTCTTTGTCATTTTGAGAATTATCTGTTCCAGAAACACAATGCAAATACAATCAACATGTGATTGAACTCAATCAACCCTAAACCTGAAGTAGTACATTGTGAAAAGCAGCTACTCAGAGATACCTACTCTAGCAACGTTTCACAAATAACACAAAATCATAGAATCACAGAATGGCTTGGATTGGAAGGGACCTTCAAGATTATCTAGTTCACATTTAAGTGAATAATTTCATATTCCATTTGTGGAATATCAATAATTTTAAATTTCCTTTTGCATATGCATACACACACACACACACACACAGAGATTAACAGAAACTACCTAGCTCTGAATTCACCTCCAAAAGAGAAGTCATTTAGTTATTAGTCTGTAAAAGCTCCACATTTCCAGGTAGCTACACTGAAAGATCTGTATTTTGAGGTTGTATTTCATGCAGTAGTAAAAAAAACCCCAACATTAAAAGGTTGCATTTACAGTGGGCTTCCTCTTTTTCCCCAGGTAGTCATAAACCTCAGCAAGCTCACTGACACATACAGATAAAACCAAGAAAGGCAACAGTGAATGAAAACTGGGATCCATGGAAGTGAGTGAAGAGTATAATTGATTACATTCACGGGGGCCAGTGCTTCAGAGACATTTACCAGTGCAGACACCAGTTCAGTCAAAATCATGACACATATGGGAATAGGAGGAGGAACGTATCTGTTTACAAACCCATCCGGTAAAAAGCTACAGAGAGAATAAGATGGGACAGAATAATACTCTTGTCGTAATGCACACTGGAGGTTATGGAAAACTAAACAGAAACAAATGAGAGGGCCGTGTGTTCCAAAGCTAGAAAATTACTTTAACATAACCAAGATCCTGAGCAACAACCTACAGAGATACAGATAAAAAAAACGATAGCACCACAGCATTTGATTCAATTTACTGCCTTTTAAGAGGACTATGCAAATCATACCATTTGCTGCCCATCTGTTTGCAGTGGGCACAGATGGTAGTCTAACACACTCTGCCTTACCGAAGAAACCAAGCAGGTAGCCTTAACTCAGCCATTTTGATTTGCTTTTTTCCTCAGCCTTCAGGCATTAATATTTAACACAGTATTTGCTCCGTGTGGATCTGTACACCCAGAACACACATAACAGATGCAGGTTATCGCATGTGCAGTCACTGATGACAAATGCATCCATCTACAATGGTTTCGTACTAAACCCAACTGCATTTAAAACTTAAGCGCCAATGTTGTGTTAGTATTTGTTTTCTCTGTTCTTGTACACTCTGCCACTGAATTTGCTGATATTTAGACTTAGAGAAGATTTAAGGAATTTTTGTTTGTGTTCTTCATGCAAAAATGAAAGACTATATAAACTCTACATAAGGTCAAAACAGTATTTTTTATATTTTTCTTTAACAGAGATTTTTTTTCTAATTTTTGTTGTTTTTTTAGCAATTAGTAACAGTGATTACAAGGTGCAGATTTTCTTCATAGCTGCCAGTTGAGAAGAACAACTGGTGACAACAGAGGATAGAATGAAAAGTGATCTCATAATCAGTCTTTTGTGAAAAGGTCAAAAGACCTGTCAAAGTAAATGTATCTAAAAATAAAAATACATTTTCCCAAATATTAATTCCTCCCCTAGTTGCTACAGAAAAGTTAGACAAGTAAAATAATACATTAAACCTTCATCCATATAGTGACAGAGCTTGAGATACACATTGTACTTTTTCTGTTAAAGCAAGACTGCTTGTTTTCCCAAATGCTACTTCCAGCCCCAACAACCAGACTAGGAGTAAAGTGATGAAGGTCCTACGGCAAATTATGTAGTCTGTAGGAGATGAGAGCAAATGATTAAATAATGTTTCCTCTTACATGAAATCGTTCCACTGTTTTGGCTAGTACAGACAGGGGAAAGAAGAACTTCATTGTTCAAAGGTGATAGAATAATTAACAGTTGTTGCAATTACTTCTGGCTAATTCTTCGTGCCAGGTATGTCACAGCTATGAGTCCCACACAATTCTAGTTCTGTGTTTCAATTCAATTATGGAATTTTAAGACTAACACTGCCTTGCATGCTGTTGTGTTACTCCAAAGGCAAGGCAGAAGAAATCAGGAGCACATATATGACTAGTTTTCATGGGAAATTTTGTGCTTTGTCCTGCAATAAGAACGTCCTAGATTTTACTCTTATCAGGTGCTAAGACCCTGCCAAAACTGCTTTGCTTAGTCCTATCAACCAACCAACACTGAACTGAAACAGTGAAAAGTTTCTACTGAAAAAGTGAGATAATTCTATACTTCTCTGAAAAATTATGAGCATCTTAAGGTGGCACTCAAAAAGGTCCTTTCAACACAAAATAAATGCTTTCTATACCTAACTTATTTTCTTTCAAAGCTAAATTCACAATTATCTGCTAAAATAACAACAAAATAATCCCAGAATTAATTTAAAGAAATTTAGTCCCTGAAAATCTCCAGACTACTAGCTATCAAGACAGTTAATAGGTTATGACAGTGAGGTGATTGTCCAATAATAGACGATTAGCAGAGCTTGTATACTGATTGACATATTTCTTGTCTGAACTCAACTTTATAAATAAAATTATATAATCATTCTGTTAAATTTTCTGATTACACTAGAATAAGCAGCAAGGAATACTGTGCAAATATAACCCCGAGGCTCTAAAGTAAAAGCGGATGGTTTGATAATGCATTTTTTGTCTTATTTAGTAATAGGTCAGAAAATTTCCAGGCACAACATCACAGAACACTTTTTGTTTAACTGAGAGATCTAAGTATACTTAGAGAGATACATTATGCAAGGGCATTTTGGTCAGAAAAAATTGCACCAGTACACAGGTACTACTGCACTGGGAAAGACAGCACCTGATCCTGACTCAGGCTTTGGAGGTGGTAAGTGGTTTAGAGATTCATTCGCATGAGTGTCTGAACATTTCCATTGTTCCAAGGAATGTGCCCTGTAACATCCATACGCCAAAAGAAATAATTTCATTTCAGTGTTTATCCAACCACAAGATAATACAGATGCTGAGGTCACACACCATGTTCTTTTTAGGCAGAGCAGTGCTGCCTAAAATATTAAATAATTCCATTACTCCACAGGAAACTGCTCACAGCTTGTTAGTCAGCTGATGAGCAATTCCTCAAATTCATCCACTGCTTCAGCTCTATTATCATCTGTTTAGTATTGGATGATTCCAGGAGGTCTCTGGTACAACACAGAAAAGTACTTCACATTCAAAAACTTATTAAAAGAAAGTTCAATATGTTAATCTAGGCAGTAATTTCATTCCAGAAAAACAGACAAATGACATTTCTATAAATTTCATTTAGACTATATTAATATTCAGCTCTTTTGCCAGTCAATATATTTATTTTTGACTCTTAATAAAGAAAGATGTTAATCTAGAATTTCATTTGTTAAGCAAGAATGGTTGCATAAAGCACACAGGAACACGTGCTATCAATAAAAGCCAAAACTGACAATGAAGCTAATCAAATTTGAATTACTAAAATTAGAAAAATGTAAGAATTTAATTGAAGTAAATTTAATTTAGCCTTTGACAAAATTTCAATGAATCATCTGGCAAGTTTTATTCTTAGGTTTAGTCTCATATAATTGACACTATAAATATGCCTATGTTGAAAGGCATTTCAAATATCAGTCAACCTTAAATAGTTTTATTTTCTACTATCATAAAACTCATGTCATTTTTAAGAAAAGATTTCAGCAATGAGTTACATGGAAGAGGTGCTTTTTTTCTAATCCAAGATACAGGTTAAATGGTATCTACATTTATCGCTTTTATAACCCTCCTGAGCAACATAATTATTCCATCTGATTTTGAAATAAAATACAATATAGACCACAGTTAATCAGCCTATCCATTCAATATACATGAAATAGGCAACCAGCAGCTGACTAAAATGTATTTCAGGAAGTCTTTTTGGTGTAAATGAGTATGAACTATCATTTTGCCACTTTAAACAGACACTTGTAGATTGCGTTATACAAAACTATGTTCATATTTGATGTCAGCTGTAAGAAGCATTTATGTTTTATTTGAATTAAAATTTATAATCACATTAGTTAACATGGGTTAATACATCGGTAAAGGTTTGAAAACGTAGTTAGTGAATACTGAATAAGTTCCAACCAGCATTTGCATTTTAAGAAAAGGCTGACTACTTCTGGGAATAAAATAGGACATACCACAAATCTCCCAGGATCCCAGTTTTTCCATGCCAATTACTGAAAATCTGCATGTTTCAGAGAAGCAGGACACCGTTTCAGAACTTACCATACTAATATGGCATTATTTCAGAATAACCCAATTCTTGTTGGACAAGAATCAAGATGGATCAAAACCACTTCTACATTTCCTTAGCAATTCTAATTAAAAAGCCTGAGAGCTCTGCCTCCCTTCGAGGGATTATTCTTTGCAGATTTGGAGAGAACTGAAGCGCTGCCACAGCTGAAGTACATCTGGCTCTCCCAGGTAACTGACAGCACGATGGTGCTGCTGGGGGTGGTGGCTCCCAAAAATCCAAATCCCTCTCTGTAGAATGAGGAGACCCAGCAGAGACTGTGGATGGTTATCAATTCAGCCCTGTTTTCCCACTGCCACGATCTTTGGCGAGATCTGCCGGGTTTGTTATCTCACGCCAGGAAGCAGGCCTGCAGTAACTGCTGCAGATCCAGCCTAGCATGAGAGGACACACCACCAGGGCCCTGCTCTCTACTCTTTACAATGAGAAAAATGCCTTCAGCTCCATCTAATTTGTGTTTCTGCAGCGTGACGTGAGGCAGGAAGCCTGCAGGGAAACAAACTCGGCAGAGGAAGCAAGATACAGTGTAGGCCATCCATTCTGCCTACTGGAGAAGACCCCATTATAATTTTAATTATTAAGAAAGGTTTCATCTAGGGAGAGACAGCTCTTGCAGAGCAATCTATCATACATGTAGCATGAGCGAAAGAGAGGAGAAAACTGGAGCAAAACAGGGAGAAATCCAGCTTCACAGTACACACACACACATCAATGGCATGAGCTTCTCCCCACACTGATTTTCAGCAGCAGGAGATATTACTCATATGGCCACATTGAAGTTTAAGTATTTAAACTGTAGGCAGGATAAGAAAGAGAGACCACAATTAGTTAAAGCCTTTGACTCTCACTAATGTGAAGGTCAAAACAGAAATCTTTGTGAAGCTAAACACAGAGGTGTAATTAGCTTTCATTTTGTTAAACCCTAAAAAACATTACTGACTATTCAGTAACATAAAAGCTTTATCTATTCTTTTCCATCCCACAAACAATAATCACAAAAATCACATTTCAGTAATCCTATATTGTCTGCAAGACATGAAATATAAAGATCACCTTTGTATGGTCACTGTTCCTGCACCTCTATATTCCTGATTTGTCTTTTTACTAGTGCAAATCTACTAATCTAAATGAGGGAAAGAAAAGAAGTTTTATTTTTCCAAGCAGTGTTCTTTCAAGTTCAGCATAAAAACTATCACCTAGATTAATTTTAAGAGAGATAAAAGAATATAAATATAAAAGGTTGATACAGAGCAACTGGGGAAAAGAGTTATTTATCTCTGTGTTTGACTTCAGTGCACATAAACATCACATTGCTTGGGATGTCTGTCTAGGAAAACTCCAGGGTGATTCTGGATTTGGAAACTGGACTGCCCATTTTCGGTTGTTGCATATTTCCTTATGGCCTAATTTACCAAACCGAGCAGGAGTTTTCCAATACTTGAAGCTCAAGAATCTATCGACTTTCCAAACGAATATATATTTATTAAGGGATGCTTTGTGCAACCACAATTTGTTTGCTAAATCAGCCCAAAAAAATCAGACTGGAAAAGACAAATGCATGCACACACGCAAACATACTGGAATGGAGAGAAATGTTTAAAGAGGGGAGAAATATGACGATAACAAGGAAAGAAGGATGTATTTGATTGGTGCTCTTTCAAGAGGCAGAAAAATGAGATCATTCCTACCAGAAAGTCACTGAATCAGCATAGAAAAACCAGAACTTTGTCATCCAAGAGGTATTTTAAAATTAAGGAATGGCAGAGAAACAAAAAGTTTATTTTCTGACATTCTCCAGACAAAGTGAGGGGGAAATGGGGACACCAAAAAACCATAAACAACCCCCTCAGTTTTCTTCAGCAGAGACTTCTGATGTTGTAATTTTAATACTCTGGAAGGATTCAGAATTTTCAAAGAGTAGGTAAATAGATTTAGAATTTAGGTTTGCCCAAGGAAATGCCAGTATCTGTATAGATAAAGCAGGAGCTGTACAAGATCTTCTGAGAACACTGATTTATTAGAACAAGCATTGACAAGATATACACACAGCTACTGACAATGCTTGGAGGCTTTCTTGTCCAAATTTGCTGATGGATTTCTCTTAAACATGAGATATACTCACATCCTATTATGTGATAAAAATGTAATGCCATAGCTTGAGTAAAGTTACACAGTTTACGTGTTTTATATCTTAGCACTAATCTGTAACTTGAAAACTGAACTGATTAGTAAGTAAATGGAAAGGGAAGAAACGCCTGTGAAAGGCATGATGTCAAACCGACCATGTTCAAAGGCAAGTATTTATTCTTGCTGAGTGTCCCAGCTCTTCTCTGCCAAAGACAGACATCAGAACTTGAAACAGATAGGTACCTACAACAGCTCCTTTCCTGCAACTTAAGCTATCATTACATAGAACATTACACTGAATATCTATATACATTTTTCCACAAGAACATGAAAACCTCACTAAAAGTCCTCTGCTGTTGCAGCCCACAGTGAAGCTTCTTTTCAGGTTTGGCTTTGCCAATGAGTTCAGCTCTGCACACGCAAAAGAGATTAATTCCTAAACTGACCTTTGCTATCCAACTTAGTGTCCCATTTTTCTTGTCGTTTACTTCCAGTTTTGTCTGGTTTCAAGCAATCACTTTTGAGAGGGAGCTCTACCTCTACCTTATCGACATTTCCCATACTGATCTTGCCAGGAGTAAGAGAACTGCAAATTCACCACACCAAAGCTTTTTCAGGGACTAAGATCTGCATTTTCCTGACTACTAAGACGGCACTGGTTGCTCAATGTGATTTCTGTGATCCCATAACAAAACAGCGATTTTTTGTTGTTTGTTTTGTTTTTTTTTTTAATTAAGCAATTTTAAATCCAAATCACACAGGCATTTATATTTCCCACAGCCTATTCTAATGTTTAGCATTCATATTCATTGCACACCAATCATCTGTCAGATTTATTATTAATGGTACTGTAAATTGATACTGATAGTGTCAGATTTTAAGCGGTCCTTATCATATTAAAAAGGAATAGACTCAATAAAATTTATCAAAAAGCAGTTAAAGTATCTGAATGCTTGTTCTACCTAATAACTCGACTATGTACTATAGATTTCATATATTTTTGTTTTAAAAACCAGTAACACATCAAAGTCAATACATTAAGGACAATAAAAAAGGTTGTGTCCCACCTTAAGGAAGATTAACTTTTGCACTGACAATCCTGCACCACGTTAAAATCAAGAGTTACAAGTCAAAATGTTCTTTCCCTTTACTACCTCATGACAGTAAATATTTGTAAGTTTCCTTCATTTCTTCTGAATTACATCTCTGCAACGAGGGTACATACAATCTATCTGCTGCTCCAACTACTGCAGTGATTTTATTTCATCTGGAAAGTACAAGCATTTCTTCTGTTCACTGAATATACACATTACACATTATTTCCCTGCTATAGTTGTTGATCCAGAAATAAAATGTGGTAAGAAATTAATTTACAATGCTAAATTTCATATTTCCTCTATTCTGGCTACTCTGCCCCATTATTACCATAGTCTATGATATCTGAAAGAGCAACATAGCTTTTTTGATACTTAGGGATTTAGGGGAAGGGGGGGGGTTTGTTGTTGCTGTTTTTTGTGGGTTTGGGAAGAGATTGTTTTTAAACAATACAAGTAATACCCTAAATTTCTTTGAGCTTCAAGACATTCATACTCGTGGATGACCAACGCATTATGCATCCTGCTTTACCTAACAGAATCCAGACCAATGACAACAGCTTTAATGCACTATATTCTAATGTTTTTAAAACCCTGTTTCCTGTGACAAACATTATCTTTGGATACAGAATACTCAGATTCTGGCCATATTTCTTCTTCAATGATATCTCCAGCAATACTGTTCCTTGAGCACAATGCAAATGCCACAGCTGGACCTTGGTTTCAATGCTCTGCAGCCAGCTGAAGAGAAGAAATTCTTCAAATGAAGGAAATGGTGAAGAGCAAAGCGACTGCAACTGTTTACTTAGCAAAGGCCTGGTAGAAATGCAGGAGGAAAATCATAAATCAGAGCAGCTCCTTCTTTGTTTTAAGCCTTATTTGAGTCAAATACCACAAATTCCGAGCTCTGCACTAAGGCACTTTGCATATCAAAGTGTCCCACATTAATTTAAGTATGTTTTGGCATCATCTTCGCACAACAGATTATGAAACCTGAACCAGATTAATTCTTAATTTTCCAAGACTCTCTCTGTTTCTCCTCGTGCTGAATCTATTTCAGATCTCTGTGTAGCATATCATGGTATTCTAAAGGTACAAGTAGTTAATTATTGATTGTCTAACCAAACCTCTTACTATAACATCCTTTCAGAATCAGCCCTCTTCTATTACCAGCTCCAGTTTTACAAATATGCCAGAATTGCTGGATTAGCATTGAAACAAATCATAAGAATAAAAGAATCCCAGTAGACAAAATACTATGAAAAAAGATTCCTGTGTCTGAAATTAAATTTTTAGAACTTAAATTCTCTGATAGTTAATGGAAAAAAGTGAATTTTCTTGGTTGTTGGAGCATGAAAATGTCTAGTCCAACCTCTTGTATTACCTCAATGAACACAATACTATTTAATAAAAGCCTGTCTTCCAGAAAGGCAATAAAGTTTAAGACTTCAAGAAATGAAGACCCTATGACTTTCCTTGGTAATTCATTTCAAAGACTAAGAACACATATTGCTAAAAATATTAAGGCAATTTGTCAGACTTGAATTTCAAGCCACTAACATATTTCTCAGTTTAGAAAATCTTTTCAGTAGCCATTTTATTCCTGTGGAAGGACACGTAGAAAGCAGTTAAACCATCATTCCCTCTCCTTTTTAATAAACTAAGTCAGACTGAGATCCTCAAGTCTCTCATTATAACACACTTCTTCCAGCCAAGTAATTTTTGTTTCTCTCCTGTAAATCTATCAAGATTTCTATACTTGTCTTTTACATTCACAAAACCAAAAAGACATGACAAGCAAAAAGCAGAGAAAAAAGTGAAAGCTTCCCTAAAAAGCACTGCATTCTGGTAATACAGCCCTTATCTAGATTTCACACACTGGTAATTTATATCTCCAGTACAAAATAACTCAACCACCAGTGCAGAATTAAGCTAGTAATGTAGCAGTCAACTGTTAAACTTCAGCACCATTAACACACACTCCTGCTGGTAAGGCAATTAACCAATTCTCTGAATAACCCTCACATTAAGGTACAGAATCATAAATAGAGAAGCATAACATGTGATCACCTCTCCAGAAAATGGGACATGCATTCTGATTCTTCATGGGAGATAATTTCATTAATTTTACCTTTATCTAAATTGCTACCTGCTTCATGAGAAGACACCTTGTCCCTGAAGACGAAGCAGTTTACCGGTCTCCCAAATACTAACATTATTAAGTCCTGGGGCAGTGGATGTGCCCTACATCAGAAAAAATAAATACAAACTCTTCCTCCTTGCACCTTCTTTCTTGGTAAAGATTAGTCTGAGCCATGGAGTCGTATGGCAGGTATGAAGTGTAGCTGATGCGACTCACAAATGTAATGGAGCTTCTGGGATGATTTGGGCTGCCACCTACAACCAGACTTGTGTGCTTCCTAACTAGGAAGGCTGCCAGAACAACAATGATCTGTAGCCAGTCGGTATGATCAAAGTCTTTGTTATTGTGCAGCAGGGAGAGAGAGACAGACAGATAAATTTTTAGGACATTTTGGGGACAAAAATCTGTCCAAGCAATGGATTTTTCGATGCTGATTATTTTGCCGTCTCTTCCACCTCTCCCCAGCCCTGGCTTCTAAAACAACATGTTTAACATTGACTATAAAGTCAAGCACCAAGAAGTCAAGGAATGTTTTCCTCAACTCTAATAGAACCTCTTATTTTGAGGATTAAACTGTATGGAGATCAAGAATGTGACTGTAGTTTAGTAGTTCCCTTATTTTTCCTGATTACTGAGAAATAAATCCATGAAACCCACAACTATTATTTCATCATTAGAAAATTACTTCTTTTTTTTTTGTTGTTTCAAAGAAAGCAGCTAAAAATTTAAAAAATAAACATTTTGGCTATACACTAAAAAATAAGTATCTCCCATGCACAACAGTGTAACTTTTCAAGAAGTCAGGCATTAGTGACCACTAACAACTGTGATTGATTTTTCATTAGATATGGAGTTCTCATCTCGTGCTGCTGATTCCCTGGCTTTCACTAACAATTTAAGATAATATATTGTGGTGGTTTGAAATAGCTTGGTCTTTTGGTGACAATGAAAAACAGTCACACTACACATAGCAAATATAAAATAACAGAGAAATAATTTACTGCACTTGAGACGAAATGCTTTTGATTCTCTAGCTATATAAACTGCATTAAAAAAAATAAAATAAAATAAAATTTTAAAAAAGAGGAAAATTTCAGGTGGACAAAAAAACCACACAGACCATGTCAGGTAGGCAACAGCATGCAAGACTGCCTGATATTTTTTCGTATTCCTAATTCTCATCACCTCTCATACAGCATGAAAGTGTATCTGTATTCTGCAGGTTAATGTCATTTGGTTGTTGACCAGCACGAATACAGAAGTCAGAAGAGAATGAAAAACATTTTTCATAGCATACATTTCCACTTGGCTGTTGTGTTTGTTCATTTTTTAAGCAGAAAAGACCGTGGTAATCAGGAAAGATCACTTTTTCAGACTAAAACACTCTTAACCCAATAACTAGTCCTTTTAATAACTTACAAAAAAGTACATTTGAAATGACACAGGTAGGAAAGCTTGTCACCTCACACTTAAATTAGTTTCCCAAGCTCTGATGTCTGATACAGAATCTGATCCAGAATCTGTTCCACATGTGCATAATAAAAAGGTCACTGAAGCAAAAATTGACACAATCTGTGAAGACTCTGCTTGGTGACAAATACTGCGAGACTAAGACTAATTTGTTTAAAAGCCTGAAACTGTAGGGAACCCAGGACAAGTCTGAAGAGAGTTTCGTAATCATAAAAGATAAGGAAGAGCAGGAGTTGTTCCAATCCTTCAGGCCACATGTGCCTAAAGCAAGAAGATAAGGGAGCAGAAGGAGGTGGTCACTGAGTAGGAAGAGAAGATCTACTGAATTATGCAAAGCTACCCTAAGACAGCAGTAAAGGAAGGCTTACATTTGTGGAAAGCACAAAGAACTGCTTCAGACATTTCCCCAGAGTGGAGGGAGAGAACACAACACAGCCTTGACTCCGAGCTTCCTGCACATTTCCCATCCTGATCACAGGAGAAACACTGCCCCTTGGCCCTGCTGCGATCACACATTCCAGAAGAACCACCTCCTCCTTTCCTCCCAAGTGGGCAACCTCCAGAGTTCCCCAAGGACTCGGGATCACTGACATGAGCTCTTGTCAGGGAACAAACCAAAACACGGAGAAGGATAAAAACTCAGGCACGTTGGGAGTGAGGCAGCTCCAAAAACAAGAAGAAACCTCCACACTACACCTGCAAAGGGGCACATCACCCCTGTGTGGTTCCTCTTCAGCACCTACAAAAAGCCTCATTTTTGTCTTCCACCAGAGCTGCCTGTACACCAAGCTCCCAGGAGTGTTGTTTTCCACTCCTTACTGTTCCCCCCTCCACAGCTGGAAACTCCCCATGGCTGAGAGGATTTGACAGCAAACCAGGGATATCACCTTTGCTCTAGAGATCCAGCCAGCCAGCAGAGAGTGTAGATGGAGCCATCATAAGGCAAATGGAAGACCTCTCTTTCAACTGTCCAAGATAAGTCGTAACTTTTGTGATTTGGCATCTGGAAAAAACCTGGGGGACCACATGGGATATTTTTTATATTTTCAGTTATGTCATGCAATAAGTCTTTCCAACAGTTATTTTTGTTGTCACATGATATTTTTATGGTATAGCACTATTCCCATGGTTAATAAGCTGTTTTTAAAGATGTACAGATATACAGCAATTTATTATTTTCCTTGGCTTTTACAAAAAGTGATGAAGTAAAGCTCTGCAGACAGCTTGATATAATTATATCAGTACAATATCTGGCATGCATAAATATGCTTAAAAGCATGCTATACATAATTAATATACTATTTTGATATCTTTATTTCATAGACTCAGAAAGACTCAGTTTAACTAAATATACTTATCCTCAAAGAACACCTCAGATACTTATTTTATATTACTAAAAACTAGGATTTTTTTTCTGACCTTAATATTTTGAGGGGTTTTTTTTCAACTGGCTGAATTTTTTACAGAAAATTATCTTCCATTCTTCACAGATCATGTATCTGAAGGTAAACCAAGAGATTTCATCAAATTCTACAGATAACTATTTATTTTGAATTGTCCTTACATACATATAGCTTTCAATCTATCAAACCATCTGTCTTACTCAATATGCAGAACACTATTGGTCATTACAGATTATATATATACATGCATATATCTACACACAGAAATATAAAACAATACATATGTATAAATAAAACTCAAACATACACTTATGTGTATATACCAAATATATATGTTAGAAACTCCAATTTTCAGCGACAAATGTTTTGTGGCCAGATTCCTATGAAAGGTATAGTCCCTTTGAGGTATCTGGGAGGTACCAAAATCAGAAGAATAATGTCTGACATATGAAAATTATACATAAAATGCCACAGAAACAAGGTAGTAAAACCAGCAATATTTTGAAAATTCAAGACTACTTTTATAAAATATATGTAAATCTATAAAAGGAAAGTACAGTGATTGTTTATTGCTACATAACAGCTGTGATCTTTTATAGTTTGATTTACACTAATAATTTATAAGTTAATTAGTTGTAAATTTTAAATGGTTGCTACTATTGCTAATTTAACTTTAAAATGTGGAATATCTTGTAATTTATATAATCAGAAAATATTAATGTGGTTTTGTAACTGAATAAATACTACTTATTAAAATAGCAAAGGCTGCAATTTATCTTTCACTATCAGCTGGCAATTCCCCTTTATTTCAGTTTTGGTAAAATAGTTCACTGTGCTTATTTCTTCAGGATGAAAATGAGATAATTGAACAGAAGCTATTCTCACACTGTGTGAAAACTTCCACAGATTCCTAAAAGGGAAGTGGAAATAAAGCAGGAGAGAGAAGAGGAATACAAGAGTATTCAGACACTTGCACTCCGTAGAGCAAAGTAAGGTAACATACTGAGAAGCTACAGAAAACAGTCTAGTTTCACTTTAGGCCTGGCCTCCCTAATAACATTTGCCTGACTAATTATGCAAATGTCAAGCTGTAGCATCTTTCTGCAGCTCTAGGCTGAAGTCTGAGGGAATACTGCTGATCATTATCCTTACCTAACCCAGATCTAAAAGTCATGTACTCATGTTTGTGAGAGGGTAATCTTTTCAGGAGTGTTAAAATAGTATTATAAATATATACATGAACTGATTTTTGAATATACTTAAAATCAACGAATTACACAAATATCTTTGAGCTGTTAATGAAAAATATCTTTCACTTTATCCTATTTAAGGACATTAGTGTCCGGTCTGGACATCAGTCTCCAATCTGAAGAATGCTGCATTGATAAAATAAATATGCAATACTTCTATTCTTTATGAGGCACATACCAAAATCCTCCATTTAACTGTGAAAGGCACCTCATCCTGACAGCCCTTCCTTTCTCCTAGCCAATTTATGAGCCTCAGCACCTGCATGCTCCATTCTTCAGCCATAAACCCATGCACTTCTGCCAGAATTAGAGCCCTTCCTGCACACTCCCCACTTTCTCATCCTGGTTTGTCAGTCGTGCACTGTGACTCTGTAGGAGTCACATGGAAACACAGCTGTCGAGATCTCACAGAACTTGCTCCTCCAAAACAGGTAGTGATCCTTAGACCCTCCATCTCCCCATTTCATTTTCTTATGGATTGCTGTTAGGAAGGTGTTTCTTCTAAAGTTCTAGAAAACAAAACTAAAAGCCACACAGCTTGGAAAAATGTCTCCAGGTAAGTAAACTTGTTCACTGCTGCATTTGGCACATAGTCAATGTCTGCTCACCGAGTGAAGACACAGCCTCAGTCACATTTATTCTTTTACAGAGGACAAACTAAGACCATGGAACATTTAAAGCTTTCAGATAGCTTAAGTGAGGCTGCACAATGCATAATGCTCGTACAGGCAATCTCCACAGACACGAAGTTTACTTCGAAAAATGTCAATGTCACTCTCAATAATTGCAAAACCCTAGAAATCGCTAAAATGTTCTTTCATTGTGTTTCATCTGACTCACCCTGCAGTAAGTTTTCAGTGCTGCTTCTCTGCAGATGCAGCAGTCATTGGATTTTTCAGAGACCACTTTCATAGCTCTGGAGATTCAGTTTTTAGCAGAACTGATATTATGAAGCTGGCTCTACAGTGCTGATATAGTCACCTCCCACTGTGAATGAAAATCTCATAAATGTGGGGGGAAACCAACAGTACAAATTCTGGTAAAAGCTGGACCTCAAAAAATACTGAAAAAATACAAGAAACTTTTTTTAAAAAAAGGCAAGCCAAAAATCTGACAGATTAGGGGTAACATGAAAGTTACTGCAGCACACTATATAGTCAGTGTGTGTGCATTTTCCTGAACCAGCGAAAAAAAAGGAATACTCTCCAACCTGGAGAACAGTAAGGAATAAACAATACTTGGTCTATGAAATTCTGTTTCTGAACTACTGAACCTCCACGTCAGACTGATATTTACATATATGTTGCTAGCATAGATAAGAATTTTACAGTGAAAATTCTTCCATTTACATGCTTGAGACCTTAGAAGCAAGATGGAAGTACAAAGAGAAGACATCAGAAAACCCTAAAGGAGGGCAAAGAATGTTAAAAGACTTCTAAGAAATTCAGGAATGCACAGTAGTTTATTTATCAAAATATAGGAAGAATTGTCTAGTCCTTTTTTACCCTCTTGCAACATGTGGATGTAGAAAATAACGATGAAAAACTAAACTGTGTAGATAGCCTCAAGAAAACTGGTAACGTAAACATTGTCCTTGTTCTGGTTTTCAGACCCCACCCCATAAACTAACTCAAGGTTTGAATGAAGGCGATCCCACTTTATACCTTCTTAATCTCTTTTCAAATGCTACCAAAATCTTGGAATAAAAAACCAGCCTTTGGATTACATAAACACATATATATGTGTGTATGTAGATATATACCTATATCTACACATTTGCACTTAGACTTATATATAAAACATAGAGTCAGTCCTAGAATGGCTTGGGTTGGAAGGGACCTTAAAGGTCATCTAGTTCCAAGGCCCCTGCCATGGGCAGGGACACCTTTCACTAGACCAGGTTGCTCAAAGTCACGTCCAGCCTGGCCTTGAGCACTTCCAGGAATGGGGCATCCACAATTTCTCTGGGCAATCTGTGCCAGTGCCTCACCACCCTCACAGTAAAGAATTTCTTCCTAATATCTAATCCAAATCTCTTCTGGTTTAGTTTAATACTGTTCCTCCTTGTCTTACCACAATCTGTCTGTGTACAAAGTCACTCTCTCTCTATTTCATAAGCCCCCTCTATGTACTGGAAAGTTGCTATAAGGAAGGCTCCACAGAGCCCTCTCCTCTCAGGTTGAACAACCCCAGCTGTCTCAGCCTCTCCTGACATGAGAGATGCTCCAGTCCCCTGATCATCTTTGTGGCCTCCTCTGGACCCATTTTAACACCCACCAGAACCCCCAAGTCCTTCTTAGCAGTGCAGGTCTCAATGAGTTCATCTCCCAGTCTGTGCTCAGGTCTGGGCTTGCCCTGACCCACGTGCAGCACCTTGCACTTGGCCTTGTTGGAACTTCACAGGGTTCTCATGGGCCCACTTCTCAAGCTTGCCCAGGTCTGTTGGGATGGTGTCCCTTCAAATGACAGAATATGCCTTCTATACTGGAAATCTGGACTTCTCCTAAACCTTCGGTTATTCACATTATTTGGTTCAGCACTCAGAACTGGCCTTTTGAACTCAGTGAAATAAAACAGAGGCAACAATTTCTGCAGAAATGGCAGCTCAGCTTGCAGCTAAAAGGACAATATTTACTGAGCCACCTCTACTAACAACCCCCCTCTAAGTCAGTGGTCTTTTGCTCAACCACGTTTTCTTTTTAGCAGTCAGCATGACCTTTGGTCACAAGAGGAACCAGATCAATAGTATCAACACGAACTAATCCTTGTGGAAGCATTTATTTCTTTTTTGTCTTTTGTTAAGCCAAAAAAAGGCAAGAATTGCCCCAGCTTTCAAATTATAAGCCTAAAATGGTACGCCTCAAGTTATGTTCCTAGACAATTTAAAAAGCAATCTGATTTTTTCGAGTTAAGCAAGTTCAGTTTTGTCTACTGATCTAAGAATTTCCGTAGTTGGAAACAGTGTGAACTCAGTTTTTGCAGCAATAATGGTTTATAGACCAAATACCTCTAAATGACACACTCATATAACTTTCAGTTTGCAAAATGTATGTGTAGTAAGAGGAATCCAAGTCTCCTGAATTTAATCCTAATCCACATTTATTATTGGTAATGTTATTGATGCACACAGAAAAAGTGTGTAAAATTCTTGTTAAGGTAGAATGTCCAAAGGTTAGCAAATAGAATGGTGTCGGTTTTTTTTTTTAACTTAGAAAGCAAAGATATCATGAACAAAGCTGACTATACTGATGCTAGACATGTCTATAATGTCTAACTGCATATGCCATGCATGTAGGAGAGAAAAATGCATTGAAGTGTGTATCAGTTAATTAATATATTGAAGTAGTAAACCCACACACATAGATAAAGTAAGATTTCTATTATAAATGGCTACACAGACTAGAAAAGCAGTACACATTTATATGCAAGGTTGTAGGAGAATATATATCATGTAATTTTTCACACTGCATGCAGCCAAGTTATCCAGTCCATCCTCTTAGCCTGCACTGGTCTAACTGATGTCCAAAGATAATTTGGAATTTTTCAACTTCCTTACGAAACCTTTGGGAGATAAATAATATAAGTTCTGGTCACTTGCTTCCTTTGAAGATCTGTTCACATCTCATTTTCTCTCAGTTTGAAGCAGTAAAGAAAGAAAGAAACTATTCAAAAGTGCCATCTTAATTTTCTAGGCTTTCAAGGCTCCTTTTCCACATTTTTCTCCAACACTAACAAATACCTGTTCTGTCCCACTGACACTGCAGCATCCCACTTGTGTTGGGGAGAGTACCTGCTGTGTGCTCACCATGGTGATGTGAACGTAAGGGGAAACATCATTTGTAAACCCTTCTCTGTTGCTGGTGTGCAAAAGGATTCAACATTCCAACACAACTGCAGGCAGACATTTTAAGCCTCAACAATTCTGCCTCTGAGAGAGGGTAATTAAATATGGTCAACAAAGACTAGGACTGTGGAGCATAAGAAAATGGTACTAACGAATCAAAGGAAGAAGTGAGATGAGAATTTGCGCCTTCTTGATTTCTAGTTTATTTATGAAAGCAGCAAAGGGCAGACCAATCTACAGATTTTTGGATTCTTGGAATGTTGTGTTTTGAGAGCTCATTTTAATAATAACAATGAGATAACCTAAAAAGATTAAACAAACTATTACAATCTATGCATTTTTCCCTTAGAAAGAGCAGCAATTAAGGAAAAGGCAAACTCTGCATGAGATTTTTAAGACGCCTGCCAAAATTCTGCTCATTTTCATTCCTCAGCTATTTAATAATTCAGGCAGTTTATTGCAGTCAAAAAATGCCCATTTGCCATTTCTGAATTTATATAAAGCAGAAGTCAGGGGGTTTTAATCATGCTGCCTATCTTTGGAACTGTCATTGTCCTTTTTTATTTCACCACTTTGAGGAGAAAGACCAGGGATAACAATTTCATGCTTTGAAAAGAAACATGCAATGCTACCTTCTGTAAAACTGTAAATATCCATTTTAAATTTCATCCACATACCCTTCCAAAATGATGATTTATCCTCACCTTCCAGTGAGATGAAGATATTTCTAAATAGCTCTGCTAGTTCTATTCTTCTATTGTTTCCATTTGAATAAGTTTTTTTCCCTCTCATTCTTTTAGGATATCACTTTCAATAAATGGGTATCTAAATGTTAAGGTCACCCTTACGCAGTATTATACCAGGTTGCCTTTTGCATATGTAACTGTACACTTTGAAATTCAAATTGCACAAGTTTGAATTTATGGTATTTTTGCAGGGAACAGATTGGAGGATACACAGCCATGATGCCGTGTGTCATATCCTTACAAACACTGATCTTTGAGGATGCTTGAGTCCAGAATATTCATTTACGTACAGATCTTGATAGCGCCTTCCCCTTAGCTCCTGGACAAGGCAGTGATGCAGGATCTGTGCTAACAGGGCTTCTAAGAATATGCCTTAACTCATACAAATACACAGTGATCTTTTTTTTTTCTTCTGTTTTTTACGTTAGTTACATTAGCGTAATGTCCTGGCCAGAAACTGCTTATGAACGGGAGCAATGTCCACCACTCACTGGAGATGTCAGGGTGGGGAAGTGGCAATCCAAGATATTGAAGCAAACAGTATCTATTGAATTAAAAAAGACAAATAGAACAGGACAAGAACTCAGGGATACCTGAGTAATTAAGACTACTACTCTCCCAAAATAATACTGTCAAAAGTCTTGGTCAGGGTTTCTTTCATAGCCGTGCATGGCTACCAGTCTAAATTACTGCTGCTGTGCTTCTCTGCATAAACCCTCACCTCATTCTCTTTGCAGGCACCATGGAGTATAATTGCTTGGGAGTCCAAACTGGGTCATGAATGGTATGCAAGTGAAGTTAGAAGCTTCCCTTGCTCCTTGGTGGGTAGAAGGCTACTGGCTAGAACACGCTGGTTTGAACCTGAGCTGATTGCTGCACTCTTTATTCTTCAACAGATATCAGCAATGCCCTTCTTATCTCCTTTTTTAAGGTGTCCAAACCTCATCCAGAACGTATTGCTAGTCAAGACTACCCAGAGAGAAAACAGCAGTAACTCCTCCAAGATTTTGTGGGCTGCAGGTCCATATGCATGCCACATCCATACCTTGGAATCCATTTGGCAGCACTACAATAGCAGTAAGCCTATTCTAACAGCAACAAATTCTTTAAAAAGAAATGCTAAAAAACCCCCACCAGTGTATTCTTCACAACTGAACACAGGACAGTAACTATGATAGAGGCAAGAACACAAATGATGTTTGTAAAACTACTGAATGTATAGCTTCTCCCAAATGAATCCATTAGCTAAGTTTAATGGTGTTCAGGATCCTATAGAAAAAATACTGTGCATTCAAGTAATTAAAGATCACCTCTAGAGTATTTCCAAAATAAACCGTTAAAACTACAATGGCAGATATAAGCATGACAATGTTTTATTTTAAATACATTGCTTCCTGAATTATTTTCTGTTCTTACTATCAGAATAAAAATTATCCTGCCAGTCTCTCTAACTTAAAATAAATCCTTTACTGGATATAATACTGCCATTAGGTAACAGGTATATGAACAATGGTCAATTCATTGTACATAAACTCATTGAGAGAACCTTTAAACATTCCCTTGAGTCAGGATAATTCTGAGTAATGCCCTGATTTATAGCAGCTTGCCTACAAGTTTGCACTCAGCAATCGTGTGATAGCTTTCACTCTTAGAATCTAAGAACCTCAAGGAATGATGCTAGTTTTAAACTCGGAACTTTCTGAGCTACAGAAAAACAAAATGTCTAAACTGAATCTCAAAAAGCCATTCTGGAACTAGGAGTAAAAATAATCTAGCTTGAGTTTGGAGCATGGTAACTTATATATATCAAGTTACGGAGTATATTTTTGGTGCTATTAAATTTGACGATATCTTGCTCGGAAACAGCAAAGGAAATAGTTTCACCTAATTAAATTACTTGCTAGCAGGACCTTTGGAGCATCTTCAAAAGCCATATGAACAAATTACTGGAAAATGGAATAGCCTTCCTAATTTCGTGTGCGATGATTTGTTAATGATTACATTAAAAAGAAACTGATTCATATCAAGCTATTACGGCAAAAGGGGATAATTTTATCTTCCACGTAACGCAGGTCACAGGTTTTTGTTATGTGGTTCTTGCAGTATTGTGATTCTGTTCCAACAGGCATATGTAAGTTAGAAAGAGATGAAGGCTGCTTTAAAGATGTCAACACTAAGCACTGCTCAACAGTGCCGACTGTACATCCTCCCTTCTTGCACTGAGCCACAGAACACTTACAAGGCTACATTCAGACAAGAGCCTTGCATGATGATGGAACCATCCCCTTCCTTGGTACAGAGAAATACATGCTTCCTACTGCCTCGTTCCAGTCCCCAAACCACAGATTCCGTGGTCACACAGAACACTGACGTGGAGGGCATGATTTGCTTATGGTCTATAAATCTGCCGCAAGAGAAAAAAAAAAGAAACAACCAAAAAATACTAAAGAGTTCTGTAATCTGAGAAAGCCATAATAATAGGCAATTCCTGAAAGGTGAACTCATAAAGAGAAGTAATTTTTTTTTATGTAGTGAAGAAATGAGTGAAAAGGGGTGAATTGTGCACTTTATGCCTTCACATCAAGATTTATATCTTACTTACAAGGTAAAAATAAATAAATAAATATCACAAATTCATTTATTACTATGATACTTCACTGACAATGTGGGAAGAAAGGAAGAGTAGCAAAGATCATGAAATATCTTGCATGATATTTCATGTTAATGTATTGGTGTCTTTAGTAATTTAGTGATTGCAACATAAAACATTCACACTGGACAACAGCAGCTGGCTGACAAGCCAGGAACACAGTTTTTAACTAAGGTGCCTGCTTCTAGGCAAAGACCTCAGTGGCTTTGCCACAATTGACACAGCTCCTGGTTAATTCAGTAGGTACCTTTAAGTAGCCAGACTGCCTGATTTGACAACTGTCATCAAATACATTTCTGTCTAGTGTTTAAATCCAAGGGAATAGAAATGCAATAGATGAATGTGGAAGTAGTCCAAACTGTAAGGGGCAGGTGGAAGGCACACTACTGCATCTACTTTGCTAAGTAAAATAATACCCAGGAGCAAAGCGAGGAGCAGATTCCTTCATTGTCCATGTGATGTAATCGTTACTCAGCTTCCAGGCTGTTTTGGAGAGATGCATTTAGTTCCCTCTGAGACCTAAGCAGGGAGTTGTGCAGAAGGAGGAATATTCTATGCAGCACTCTCCATGTACAATGTGAAAATGTTGTGCCTGGTTTGGATTCTTCTTCCCTATACAGTCTTCTAGCTCTATCCCCAAAGGTTTTTCATCCTCAAATACCACTGCATACATTCCTACCACACACTGGAGTTTGTAAGATACATCCTTTGTCGTGTGTTACAAAAATACTGTGCTGTAGGGCTGAGACACAGATCTCACGTATTTCAGACACTTTGAAGTAAAAAGAGGAAAGGAAAGAAAAAGATCAGAGTCCCTTAGTGGACCCCAATCAAGTGTTATGCTGGGTGAGATCTCAGAAAACAGAGATGAGTAGTTTTGAGGCAAGATACGCCATTCCTGGGAGTTCAACAAGCACTTCCTCAGATGGATACCATTTTCAATTGCCCATACAGCCTCTGAGTGACCACTACTCACAATCAAAAGAAAAAAAAAGGTGAAAAAAAATTAGTTAAGGAAAATTTAAGCAGGTGAAGAACCTCTGTCATAGTAGTGATCAGGGGAAAAAAAAGACAACAAATAATCAGGTGCAAAATCCAATCTTGTTCATAAAATCCTGAACCAGGATTTAATTAGATTTTTAGTTAGTTCAGCTAACTAAAATCTTTGCTTTACTTAAAGGCTGTAGAATGATGAAAAGCAAGATGAACTATAATAAAAAAATGGCAAGATAAGAATGCTCTGCCTCTAGAGGTTAGAAAAAAATTCTGAAGGATTTGCATCTACGAATTTTAAAACAAATTGTTTAAGAACCTGAGGACTGTGGAATCCTCTTCTGTCTGCAAAAGGTTAGTGGGGGAACTATGTAGCTTGCTTAAGCTTCTAAAAAATAAAATTCTGAAGTATGACAGACGTCTATGCTGAACATGTTCTGATTCACCCCCATAGATCTCTTCTATCTTTACAGACCAGAGGGCAACATACAGCAAACAAATGGGCTGAGGGCCTTCCTGCTTGTGCAAATGCTGCCTTAGCTACACACATCCAGCATTCTGAGGGTACAAGGGCATGCACTCAGTGGCACAATCACTCAAAGCATGAAACATACGCATAACTTCGGTAATTTATTACATTGTGACTATTTGAGTTCAGGAACCTTTTAGTGCTTATGAAACAAGACTTGAATATTGCTTTCAGATACCACATTGTGGAGTTTAGACTAATTCTGAACTTAAAGGTCTCTCAATATTTGCTCTATTCCATGTTTATTTTCCCATGTATATTGTTTTGCTTAATGGACATGTATATTGTACAGCTGTTACATGCACATTTATTTCTAATCTTTGTTAAACTAAAATTAGGCCTGATTGATGAAACATGTTTTTATATCAATTCAAAAAAGTACTTTGAGAAATATAGACATATATATACATGTATATATATATATATATATAAAAAGACTTCCATCAGCAATAATGACTGCAGGATATGTTCTAAAACATCTTAAAACTCAGCTACTCAGCACTTGTTATGCATAACATCATGCTCAGAAGAGGGAAGAGTTCACTTAGAGATGGAGCACAGTGAAAGAAAAGGAAAAGTGACAGAGCAAAGATAGTCATAACACTTGAACTCTTCCACGACAAGCTATCAGTAACACAGTATGATCTGACAAAATTAGCTAATAGAATAAGGAAAAGGTTGACATGTGAAAAAACAGTTTGACTGCTTGAATGCTATATATCACTAAATTTCATTCCAAAGAGCATCTGTCTGAGCCACTGATGGTCATTTTTTAAAAGCACTGCCCTTTATACTTTTAGCTAACATAAAGATCATGCAGCAGGCAAAAACCAATATACTGTCAAAATTAAACAGCAAATCTCTTCATGGCTTAATTCCCAGGACCTTTTTTTTCTACTTATTATCATCACTGACCACACAGAAGCTGTAAACAATTTGTACACATGCAATATTTGCCCTGTGGGAACCTGCTCTTAATGGATTCAGAAATTATGTCAACAGTACTTCACTTCTGGTAGCAGACTGCAAAATGTTGATGGTTCAAATGTCCATGACAACTCCTCAAAGCACTGGGAAATGAAGGGGTAAAGAGGTAAAGAACGGAAATCAGAGGCTTGGGCAAATATTAAAATTATGGATTAAAAGTTATTTGGGAATTTTTGGACCACCTGTATTACCTGACAAGATTATAAAGCAAAAATGTGATTACAAATATTTATATAAATAACTTTCAAAGTTAGGAAGAGCACAGTCACATTTTCCCATAACATGTGAATCAGGAAGTGAAATATTACAACGATAGTATCATTTAAAACTAATCAACTAATTAACTTGTGCAGACATCACCCTTTTGAAGATGATGGCAAAAAGCCATTTGGAATTTTGTGCTACTTGTATAGAGAGCCTTCTGAAATAAGAAAAATTGTTGAGACAAAGCCTTATATGTGGAAATTCTAATTAAAAATAGCCATTCTACATCCCAGGAGAAGCTGTTGAAAACAGAAATATTCCTCATTGAAATCTGCAGTTTTCAGTGACCAGCAGACACATTGATAAAATCTAGACTATTAGTCATATAATTGCACAATATAATAACTTTTGAAACATCTTATTGTACCCGGAGCTCTGTGACCTGACTCAGTCCGGTTTGTTTGTCTGATCTTTCTGCTTTGCCTCGTCTTTCTGATGTTTGCAAAGATGACTGACTGAAAATCAATCTAGTTAATACCTTCAGATCATCCACAACATCAGCTGTTAAACAGCAGAGGGGGAAATGCTATGGTGTGGTTTCATGATTGATCTAAACAAATTTAAGCCCACAGCACCTACAAAAAAAGTGATGCTCTGGCCTTTCTCACTGCTGCCTTTGGCTGAGCAGTCTGATCTTCCTCGTGCTGACAGCGTGGCTCGTTGCACTGCCACACAACCACAACAGGGAGGCATTTGTGCTGAAAAGCAGCTACGCAGCAAAAGACAAGACAGCTCCTTTCCTCTACACTGGATTTCCCAGTTCCCAGATCTGGCTCACCAAGCCCAAGAGGAAGGGATGGTAATGCTGGCTGGTGGTGGAGGGTACTGAATGGAACCGGTCCTCACAGCAGGAACACACAGAGATTAGCTTAAATCACCTGAGCACCTGCACCTGTTGAGACAACCTGAAATGTATATTCCAACTTTCTACAATTTTTAGTCCTTAACTCCTCAAATAAAGGAATGGATTCAAGAAAAAAGAGAGAAAGAGAAAATGCTTCATTTTTTCTGGATGTTCATTATTAAAAAAAAAAAATTAAGTTAAATTACCTTGAGTTTGTTAATTCAGAAAAACATATCAACCTATTCTTATATGCCTAAATAGATCAGAAACCTAACACAAGGTATCCAGGCTCTAAAATATTGCTAGAGTCTACAATACTTCAGTGGGTTTTCCCACTACTTTCTTCAGTATATTTAACATCCCTTTGGCAGTTTGTTTCTAATTTAAAATAGTTTCTGTAGATATTGGAACTACAGTAATATTAAACTACTTTCTGACAATCGGAAGTGAAACTGTCATACAAATATCAGCGTATATTAAAAACAAAATGTCAGCGAGTAAAAGCAACCAGCAAGTGATTCTATTTTAATTTTATTTCCTATTCCTAGTGGCATTTTACAAAGCAAAATATTGTAAATTAATACCTTGTCTAAGGGGAGTGTACGCAGATGGGAAAAACAACCTTTTATTTTTTCTTATTTGTTGCACTGTTTGCATCAGCACAGAAAGAAAGGGATTTTGGTGACCAGTTTCAACAAAGAGGGTTCCAGTCATTCACCCTACCAATGAATAAAACTTCAAGCAAAGCTCTCACTGAGCTCATAGAAGATGGAGCGAGATCTGAAGCTCTAGGCAAATATATAACCACTCATATGAGTTTTAATGGCTGAATAACCCTAAAAGTAAAAAATATCTTGAAGTGTTTAGTTCAAACCCAACTTTATTTAATGTGTGAGTTGGCTCTGAACATAGCAAAGAGGAGAACACATTTTTTGCTGCAATGTTTTAGTTTCTTCCACAAGTTTCAGTTTAAGTCAACACAAGCAACCGGAATTCCAAATTTGTATCAGGTTTATCAAGTAGATATCTAAAAGAACATTTTAGAATTTTAACAACCCTCTGTAGCATGTGCTGGATTACATTTCAAAATTGCTTAAGTTATTTTGATCCTAGATTATGAAATAGGCATTGTAAGGGGAATCCAATTACAGGACAAAAGAACTGGATCTGCCTACTTAGGAACGTACTAAAGTGAAACAATTTCTTGGTTTTTATACTTTTTTCTGGCCTTCTCTGTGAAGATGCTAGAAAGAGACCATTCCTAACCTTCCCTTCAACACACAGAGGTAAAAAATAAGGATAAGAAGAAGCAAATGGAGAAATCTAATGAGATAAAGAGGCAGTGGAAAGCTCCAGGAGTTGCAGCACTGCTCTTCCTTAACCAGTTCAAGTGCACAGCACAGCTCCACCATTTCCAGATACACAGGTTGTTCCTAGCCTGGGCAGGAGACTTCCTCAAGAAAGGTCAAATAATCAGCCTCAGCTGCAACCCAAGAACTCATAAAGGCATGAGCCCTCACGATTTCTAGGAAGTATATCACGTACACATGATCTTATTCTGAGATGAGAATGATTACAGATAAACAAGCACATGTATTTTCCAACTTGTTCTGAAAAAATGTTTCTCCATGGTCACAAGTCAAAAAACCATTGCCTTAAATGGCTTTCTGATGTGGATTTTTAAAACTAAAACTGCATCAAAATCCTTCTAGTGCTGTTCCTAGTATTTTATCTTGGGACTGCTTTTCCTCTCCACAAAGCACTTCAGTCTGATAGGTCACACACAAAGGATGAATAAGAAACACACGATGGCTACATCTCTGAGGGATAAAAAACCCTAAGCTGCTTGTAAAAAAAGAGATTTTTAGCCCACCAGATTTTTTCATATTTTAATAGCTGTAAAGAGTAATTTGTCTTTAAGCATTACGAAACAAATTTCATTCAAGTGTAAAGTCTCTTCATAAATAGGAAGCACAAGAGGGGGACCCAGTGAGCCGCTAACCAAGGTAAATCACGTGTAAAATACTTTTTATGATGCATTAGATGTGTCAGCATATTTCCAGGCTAAGAATAGAGTGGAATAAGCCATTTGTTATTTTTTTCATGAAAATAGATTGGAATTCATATTGCACATTATTCATGCAACTAGAAAACTGCAATCTTAACATGTTTTCAGTTTTGCTGCTTTTCTTTGCCAAACTGACTGAAATAAATTAAGGTGACACATTATGAAAATCATTGCACATAACAAATTCATAACTTCTAGAGCAGAAGCAGCACTAATTGCTCAAAAGCTGTCTTAAACATTTATGAGTTACTGTAGAATATGAAAAGAGTACAGCCTGTAGTTACAAAAAGACAACCATACAGCCAGCAAAGATGTGACTACAGTTCAGGAAGGTAATTCCCAATGAGCTCACAAAGCCCCGGTATTGTAATAATGTTGTCTGCAGCAGCACAAAGGTCATTGTGGGCTGACCTCCCAGCATGTATTCACATTCCCAGGCAGAATGTGAGTTCACCAGCTGAGTTCTTTCCTACCACAACCATAATCCAGTCACTCGGTTTAGGTATGCCCACAGCTGGCGAAGCCTGCAGGGGTGCAACACCTCAAGAAGCTTTAAGCTTTAATAAAGACTGGAAAAAAACATTCTTCAAAATGCAAGAGTATTTGAACAGTCTCTGGAGACTTGCTGATGAATTCAGAGAACTGTCCAAGTCAGATGATATTTATTCTCCTTCTCCTTTCAACTGACCCAATTGCATTAAAAGAACTTAAAAACAGTACTGGGTTTTTTTTTTTTCTTGTGTTCCATTCTTAGCAATTGCTATAGCTGTCACTAGAATATTCTTCAACTGCAAGTAGGAGAAGAAACTTGCAAGTTCTTTGTGTTCAGCTACAAACGTCAGTGTATATGGTCAATATATCCTGCAGCAAACAACAGCAACAGAAGGCCAGAGCTCTGCAAAACATGGCAGCTCTTACAGATGAACAAAAGGGGTAAGACTTGCTGGGGGTGCTGAGAGGCTGTGGGACACTGTAGAGGGCAAGGCAAATGCCAGACCTGAGAAACGTGCAGAGGCACAGTAACATGCAGAGGAGTGCTAGGCAGGTTGGAGTGAAGGACTCCTGGGTTTGCTAAGACAGCTTTAATGTGGGTATCTGCTGATACTGAGAGAATGCAGAAAAGTGGCTGCAGATTTGTGGAACAGCAGAAATACCACAGTACATGAAGAATAAATAGTCTGAAGATGCTGGAACTGAATGTAAGAGTTCTCTGCAATAGCAGGACAGTATTCTACAGCAGCAGATTTTGAAAAGACTGTGTCCTCTCCCTGAGATATGATGTTTCAGGTTCCCTCTCTCCTGGTTATCATCTCTTGTTAAGATCTCAGTGGAATAGCCAGATGGACAACACTAGGCTTCCAGTTCAGGATCTATGACAAACATGCATGTGAAGACCTGGCTTTCCAAAGTTTTGCAGAACACAGGAGTGCAGCAGAACAAAAGTATTTCAGGGTGCAAGATGCAGAGTACCTGGTAGCTTTACGATTTAGTGGCAGGGGAGGTTGCCCAAATGATTGAAATTAGTAACAAGATACAGTTGGAGACAAGAAAAAGGAATAGTACTTGCCTATGAAAGTTTTTCCTTTAAGATGTGACTCACACCAAGCAGCTTGAGGACTGGCTATGGCAGTAGTAGCAATGTGAGGTCTTCATGTACGCACTCATCATTTCAGTGAATGTTCAACAGTTATCCCTGCCTCATCCTTCAGAGAGAAAAGACAGGGAAGAAGGGACAAAGGGGAATCTGGAAGCTTCCCAACCCCTCTTTGTGAGAAAGGTGGTAAGAGAAACCAACAACAGAATTCTACAATATGGATGATATAATTGGTGGTTGTTTGAACTCCTAAGCAATAGCGATTATCATTTTGCCACTGTGACTGAAATTAAAGCAGGGTTAGTGAGATGGAAGAGAAATTTAAACAGAGGCCTTTAATATTTTGCCTTACAGACCCTAAAACCTAACCCGCACATAGATTTCAAGAGCCAGTTCTGTCTGCTGAGACTCTGATATTCTGATACACAGTACAAAGAATTTATTCAGCCTTTTATTACCTGGGTAATAAATAGTTTGTAACCCTATTAAATAGATCAATCCATCAACTGTTTTCACTTACCACTATTTATCTGTTCTGTTAATTTTATGAACGACTAAAATCAAGACTGGAGACAGGTGGTCATTTTCCTGACAGGTGGCCACATTACACAGCATTTTCCCAGTTCCCTTCCCTAAAATACAAATGCAATCTGGAAGTATGCAGTTGCTAAAAGTATCTTCTTTTCTTTTCTTTTTGTGTGTATACTGTTTCATTTTTCCTCACTTCAAATAGGAACTAAAATAACACGTAGAGACACACATTTGGGTGATGACATTTTTACCACCGCTTCTTGCATTTGAGGAATGTGCACACTGAATCTATTTATTCCATGATTTTACATGGCATTTCTGTATGTGGCAACACATTAAACAAATGCCTGTGTATGCATCAGAGTGCTCAAAACCCGGCTGTGAGAACAATTTCCATGTATGATAGATATGCCATTCAATGATCGTAATAGGCAATCTAAAACCTATTGATCAAGCCACAACAACAGTAAATTATATGGGGAAAAGAAGATAAAGGATAAGATAAACTTATCCTTAATACATTACGTTGTTAGGTTGCTATTACAGCCCCACAATGCAAAAGGGTAAGGGAATCAATGCTGAATTCCTTATGACCTAGAAGACAACATGTAAGAGCACCATCAGAAACATGCGCACAAGTTTTCAGGCTAAATGCCATTGAATTAAACAGCCTGTGGTTGAAGTGCCAGCCTGAAAATCAAAGGAACTATGCTCTTCAAGCATCTCACATTAAAGACTGGGTTAAATCATTTCAGTGCTTCAGTTTCCTCACATCAGTAAAACTGGGATAGCTCTATCAATATCTATTTTAATAATTTTGATACTTAGTGATTAAAGATCTCCCTAAGAAATACTGCTTTGTCCCCATTCTATAGTGTTGCTTTTTGTAGTTTTAATTCATATTGGTATAGCTTTTAAAATACTGATCTAGAACTGTTCTATCTGCAAATCAGTTCAAACATGCAAATGCAAAATGGAAGTATTAAAACTGAATGAATCCTCTCTTCCTTCATACTAAATGCTTCCCAAGAGTGTTTAAACTTCCTTTTTAAAGAAACTGATTGAGATCCATCAGAACTATATCATTTCCTGCATTTTGCTTGGTGTTACACCCATAGGCATTGGTTAATAAGAGGGATTTTCTTAGTTGTAAAACTAAGAAACAAAACCCCGGAAGCCTAAATTCACTTCAAGTAAAGACTATGTTACCCATTAAATATGATGGAACCAAAATGGATGACATTTTTTCTGAGAAAGGTAGATGAAAGTTTTTACAATGGAGATTTTATAGTAACAGCAGCTGGGCTTAACAGTCTAAACTTCTTTATGTAAAACCAGTTTTTAGTACAACTCCTTGCCCATTATCAAAAAAAGCAAAGATATGTTCTTGCTCAAATATTTTATTTCATTTTAATAAGGAGAACAAAACCTGAGGGAAAGTGCTGCCAGGCTATGTGGAGGTGGAAAGTACAACATTCATCTGGAATAACCACAATCAGCTCAGAAGAGTTGCTCTAGATTTACACTATTGTCCAGAGTATTAAGAGAGAGAAAGGTAAAAAAAAACCCAAATGTGAAATGTTTGGATCACATTGGAAATGGCAAGCTTACAAAACAGTAATAAGTACAACAAAACCTGATGAATCTCTTGGGTTACCCAGGGCTACAGGAAGCAATCAAACAAGAATATTAAAAAATTTAATTATTTCTTTGATTCAGCTTTTAACAGTATATTGGCAAAGGTTCCTTTATCACACTCCTTTTTTGTGTGTGTGTGTGTCTGTTAAGTAAGACTATTAAAGATGCAGGTATCAGAAATGTAGGTTCAGAAACTAGCAGCTAAATTCCCAAGTAAATTACTAGTAGGTTTAAACAATATTTATGTCATGCTTTGGAAGGAGCGCAGGAATGAAGCAGAATGGATGCTAGCAATGCCCACCCCCAAACTGCATGGATGATAACACATACTTCTAAAAGAGACTTCAGATTATCCAGAAAATTACAAAATGGTAAATCTTACACTGGAATCTTGCAAACACCTTTAAATCAAAATAGGAATATGAAAAATAAATCATTTGGTCTAAACATTACTCTCTAAAAGCTAATAATATTTCCTCCCAAAATATTCATATGATATTGATCTCTTGGTACTGCTTGGCCCTCTAAAAAGTTGTGAAATTGGACAAAAACTTCTTCAGTTATCAAAAGGCTGCAGAAAGTATCCCTAAAAGGAAAACAAACCAAATGAAGACACAGAACAAGAGGAAATACCTCCATTGATTAAAAATTATGGTAGAAAAAAGGGGTATGATTACCTGCCAATAAAAACCTGAATTCTAATGGGCTTCAAAAATTTCCAGTAGGATCTTCCAGTAATTGAAGAGCATTTAGAAAATGGATGGGAGATAAGGGAGCACAGTCCACTTTCAGTAGTGATTTTGACATTCTGAAGACAGTGTCACCAAAAGCAATGGCACTTATGGTGAAGTCACAGTATCACAGTATACATCTGACAAAGGTTGCTATATTTCTTAATCTGTTAAAGACCTGAAGAGTTAAACATGTGACAAATCCATTTGGTTTAGCAAGTTTAGCAAGAATCTTTAGAAAGACCAAAATAACTTGATGAAAAAGCAAAATTATGGCTATGTGCAAAATTGACAAATTCAATAATTTCCACTAGAAGAAAAAATCAGTTTAGTTGCTTATGCACTTGAGGGGAATCTAAACTTACAGCAGGAATTCTAGGAAGAGAAGTGGGAATCTCTACAACTAACTCTATATGGAGTGTTGATGAATACAATTGTTGCAATAAAAAAGCCCCATGAGAGATCCTATATGCTCATGAGCTTCAAGCTGACATGGAGGTCCACGACTCAATTTCTCTTTAAAAGATAACTTTACAAGATTCTGTTGATAAAAATACCCTGCCTAAATTTCCAGAATCATGTCTGAAGAATGACTGCAATGAGCAGTGACAACAAGGCTCCAGGGCAGACATATTATGATTATATAACCATAGATTGACTAGAACTAAAAGGAAAAAAAAATAAAAGACAGCACTGTTTCCATGGACAGAATAAAAATACTCACGTAAATAACATTTGATAATTTTGTCATTTGTCTTGTAGTTGGTTGATGAACAAGAAACTTTCTAAATATACATTTAAGAAAGTTGTTGAGAAATGGTGTTTCCTATTTTTTTTTTTTTTAATGAAAGGTGCTTGCTCGAGTCTGCTCCTCCCAAAAGGTTCTGCTGATTTTTCAGGCAGTTTGAAAACACTTCCTATGAAATTCCCAATCTAGTTACGGGGAGCTTCTTTTGCTCTCATCCAAGATGCTGAACTATTTCATAAGCAGCAACACGGGCAGATTACACTTGATCTTCTATGCCTCTGATACCAGGCTTACCTTCATTCATAAAAGCCATTCACAGCGTCATGGAATACTGACAGACTTTCCCTTATAATCATTACTGGAACTACAGACAATATTAGTTCTTTACAATCCTTACTAAGGAAAAAGAGAAGAAAGCAAAAATGAGAAATACTGAATAGAAACTTGGATTCTAAAGGTATCTCTAGCAGGATGAGAGTTTTAATTAGCAAAGTAAACCTGCTAATTAAAAGGCAAATAAACTGATGGCTTTAATACATTTGGCTATTTCTAAGCCAGATTTTGAGACATACTTAACACAATCTAAGGTTTTTTTCTGACATTCAGGTGATTTTACATAATCATTAACTCAGTATTAGCACTCATGTTTTAAAATACATTTCAGTACATTTACAAGAAAATAAGTTACGATTCCTACACTAATGCAAAACTGACCCCAATCTTGAAGAATTATTTACTATATGATCACACTGAAGTGTTAAAGGAATGCTAAAGAATGTTAATTAAAGCCAAGAATTCAGAAATATGATCACCTGCAAGAGTTAAATTTGCATGCGAAACCTTGATTTGTATTCCATTCTGTCTTAATTAAGATCCTGATGCCAACATCATATCAGTGTCCAGAAGTGCAATATATTTATCCTGGGTTCAAGCCCTAAAGCAAAAGGTAGCAGTCTGTCTTTTCCTGCTCTCTATCAATGCTCAGACCTTGTAAAACTAGGAGCTGATGACCACACAGGTGATGTTCTAAATATGGGAAATATCAGAAGCAAGGACAGATAACATAACCCTACTTAAGTACTGATTCCTTATCTTTGCAAACTCAGAGATCTGTTTATACAGGTCGATAGTGTGAGTCTCATCTAGTGGTGCTTAGAGACAAACCAGTAGTCAGACAACCATTAGGCCCCAGGGGAAGTTTTGTTTCTGGATAGCAAAGGTAACGACTGAGCACATAGATTGTGAACATTCTTTCTGACTGTCTCCACCATTCACAAGTTGCACCTGTCCTGTTAGAAACTGCACCACATCAGCAGAAATTGCTGGGTTTTTCGGTTGCCAGCATTCAGGATCCTGTTCTAAACTAGAGAAGTAGAAGAAATCTTTAAACTATTCAGCGGCAGCGGTTTCGGTGGCTTTTGCCCAGATGAATAAATTTAGCTGTACCTGATGCCCCTCTTGGGAGAACAGAAAAACTTTCAGTCCCTGTAGAATGTTTGAAACATTCCAGGGGAACCAGAGCAGACACTTTGATAGCTGTACTTTGGGAGCAGGCAACCAACTAGACTGTTTCACGAAACCACCAAAATTTCCTCTTTTTCTCCTCATGATATAACATCACTCTCACAGGAGAGGAGACAGGAAAGCAACTACAGAGAAATGCAGTAGTTCAAAAAAGCAGTATTTCATTCTTTCATCCTCATTTCCTCTAAGTGTAATGTCTGTGCTTCTTCCTTTCTCTACAGCTCACAGGACTGCAAAGCAGACAAGGACTCTGATACAGCTCTTCCTTGTCAGGCCCCAAAGCATAAGGTTGGTGAACAATTCCGACAACAGCAAAGCTGGAGAAGTGTGAGGACAGAACTAGACACAGGACTAATGAAAAATGAATGAACATGCAGACCTAATTGTACCATATTTCTATGAACTCTACGTTTCAGAGTTCCTTTGGTTAGGGCAGGAATGTAGAAGTAAAAGAATTCATTCTTAATAGAATGTCTCTTAGTATCTTTTCTGTGAAGCCCTAGAAAGGGTTATGGCTAGCCAGAATAGGGAAGCCCCGGCAGTGGTTAGCTAAAATAGACAAGTAAGGTACAACATTCTATCTGACTGCTCAGAATTCCGTTAACTAATGGATTTCAAGTCAGAAGAGAACCATTCCTCTAAAGAAACTAGTAAGGACTAAGTGTTTTTCTGTCCTCTCTTGCAGCAGAAGATTTAGTCTACTTCTTGGAAGAGGTAGCAGGTAGAGTCATATATATTCCTTTAAAAATAGTTAAACACTTTTTTTAAACAATTGGAAAATATCTCATCTTTAAGTTGTTCAGCGGCCATGAAAATTACACTGTTTCCTTATTGCATTTATTGATCTGCCAGTGATTTAATTTACTCTTAAAAAAGGGAAAGCTTCTTTGCTGTAGTAAAACTATCAGCCTAATGAAGTGATTCTTGTCCTTTCAAGTCCAAAGCAGTGATCTATCAATTAAAACTGAGGCAACCCACAAAATAAACCAGTTAGTTTTTCATTAGTATTTCCTTTCATTTGAGAGTTGCAATGCTAGAGAAATCCTAAGCTACAAAGCTCAGGAACACAGGAGAAGACATTCTGAGGGATGATTTTCACAGGAGAATTTGCTTCTCCTCTCGTTTCAGAAAAGACTGGGGTTTCTAGTTTTGTTTTCATATTATCTGGGACATCCTACTTGAGGAAGTTGACATCTTGAAAAGCTTATGGTCTGGATGATGGTTTTAATTTAGGTAAGTTATCTTTAAACTAATTTAAGGTCCATTTTTATACAAAATTTTGTTTTTATTGAGAAATACACGCTCGAGAATGGTTATTCATTCACTTTATACAAACCACACACTGTGGAGGCATGATTAAAACGCATCTGATAATTCACAGGTGCTTTTAACAGAGCTCATCACTCTGTTGTGAATGTATTTAAGGATTTCCTTTATCTGTTGTTCTGGAAAATATAAACGTCGTATTCCTAATTTTAAAAGAATTTTAAAACCATGCATTACATTTATTAAATGTAATGACTTCTTGACACTGGTAGATACTTCACCATTTTACAGCTACCAACAGCAGGAATCAAGTTAAAAGCTCTTTTTACTAAAGGCCAAAGGACTTGAAAAGGCAAGTCTTGGATCTTGCTGAAGATGAAAACTTTTCTCTCAAAAAACCTATGCGATCACTTCTAGAAGTGCAGGTGCCTCTATCCACCAGACACCTTATTGTATGAATGAAAAAGGGTACTGATAGAGCATGAAAAAACTTCCCCATTAACAGTACAACATTTTTTGTGTCTCAAAATAATGAGGAACAAAAAAGGAATGGTTATTCTGCTTAAAATAAAAGTGCTACAAGCACAGTGTCCTGATCATACCCTTCTTGGAACTACAGCAACTCTTGACTCGTTCAGTTCAGGAGGGCAGGATGTGGGGGTTTGAGGGAGAAGAGAATACTCATTAATTAAGAGAGATAGAACAAGAAATCATGGCTAGCAGGTTTTCACAGAGCTCTTAGGTTCCAGCCCCTATTATAACCTGTGCATGTTATCCAATGAACTGTTTATATAAAATAAATGGATTTACCAAAGAGCTATGGGTTCAGACAGGCAGCTCTGAATTTAAGTGCTACTTTGAAATCACCAGATCTATCAGGTACCATTTGATCTTCCAGTATAAACTAACATTTTATTAACAACTTCTGTGAAACAAACATATGAAGCTATTACGAAACAGATATTCCATCTGTCTTGCTAAGATAACATGATCTACAAATATGAGAAGAACGTCACATGTTATAACTATTGCATCTAGTCACTGTTCCAAGTAAAATTTATAATCTGTCCTTCACCACAGACTGCAATGCAAGACTCCTACTTTAAATTATGTGACTAAATCATTATTCTATAAAGACTAGGTTGCACTTGCTTTTCCTACAAAGTGCAACACTTTAAGGTGAAAAATACCTCACAGGTATATATGGTCTGGTAGGAAAAATGTTGTGTGTAACGGGATGTGTAGGTTTAAACATTCTGCTAAGAAAGCTGAACTGAGAGTCCCACATCCCAACTCTGTACATCCACAATACAAGTCAGTGGATGAGCACAAACTCTCAGAAGTAGCACCCACTGCTGCATTTTATGTTCAGTCTGATCTTATACACTTGCTCAGAGAAGGTCTGCCAGATCCTAACCCTGTAATAGAGGTCGCTGGAGAAGACTGATCAACCATATTAGTGTTCTATCATGAGACTGTACTCTTGGGCTTCAAAATGATGCCACTCTCATGAGTTTTTTCGAATTAGATAAAATGAACTGGTATTAAAACTACACAAATAATGTACTAAATTGACTGTAGGATGTCTGCAGAAGGAATACAAGACACTTCCCCTAACCAAATCACAAATTTTAAATCCAGTTCTTCAACAGATAAAGTATTGATGCATTATATTAGCCTCTCCTTAGTTCTATGCATTTAACTTGAAGTTTAATTTCTCAAAATCTACAAATTAAAATTAATACAACTGCTGTGAAAAAGAAAGCCCTATTGTTATAATTTAATGGGAACTGGGGCACACATCTATCCACACCTGAAATGGAGAAATTATTTGCAAATCTGAACTTATGTATTGCAAATAATTAGGAAAAAAATATAAATATTTTAAAAGCCTAAGTTGGTATGTTCTAATCATAGGTTTCCAAGAGAATACTGACTAAAGTCATTCATGTGCATGTCTACTACATGAATGTACTCAAATGTATTCTTCTACCACACATCTCACATTGATTCATCCCATAATAAAGGCACAGTGCATTTGAAATCAGTGTCTTGGATCAACCCACATAATTCAGTCAATCCTTATTTATTTACTGAAACAACTGAAATATATAAATGTGTCACAGAGCTATCGATTCTGCCTTGCAGAAAATACAGCTAAATAACAAAACAGAAAGTCAAACTCCTCTAAAGGTCACAGCATATAAAATGAGGTTGCTGTAGCAGCTTAAAATGTAGTGTATCCAGTGACTGGGACTTTGTTGGAGCAACCACACAAAAAACCTAACCAGAAATCAACTATAGTACTAAAGACTCATATTCCAGTATTTCTTTCTTATGCTATCTGTGAGCACTTTTAGGGTTAATGTTGAATATCAAGATATAAATATACCCAGAGATATGCCAATATTTATTCAATAAAATGAACAAATCTCAGAAACTGATTACTGGAAAGCACAGTTACTGTCAGTAATTAGAACGAAGATGGTGAAATACTTTTTCTGCTCAAATTATCAGTTTTACAATTCAAGCATGTTAAGATCACCGGATTTCCACTCATCATTGTCTGAAAACCACAACTGTTCAAACAAACAGTACTGCAGACTTTTTGAAAAGTGTGCTGTGTCTGGCTGAAATGGAGCTGATTTTCTTCACGGAGCCCTGCAGTGCAGTGTGTTTTGAGTACGAGACTAAAACAGTGTTGATGAAACACCAGAATATCTCCTTCATAACAATGCTAAATAGGAGCAGACTCACAAAATTTCTGGGTCACTTCCCCTCCCTGTGCTCCCTGGATGAAGAGACTGATGCCACACTTACATTCTTTAATGCCCTCTAACACTTGGCTACTTCAGCTATTCATTTTCTGATAGCTTTTGATCCACAAGCTCTTTTGGACAAACTTGGTTTCTCCCATGATGCTCTTTCTTAATTCTTCTTTTTGTACTCATGTGTGGCTTTGAAAGCTGTATCTGAAGCATCTGGAAAACATCTTGGTTCTTGACTTGAACAGCTTCCTTAGAAAAATATGTTATTCAGAGACTGCTTTGCACAGGTCAGGTGAAAGATGGAGACTAAAAGATGGAGATTGACAGAATATTGCTTGCTTAATGCCACTAAGAAAAGACAGGTCAGGGCTGAGGAATAGCAATCTAAAAACTATAAGAACTGGAGTTAAACTAGGTCAGTTAGGGAAAGAGTGAGTAAGCTGACCATGGATGAGGGAAGAGAATTTCTTCAAGAAAACCTTTCCCTCCCCCTCTCCTGAATGAGATCATAGTCTCTGTTTTGTTCATCTCCCCATTTCCTGGACCTCAGGAAAAACTGTGCTTTTATCCTACACCTTTATCTGAGCTTTAGGCTGAAATAGTGTGTGACTGTGTCTGTCCCATTTCCTACCAAACCACTCATCACATGGTTCACGTTCCTTGCTGCCAAGGATCCTCATAGGGGGATCTCTTCGGTTCCAGAAACTTCTTCTCCTTAGGTATTCCCAATGCAGAGACAATTATTCAGAGTCATTGCAGCCTTTCTATCTCGTAACGGGCATTCAACCCTCCACAGTTCCCCTTCATCCCTGGGCTCCCTCCATTAACAACATATGTGCAAGAAAGGCACCTAACTACAAGAAGTCATCAAGGATTTAAATTGAATGAATGCCTCTAGCTAGAAAAAAGTAGGTCTCTTTCCACAACACTAAAATGCTCCCACTGTATGCGTCTGCGTACTTTGGGTTTGCCTTTTTGCTAGATATTAGCTTTCTTAAGTTATTTGGAGAAGTATCAATTCCCTCTGCCATCAAGATTATCCACCAGATAAAAGCAAAAGAAGAAAAGATTCAAAATAACTAAGTGTGTAGTATGACTACAAATTTCTGTGGTTTAAGGATGTCTGCCAAATTTAGGTCATGGGTATTCGTCTAAAAAAGATAATTAGCAGACTGGAAAGGAGGGCAAATTGATGTGCATTATTTCCTATGCACGTCAACACTTCTGTTGATGACAAAGTTTGGAACAAAAAAAGTAGGGAAAGCTCTAAAGCTGACACAAGGTCTAATTAAGACACATCACTTCTTTGAAATAGTTGACCAGTAGTCATAATTTCAATATCAGAGTAAGTTGAGGGGTTTTTTTTATTATACTCAAAAAAAAAAATCTTGTAACAGACATCCAGAAAGCATTTTTCAGATAGTGTTCATAAATGCAGTCATCAGCTCCAATTAAAATGCTGCCAGAGTCATCCACCTGTATGCCAGTCTTACGTGCATCTCCAAATATATGAAAATCTGTATTTTCTCAGTAGATTTGTTTGCAGATGTCGGATTCCATTTTTATCTCCTGGATAAGCAGCAATTGAAAGTGAGGGAACTCCAGTACATTTAACTGTAACATATCCAGTCTGCTTACTTAAAAAGCACGGTAGAGGCTTGGGAAACAAATGGACCCGAACTTATGCATGTATGCAGAAACCTCATATATATATATATATATATACATATACACACACACACACACACATACACATATATATATGAATGCACACATAACCAGGTGCATAGCAGTCTTAGCATAGAAAAAATTCTCCAAACTCTGGTTCTGTCAGATTTAGTAATACAGGTAAATTTGATTATTTTGGTATCTTTTATAATAATTTTTTATTCTTGTAGATTGACAATAAACTCATTTCTGTAATAACCTATTTAGGTACCTATACACACAAAATTACATATTTGTATGTCGATTTCCAGGGGAGTTTTTAAAAGAACTTACGTTAGGAGTACTGACTGTCAGTGAAGTTCATATTCCTGAATAGCTCGAGTTCTCTAGAAAAATCTCAAATATATTGTACAATGAGATAAAAGATGAAATGTATCAATGATTCCTCCAAGTCAAACAACAGAACTTTGGGTTTATGATCTTGTCTGTGCTACCCCCATTCCATCTGCCCAATAAATCACACAGAGTAAACAGCAGAGAACACAGTTGACTTATTTTAAGGATAAAGAACTACTGAAACCTTGTTTAGATTAAAAGACAGCAGTTCCAGGGAGAGTGAATCTGTCACAATTTATATTTAGCTTTTATGCCACCCTTCTCCAAGACCAAAACCTCAAGTTATATTCTCCTCTTTTCTTTTAAAGTACATCCAACCTGATGTCAGACATTTTTTACCACATTTCCTTTAGCTACTGTAAAATTCCATGCCTACTCAGAACTCTGCCAGCAATGATTTAATTAGTGCTATTTATTTTCTTTGCTGGATTTTCTCTTTTCTAGAGTGCACAAACAGCCTCAGTTTTACCTCCCAGGAATACAGCCTCTCTGTGTACATCAGCTGCTGAGGACCCACGACGTTCAACAGAGCTATCTTGGGTTTAGATTTCACCTTCCCCTTTACTTGGCACAGTAACTCTGGAATCAATGATATGTTTACTGGCTGTTTCACAGAAAGAAACAAGATGATCTTATAAAATCACTTAGCTTGGAAAAGACCTCCAAGACCATCAAGTCTAACCGTTAACCCAGCACTAAAAAGTCCACCACTAAACCATGTCACTAAGTGCCACCCCTGCACGACTTTTGAACACCTCCAGGGATGGTGACTCCACCACTTCCCTGAGCAGCCTGTTCCAGGGTTTGACAACTCCTTCAGTGAATTAATTTCTCCTAAGATCTGATCTAAACTTCCCCTGCACAATCTAAGGCCACTTTATTTTGTCCTTTCAGCTACTTGAGAGCGATAAGGTCCCCCCTGCGCCTCCTTTTCTCAAGGCTAAACACTCCCAGCTCCCTCAGCAGCTCCTCGTAGGACTTGTGCTCCAGACCCTTCCCCAGCTCTGTTTCCCTCCTCTGGACACGCTCCAGCACCTCAATGTCCTTCTTTCAGAAAGAGGCCCAGAACTGGACACAGGATTTGAGCTCTGGCCTCACCAGTGCTGAGTACAGGGGACAATCACTGGTCCTGCTGGCCACATTGTTGCAGACACAGGCCAGGATGCCAGTGGCCTTTTTGAAGCCATGTTTGTTTCTCCACAAAACATACCTGTTAAAGTAAGTATTGCTGTACCTTATTTGTCATTCAAAAATCACTCATGCTATTAAAGCATTGGAAGAAACACACAAAACAGGCCAGAAAAAGTTATTCCAAATATGATCCTAAAGCAGAATCTCTCTTGAGCAGAACCTGTAGAATTTTTGTGATTTGCAAATGGCTTTACATGAAGATTTTTTAAATGTAAGTAAAAGAGATGCTATCTTCCATACCACTCAAAATTGAAAGACTATTTCTATATTTTGTAGCAAATTTCATAGACAGCCGCAGTCTGCCATACTTGAATTTATCAGGTGCAATTTCGTACACTAAGACAAGTCAATTTAATAACCTGCTCCTTAGTGCTAAAATTTTGTTTCTCCTCCATTTCCCTCTCTGTCCACTCCCAGCTGCACTCCTTCCACTTTCTTTATGCATCATTCTGACTAACACTGGAGGTAAGCACCAGATACATCAGTTTGCTAATCTGGCAAAAAAAAGTAGCACAGCAGAAGAACTGGTGTTTTGCCAGGTTAGTGCATTGGATGGCTCACAGTAACATATCTGACAAGCACCAGAACTGGAGCAAAGCAAGTGTCAGGACTGTGCAGCTAAGCTAAAGGTGGGACCAGAGCAATGCTTCTACTGTCATGTGCTAGTGAGTCAGAAGAATGTTTTGTTTGCCTGGGTATAAAATGGCCACTGTGTTTTCTGATAACATGGATCAGAAGCAGTTATGCCTACTGGAAAAGCCTTGCATGGGTTGCAGATGGCTTACAGTTCTGCTCAAGCAGTAAACAGTGAAAATGAAGATTTACATGCCCCACAACCTGCATCCATGACAATATGGAGCCTGTAAGTCTAAAGAGGATGTATTAATAACAACAGCAGACCACACTATAACACATACAAATACATATTACTAATTTAAGCCTGTTTGATGGTGAATAATTTTTCAGTGGTGTGGAGGCCATTCTGGACCCAGTAGGTTGTTTTCTTTGCACTGGATTTAAGACAATCTTCCTCTCATTTCATGATAAGCAAAGATGGTAATAGCCAGAGAAGAGTTTCTTTCAGAATTTCTCAGTGCAATTGACCACTAAATAATCAGCAGTTTGATAACAAAAAACAAAACAAAACAAAACAAAACAAAAAAAAGTAGATTGTATTCTATATGCTTGAAGTAGAGAGCTGTAATGGCTAAGCACAGTACCGATGCAATAAAAGAACTCCAAAGGAAAGGACTCAGTGACTCCGTAAAGTACTTATAATGAATTTTAACAAGAATTTGTCAGCTGAATAAATGACAATATAGAAACATGCATCCTGAAATCGGAGCACAGCATGCCACTTCTTCAGATCTGTTCCTGGAATAATCATTGTTAACAACATGATTTTAATCTATTTATTCAGACTGAGAATGTGAAAAAAACCCAGACTTCCCCTTTTCCTCTGAAATCAAGGAGAGACTTAAGTCTGACCAAGTATCTTAATTTCTCACCTCCTTGTATGGTGATACAGAACCATCTGTGACAGCAACCAGACTGCACACTTGCTTTTATTGTGTGTAGTGTCAGAAGGTTCTCCAGACTGGGACTAGAGAAGATGGCTATGGAGACAATAAGAAAAGGAATTCAATTTCATAGCCCCACTTCAACTGAATGTGTTTTCCTGAAGCAAGGATATTACGGGCAGAGTGGCATCAAGCAATGATCTGAGCAATGATCAAAGAGATGGGAGCTGGGAACAGGCTTCAAACCGGAAAAAAAAAAAGACCTCAAAGGGAAAATAAAATTTGTTATGTTCAGGACAAAGGAAAAGAATGACCAGATGCCAGAGCAACTGTTTCAGGAGTGGGGTTTGCAGACGTTTTCAGCTTGTGTTGGTAATAGGAAAATACTCCTTCATCGATAGTTTGCAGGGCAGTCTTATCCCGTGGGCTGCACCTATGAGGATCCAGTACCCAGCAGTCATCACTGTAGGTAATGCCTGCAGTTGTTTGAACTTCCTTGGGAAACCCACAGAGAGTGCTAGGATCAGTAGAGCATAGCAACAGCAATTCCCAGTGCTACAGAAGCTACAGCAGTTGCACCTAAGCACCCTGAAAAGAAATCTAGGAGAAGACAAACTGACTGCCATACCAAAATGAACTTTCATTTCTCTCTGCATTCTAATGGCAGCTTATGAATAATATTCTCTATTTCAGGACAATTTAACATAGTCAACTTCAATACTGCTGCTGGATCACTCAAAATGATCACCTGAAGGCCTGATGTTAGACATTAATTCACAACACAGAAGTACATGCTTCCTTTTCTTAAAAAACAGCTCGACTTTTGAGACCTGTTAACTTGTGACCGGTAGAAATACCAATACCTTGTGAATCTTTCAGAAAGACAAGGAAGCAACAATACCATCATGCAACTTGGACTCATCACAGGAAAACTTGTTCTACATCATTACATGAATATTAAACATAAATTCAGTCTTCCCATCCCCTTTTGCGTGCCCTAAACAAGAGAGTCTGATCCAAACCAGGTCCTTTTGGCACTACCAGTAAACAAACAAATAAATAATTGGGTGAATTTCTCTGGTGGCAGCCAAGTATTCTGTCCTTTCACTCCATCAACAGTACTGTTTAGAAACACCAGCCAAACACAATGTATGTATGGAAAGAATTCCCTTTTTGTTACCTGACATACTCAGGGCAGAATGAAATTGTGCAGTTCTGTTAAAAAGTAATTTTACAGGATACTGTGGAAAACTTAAGAGCCACTAAAACCTATATTTTCTTTAGTTTGCTAAAAAAATCC
Source organism: Cnemophilus loriae (assembly GCA_013397755.1). Taxonomy (NCBI): domain Eukaryota; kingdom Metazoa; phylum Chordata; class Aves; order Passeriformes; family Corvidae; genus Cnemophilus; species Cnemophilus loriae. The sequence continues at coordinate 301,901 of VZTF01000399.1, forward strand.
ATTGAATTTTACTTTCAGATGTAATACTTAATCTGTTACATCTTGACTTGAATTTTATTGCCTGATTTTAACAACTACAAAAGTCTGCAACAAGACTGGCTTAAATGAGTGGTGTTCTGGGGGTAGTCTTAGGGCCTGTTTCACTGCAAAGTTATCAGTCCACAAGTAGGTATTTTATGTAATACGTTCTGTAAAACTTAGAGCCAAGTGGAGAAACCTCAGTTAAAATGAATAAATAAGTAATTCTTTTTATGGCACCCTCTGTCTTCAAAGCACAGTTTCCATTAACTCAGGGCTCAATTAAGCAAACCCGGCTCTCTGTGACTAAGCTGAGAAGCATTTATGTTATGACATATCTTCCAAAAAAATATCAAATTCCCTGGTAATCCTGATGCTCTTGTTTGATTAAGATACTAGAACTGGTAGAAATTTTTCCATGAATGAGGTAGGAGTTTGCTAGCAAAAGAGGAGAAGAGATGTTAAAAGGAAGGACACTTTAAAAAACATTATTTTCCCTTCTGCTAACTGTTTATAATCTATTTTTATAGAAGACATACAGAGAATTTTATAAAAGCTTAGGGATATAGCTATTTTTCCACTTCATGTTCCATTCCTGTGGCAGGAGACATGCAGGTTTAAATTAATTCTACATGAACCTGTATTAATTCAGGCTCTGTACCTGAATTTTCCTCAAAGGAGGGATTTGTAGAGATAAAGGATGTCTAGCCAGTGACAGCACTGCTCCTAGAAAAGCCACATTGCTGAGATGGAAAGAAGAGATGGGGTCAGGAGTCAATCTTCTGCAAGGTCTTCTTCCTACTTCTACCATGAAATTCCCAATACCCTCACTCTGATGATATCAGTGATGTTTCCAGGGACAAAGCCCCAGATTTTTAACCTTGCATACCTCTAAAATGAAGAAGAAACCATGACTACCAGACTTACACTTCCCAGAGGTGCACAAATTCAAGGGGATTTTCTTCTTTGCATTTGAACTGAATATACTCAATCTACTTCACACAGGTAAGAAATTAAGAGTAGAACTATCAAAGCAAACCTCGTCACATAACTTGAGGTTTAGCTGAGCCTTGTGAGAAATTCTGGATCAGATAGAAATTGAGGCTTACAAAAATGCAACCGCTCAGACCAAGAGTACCCAAAAATGAAGGAATCAAAGTTTTAGCAACGTTACATGAAGCACAGGCTTGTTTTCCACAAGGAGATTTTTCTTTACTTTGTAACCTGTCTTTGGGTTCATTACACTTATAGCTACCTTGGGAACAGGGATAGCAAAAGAACTAGAAAATATTATATTGCTATTTCATACGGCATTGTCCCCTACTTTAAACACATAATTTATTTGGCTACAAAAAGTTTGGAAAAAATATTGGTTTATTAGTTCTATATTCTGTAACTTTTAAACCTTCCTGTAATATTCTTTCTCCTTTTTTTCCTTGCTTTATATGTATTTTCACTGAACTGGAATACACTGGAACCATGCCAAACTAAGAAAATTATGTAGAGAAACATTTTGAAATACATCACATCTAAATACTCTTAATTTTTCTTTAATTTAAGTCTTCAAATTTTAATTACCTTGTAATTAAATTTACTCTGTATAGACTTCTAACTCAAAAATCCTACTGTATTAAAAACAACATATAAATTGCTGGCACTGAAGTACCTTTATAATTAATGAAAATAAATAGGCACTTTTACAGTGCTTCACCTTCTCCTCTGGGAAGAGATGAATTCTGTCCTAAAATCACTTATTTCCCATGATTCACTTGGAAGAGTCTAAATAATTTCACACATAACCATCTAATTGCAATCTAACATTGGCTAGCTGCACTGCAGCAATGAATTTATTTATTGCTAGCACAACATCCACAACTTGCTCATTACCACTTTGCTGTCCACTTGTACTTTTCAGGCTGAAAAAGATCAACTCTGTTTTACCTTAACCAATATATGCCAAAACCATACGCTAAAAACTCAATCAGAAATTGTTCTTTGAACCCCTTAGGGACCCGGTTAATTCCTCAACAGCACATCCTTTTCCAGTCCATCTCACAAAGCAAAGTGAAGTAGAACATAACAACTGTAGCCTTACCTGAGCGCTTGCGGAAGATAATTCACATCCCTGTATTACAAACACATAGAAATGGTGCAAACTCTGAATGAGAAAGGATACATTCGTATGGCTCCTGTTCTTGTTCCAATTGCCAGAATTTTCTGAACCGGGTCAAAAGCTAAGGCAGTGGGTAGGTAAGGAAAACCATGGCGAACCGTCTGAAACAGAGCAAAGGAGCAAAGTGACTGAACCGCAACCACAGAGAACAGCATGAATGTTTTACATTTATGTTCTTCTGTACGTTGCAGCATTTTCAATACATTTCAAGAGAAGTATTTAAAAAGACACAGTATTTCAGATACAGAGGTGAATTTTGCTCACAAGAATTTCTAGTTAAGCTTTGCACTCAGTAATATTTTAAGTGGTTTTATTGCAACAAAGTAGATTGCAAAGCGTTTGTTATTATACAACTGGTATATACTGCTGAAGTGGTATACTGAAAGATAACCTTAATATGCAAGGCAGCTGAACTGTAAACTAGAAAAAAAGACACATAACATGCTTTCAAAACACTGTCAGAAACAACCTCAGCCTCAACAGCACAGCTCCAGCAGAAAGAAATGGAATATGTCCAGGGGAAAAGATCCAATAAACCAATAAACTGAATCGAGTCTATGAGGTAAAAATCCTTAATATCAATTTAAGAAACAAATACGCCAGAGAAGATGTTCTCAAAATGAGCAACTGAAGCACTCACCATTTCTTAATCTTTATTTATAATACTATGCTTTTAATTCTAATTTTTGTAGAGATATTTTGGGGAATAAATAAACTGAGCACGATACAACACATCCTTGAAGACTGTCTCAATATTTTAAGTTACCTTAACCTGGAGGCTATGACCAACATGACTTGCCCAGTTCTTATGAGGAAGAATATGATGAGGGAGAACACTAACATAAGAATAACAATGAAAATAACAAGACTATAAAAATACACATAAAAAGGAACTGTAATCAAATTTGTGTGTGGGACTGCTCACCTAAAAATGGGTACAAAATACGACTTTTTTAGTGTAATAATAATGGTTTATATCACTTAACAAAATAAAACATTGGATTCTAAGACTGACTCTTTTTTCAGTAAGTGGTTGGGATTGGCGAGGAAGTACTTTGAACAGAATGAAATTTACCTTTTAAAGCTATTTTCCTCTTCCTTGAAATTATCTAGTTCAAGAACTATGTCTGCTGAAGCATTCAGCAGTCCCTATGGAACAACTGCAACAAAAGGGACCCCTTAACTGCAGACCTGTTGAGTAAAAGGCAGCTGATGATTCCACAGCTGTATCACTCCAACCCCTCCATCACAGCTGGAAACACTTGAACTGATATTCACAAGCAGTTTGGGAACAACCAAATGTATGTTTTTCAGCAAATAACCACTTCCTTAAAAGAGATCTTACTTGTCTCATATCTTAATTACTGCTGATAAAGGAAGTTGTTTTAAGAATATTTAATTATTACTTTCTAGGCTGAAAAAACCCAGAAGCCTATGCTCCTTCAGTAAGCTGTAGAAAAGTAACTCTCTTTTTATGTTAATGTAGGCATTTATCAAAGATCTCAGTTCTGTTTCTGGTTTGGTTTCCTTTGTGTTTTGGGGTTTTTTAACTTTCTTCTTAAGTGTTAGGATTACTCAAATATAAAGATTTTTATTCTGGTATCTAAGCCAGGACCAGACTTATAAATCATAGAAATGGTTTTACCTCTGATGTCACAAAAACATCAGGAATAATGGATTGTAGTGTTTTCTAGTGTGTTGAATGTTTAGCATTACTAATTTGCTATTATATTTGAAATTTCTGTATTCTGTTGAACAAATTTTCCTCCTTATCTGAAAAAGACCCATCTATTTCACCAATTATCTTTTTTTTACCTACTGATTTTAGAAAGCCTCTGTATAATGAAGTTTGAATTCCTATCAGTTCCAGTCACAGTAAGCTTCTCTGATGTTTAGCTACGACTGGAGTTTTCAGTGCTATTTTTAAGATCTAAGAATGCAAAGATAAATATTTTTAAAGACTTATTTGCACCTTTGCCTACATATTTAGGATTTGCATTGTATTTTCAGTATTTCTGCAGTCTAGAGTCAGACTTCCCATTTGGAAATTTTAATTGGGTCCTGTATTTGAGATAGATCTATGTTTTAAAAGAACGGTAATGTACATCTTTTGAGGATCATAGCTCAGTAAAATTTTTGAACTCTAGGACTGACTCAAAAGTGCTATTTCTACTTTGCAGCCATTTTCCAAATCTGAGTATTTAGACTAATTCCAATTGGGAGGTTTTTGTGAATGTAAAATTCTGCCATTTGTAAAATATTAAAAAAAATTGTTGAAATCTATTGAACATCTAAGTAAATTACACTTTTCAAGTAAAATATTTATATTTGTTAGGACTCCAAAAGAACAAAACCATTTTGGAAGGAAAGCCGAGTTACACAGTACAGAGTTACGGCAGAAAAAGATGTCTCTGTAACTGAAGGTTTGGCCCAAATTAGAGCAGCCGCAGAAATTATTCTGAAGATTAAACCTATTCAACAAAAAAACCTGGAAAAGCTGTAACACTCCAAACTCCCAGATTCTCATTCTCAGCTTTGGTCCAACAAAAGCTTTTTGGTCCCATTCTTTTCCAAAGGACTGTGAGAAAAATTGGCATGAAAAGCTATCACTTGGAGTAGACTTTTCAGCTGTGCATTGATACAGCTCGTGTGAACATGAGTGCAAGGACGAGCAACAATTCTAGAAAGGTGCCTGGCCTTCCTTACAGCATTTACTAATACAAATAAAAAAGAAGAGAAGGCCACAAAATTAACTTGTTCCTAGGGTGACCAAAAAAAAAAAAAGTGCATTCCTACTTAATCTGAGTTGTGTCCAGTAGGAACAGCATAGAACAAAACTATTAGTGGTGCTCAGAAACGCAAAACAAAATAGTTGGGGACAATAGCAGGCGACAGCAGAAGTATGCTTAAAAATCAGTCTGTGTTCAAAGAAATATAGGGCCTAACTACACCAAATACCCCAAGAAAGAAACTCCCACGATCAAAAAAAGGGGGAGAGAAAAAAACCAGACAGCAGGTGGAGCCAGGACTGCTTTTCTCCACATTATCCAGCTTCCTCTTACGTCTCCTTTTTGGGCACGCTGTCTCTAGAGGCAGTCTGTGCTCCCTAGGACATACAGTTTCTGTGCAGCATGCAAAATAGTTTACTCGAAACAGAACAATTACAAATGCAGATACAATTTCAGCATAAATCTGTGTTCAGCTTAGTTATTTTCTCTCAAATTCTCTTTTAAATCATTTTAAGCAGTTAATTGCATGGATATATCATTTAAGTAATCTTTACACAACCAATTTACCTAAATTAATATAGGAAATTGATTATTTGGGCTTGCTAGTAATCTACCAATGAACATTTTAATAGCCTGTACAGAACATAATGGTCTTTTTCAGTCTAAGATACCATGATATATTTCATTAGCTGGAAAAAAAAAAAATTGCACTAGTACTAATAAGTAATATCCAGTATAATTGTTCACATGGTGCACAATACAATTCTTCAGTAGAAGAGTTTTTCTTAACTTTTAGTCTGTGGTAGTTTATATCAGACTTCAAAGACACCTTTTTAATAAATGTGATTATAACGTTTTCTAAATACCTCCAGAAAATACAGAACTAGATCAAATTTTAAACTGTATCAACTAATAAACAGGGTTTATAGTCAAAAGTGTTTCTGACAATCTGCATAAACTTAAAATTTATAACTCTTCTACTAATATTTTATAGATACCCTGTTTCATTTAACATCTGACAGCAGAAGTGATTTACTTAGGTAAATAATTTTTGAGACTATATACATTTGTTCAAATTGAACTACATAGTCTAAACCTGTGGCTCAGTATGTAGAGTCTACTTCCAAACTGTCACCAACACGCCACATGCAAAAATGTCATTGAAGAAGTAATTGATTGGTTTACAAAATAGAGGATGAAGTGTTGACTGAAACCTCTCCAGCCTCTAACTCAGCTATGTAGGAAATTAAAAAATGTCAATGATTACAGCATTTTCACCACTTCAGTACTATTTTTAGTACCGTGGTACTCCAAGATTGTGGTGATAAAAATGAGTGCTTATACAAATGAGCTACCACATATTAGATCACTACAAGACCATGACATCCCTCATTTATGGACCTCTGTGTCTGCAATCTCTGATTGGTAAGACTGATCCCTTCACATGAAAAATGGAAAGAGGACAAGATATCAGCAGGCTTCCAACCTAAGTAAACAATACAGTAGAGATAAATTTTTTATTAGTCAAATTTTAATTTTTTGAAGTAATACTTTTTGTAAAAATCATAGCTTAGCTAAAATTTTTCGAACCCAAGTTATTCATTCCATCTAGCTCTCAACCTCTAATAGGAATCAGGGCTTCTGAGCAAGTTCGTAGAATATTCTAAAAAACTACCTTTTTTTCTTAGATAAAGATACCCACAGATAGTTCTTTTCCTTGGTGTAAACCTAGAAACAGTCATCTGGAAAAAGCCATTTACAAAAGGGACTGTGGACCTGTAGACTGGGATGGCTGATTGCTGTCCCTGACAAGATGGTAAAATAAAGACTAACAGAGCACACAGATAAAAACTGTTGCAGAAGTCAGCAGAGTTTCTTCAATGGGAAATCATGTCTGACTAGTTTTCTCTAATTCTATGAAGCTGTCAGCATGCAAGTAAATAAAGGGGATATGAATATACATAAGTTTTCCAAAAGCCTTCCAATAACATTCCACAGCAATGTTATTAGAGAAACAGAAGTGTCATGGGACTGAAGAAATTTCTTTGTGGACTGAAAGCTGGTTAGATGAGAGAAAACAAAGGAAAGAGTTTTATGGATTTTTTTACCATGAAGAAAATTCACAAGTAGAGTCCTCCATGCTTGGACCAATTTTATTCATTGTCTTTAATGACCTATAAAAGGTAATGAACCCTGAAATCTCTGAGTTCATAGCTAATAGTAAGCTCCTTTGGACAGTGAAATTCAGTACTCCCGGTGACCAGCTCCTGAAAGACTTCATTAAAGTGACTTAAGTGGGCAAGAAGTTGATAAATGAGCTTCAGTGTGGACAGATGTAAGATAAGACCTCTAGAGGAAAAAAAAAAATCTTAACTAGATCTGCACAATGTTGACTTTACAACATTTACAACTTAGCAAAGTAATTTTTGGGCATAGTTGTCATTCCTCTTAAATATCTGGTTTAACGTTCAACAGCAATCCAAAAAAGCCAAGTAATGTTGGACATCATGAGGAAGAGCATAAAGAATAACACAGAGGGCATCATTCTGCTGCTATAGAAAACCTGTGTGAGCCCATTACTTGAGAGCTGTATGTGGGGGGATATGACTAAGACTTATATAAACAAGTGAGTGGGTAAGCTAAACATATTTGGCAAAGCCATGGAGGCATTCAACAGAAATTAAAGATTAGTTTAAAACAGGAAAAAAAAAAAAACAACCCAAAAAACTTCTTTACACCATAGGTAATGAACTTCTGAAATTCGCTGCCATAGGAAGTTTTGAAGGCTGACAGTACCAGAAGGTTCAAAAAGGCATGGGACAAATTCATTGACATGATTGATAAATGGATTAATGGATTTTAAATGGACCACCTAAAGATACACCCTCCGACATCTCAAATCCAGTGATGGTGAACGATGAGAGATTGGAAGGGGAATGGACTGCAGAAAGTGATGTAACTTATTACCCTCCCTAAGTGACAATTCCGCTGCCACTGGCAGAGACTGACTGCTGGGAGATATGGACCATGGGTTTGTCTCAGCAGGCTATTTCTTATGAGCTTATTATCCTCGCCAGCAGCAGTGAAACAGGGAGGAAGGAAAAGGAGATCAGTGGTGGTAGAGAAAAATACAGCAAAGAAAGAAAACGTGGAAAATGTGGGCACAAAAGAGAAGTGTTACTGAATTAGGAATGTCGGGGCAGGAAGAAAAGATATGCATAGGAAATAAGTAGAATTTCATCATATTTCTATACACAAACTTCTGGCATAGAAGAATAATACTTTTAGCAATAGGCAAATTTGGTTTGTTGTTTAATTTTTAAATTATAGAACTTACTTTGTTATAAAAGGTCACGTAATTAGCTATGGTAGAATTTTGAGAAAATAGCTGTCCTGGATATAAAGCAGACTTCAAATATAGCCTGAATTTTAAAAGTTTAGTTTCAGAAATATTATACACTGATAATTATATGAAAAGTAAGAGATTTTAGAGTATTTGAAATTAACTGACTTGTATATTGTACATTTTTGTACAATGAAAATAAGCAATTTTTTTTTCTATGATGAAGAGCTCTGCAGGTACTTCGGGGATGTGTTTTTCCACTGTCATTTTCAGTTCTGCAAGCTAGATGTTAAAGACCATTAAATAAGGATGGTCCTATTTAGATGTGATTCATATAGATATAAACAGCCAAGCTAAGCAAACCACAGGGGGAAAATAAGGCCTTCTGAATTTCAAAAAGCATTCTCCTCATGCTTGTTCTTTGAAATACACTGTAGTGTATCAAAAATACAAAATTAATATAATTTAGACAGGAAAATCCACAAATAAATAAAATGACGTTGATCCATAAGCTTCATTACTCCCAGCTCAGGTGAGGTTGGAAGGGAACTCTGCAGACTGTCTAGTCCAAACCCTCCTGCCCAAAGCTAAAGTGGTCGAATTTTTATATCGCTTTCTGGATCTATTTAAATCTGTGTAGCTGCGGCCAAGATGGCAACTACACCATCCTGCTACATCCACCACAGCACTGAGTTACAGCATAGTAAGTTACGGGGTGAGACATGGATATAACCATCCCAAGGGAGGCATTATGCCCTTTGGAGACATCCCAAGTCCAAGGGAGAACGATGTATGCAAAATTCTTTCACCTCTTCCCTTCCTATTCTTTCTAAAAGAACTCTACCAAGTTCAAAAACAACCAACCAAACAAAAAAACCCAACAAAACCCAGGCAAATATACAAAAAGGGAAGAAAAAATGAGACCACAATGAAGGAGTTGCATCCACTGTACAGTAAATATGCTATAATGTACTTCCCACTATTGCCATTTAAACTGGGAAGAAGAAATAGGGCATCAGCATATGGAGAAATGCCTTGAACGTTCATAAAACTATATCTGCCCTTGTCTTTAATGTAGAATTATAAAAAAACCCCAACCTTAAACTACTGGTTTCAAAGTTCATTTTGGCCTACCTACTTAAGCAAGACTTCAGTCCAAATGGAGAATCTTTATAATCAAAGGAATTCAAATAGCAGTTCCATTGATTCTGTCGTTGCATCATTTAACTGCATTACTCTAGAACTCGAGACAGGCTGGTTCAGAATATCATCTGCCTGATGGAGATCTGCTTTAGGGATATTTACAAGAATTGTAAAATCATTCAACTTATCCGATAGCCCTGGAAGGAAAATATTTTTGTCTTCACTATTAGTGCGGATGCAGAGAATAAGATAATTTCACAACTTTAATGAGAAATTAAACAAAAACAAAACTTTTTATTAAGCTTACATCAGACCAACATAGCAATAACCCTAATTAATTTTGCATGACTTCCCATTTTTGGATTTTCTGAAACTTCGCTACTTTAGACTGATTATGTCCTGTTCTGTTGTGGCTGATTGTGGTTTCCGCTCTGAAACAAATGCTTTGGTTGCTGCTTTCAAAATATTTTAGTTTTTAAAAAAAATCAGCCATACTGGGGAATTGAAAAAATGTTACTGCTGTGATAAAGTTCTGGAAGGGTGGGGAGTTTGGGGTGGGAAACGGCAGGGGAGGAAGCTACAGAAACACAGTGTTAAAACTCTACTTTGATATAATCTGTATTATTGGTTTATTCCTGTGAAAATCTGTTTTGCAATGTAATTTGGCATTCTTGTATACAAATGCTATTGCCAGATTTCATCACTAGCATTTACAACGTTGTTAACTATTTAATACTAATTCATAATTAATCTTCCCCTACCTGCTTTCTGTATACATGCTGTATGCAATTTGAAGATTTGCTTTCTTCTGATATTGAATTGAGAATTTAATCGGAAAATAATGGCCAGCATCTCACCTCACACAGGGTGAAGATATATTCCAAATGAAATGGAGATATTTTGTGGCAGGCTTTTACCCTGTCACAGCAGTGAAATCCAACAGATCTTGCACATCACTATCCCCCTCTGCATTGCCTATGAAGCTACCAAGGACACAGCTCACAGACACAAATGAAGACAGTACGGCCAAGGATCATAAGAATCAGATCTCTGTTTACATAACCACAGGCCACTTTTTCTGCCTTTGCCTCATTCAGGGAGCATTTAAAAATATACGTAGGGACAAACAATGAATAAAGCAGGGACCTGTGGACTCTGTGAAATTAAGTTTTACCCACAGCTACAATGATATGTATCTGTAACGCAAGTGATGATGGACAGCTGTAACTGAGAGCACATCTCTACCCTTAAGGGATACACTATGGAACAGGATGAACGAAGCAGAGATGAGCATTCATTAATTTATTATTATTTATTACTTTTGTCATGTCCAGTGGATAACACAGAGATCTTCTCAGAGGAACTGTTGCAAAGAACACACACAGAATAGCATCAATCCTCCCCATAGGTTGTACACTGTCCAAAACAGATGTGATGGAGGACAGGAACAAAATATAAGCAGACACTTCAAGAAAATAAAAAGATGCAATAAAGACTAGATTGCCATACATATAAACATAACTGGATACTAGCTGACTAAGGGACCTGACTTCTCAGTGTCTGACCTCACAGCATTCTTACATAACAGATTTTTAAATTAAATAGAAGCAATTATTTTTAATTTATTGGATTCAGATTCTGCAAAAGGACACGCTACCATACACACATGCATCTACATATATACCACAGAATCAGTAAGGCTCCTTCTGAGTACATGCATTCATTGACTCAAAGCCTTGAATATTGACGTTGGGGTTTTTTCAGTACTATATACAACTTAACTTCAAAGGAACCATAAAGACGGCACCTCCTCAGACTTTGACCCTAGCTACAGGTGACAGATTGTCTCTAGTACTTTTTATTATTCATAGTCTTTGCTGGTGATCTGTTAGGAATGGACACAGCACTGCACAGAGATAACATCTTATTACATTTGAACATACTTGCCAGCCATCTGTACCTAATAATATTGCTTTCTCTCCTCTCCACAGATGCATGTTACTTGCACTTCTAATCCTACAGTCCTCTAATTTTCCCCTATAATGATTCTAACACACATTGTGACAAATTAATATACCCCACAAGCTACTTTCATAAGCACTTTTTCTTAGAATAGCCAACATGTAGTTTACATATTCATGTAGTTTAGGAAGATGTATTAGTTCACTCTCTACTGCTTCTTTTTCTCTGTTTATAAATCCAGGATACTAACTTTCCACAGTATTTTGATACAGACTTCAGAAAGTGTTTTGGGCATAAATCATACACCAGGGAGTATCAGATGTCTAAGAATAGGAATCAGATCTGAGTGGATATTCATCTAAACTAAGTGAGAATGGGGTGTCTTGGATTTAGTCCAGCTCCACTGCGGACAGCTGCATGTTTTACACAGAATATGCATGTCTATTTGGAAAAAAAATCTTCATATTTTTATCCAAGAACCTCTAAGTAATTTCTTGGTCATTTCTTTAAAATATTAAGTGTGAATATTTTTCTTTCAGAAATAAGTTGGGAGCAAAGTTGCTTATGCAACCAACTTTTTATGTGACAGCTCCTCAATCAGAACACTGCGAGCCAACCAGGCTGAATTTCCTCCATCCTCCTAGAAGAGATTAAAAATTGCTTTTCCTACTGCAATAGTGAGAAAAATTCTCATTAACTACCTGGTGACCCACAGGTGAGGAATAATATAGCCAGTGTTCCCACTAGCAGTTGGAGTCATTCAGCCTGAAGAAGAGGAGGCTCCAGGGACACCTTATAGCACCTTTCAGTAGCTAAAGGGGGCTAAAATAAAGCTGCAGAGGGACTTTTTACCAGGGCATGTAGTGATAGGACAAAGGGGAATGGCTTCAAACTAAAAGAGAATAGATTTAGGTTAGATATTTGGAAAAAATTCTTTACTATGAGGGTGGTGAGGCACTGGCACAGATTGCCCGGAGAAACAGTCAATGCCCCATTCTTGAAAGTGTTCGAGGACAGGCTGGATGCTGCTTTGAGCAACCTGGTCTAGTGGAAAGTGTCTGTGTCCATGGCAGTGAGGTTGGGACTAGATGATCTTCCAACATCTATGATCCCATGGATTAAGAAAAAAAACCCCAAAAAACTCCCAAACCAACAACCAAAAAACTCCCCACTTGAAATGGCACACAAAATTAGATCAAATAGCTTAACTTGTAGGATTCCCTTTGTGAAATCAAGAGTTGAACTCAGTGATCCTCAAGGATCCCTTCTAACTCAGGTTATACTATGATTCTTATATTGTTAAAAATGCAAGGTCAACCATAAAAAGCAAAACAATTTAAAAATATATGAAATAAGTTAATCTATGCAGCATGAATTCGTTCATCTCTTGTAGGGATTAACTAAATTATCTTTTTCTGCCATAGTACAGTGGAGCCAGAAATCCATCTCTAGTCATTTGAAACAGAAAGGAAATTCAGAGTCATTCTGGCTATCTAAGGCAGACATATAAATTGAACAACTAACCTAAAGATCACTCTGCAGCTGTGCAGAATACATGCAACAGAATGTGAAAACAATGGGAGGCACAATGGGAAGACGTGGGGTAAGCTAAATATGCTAAAAGAAATACAGATGCAAAGCAGGTCAAGCTGGAAACTCAAAACAGTAGACCCGAAACATTCTGGCATTTTGGCTTTTCTGTAGTATCTATACTGCAAGAATAATATCATTTCCATCTCACAAAAATATTATTAAGGTCAATTCATTAATGTTTATAAAGCTTTCAGAACTACAGTGGTGAGCACTTCTGTTGGAAAAGTCCATGGGGAACTTAATATTCAGGCATGCTCTGAGTTTTAAGTATGCAAAGAAATATTGAAGTACTTTCCTGTGAGCAAACACTATTTGTTCTGCTAAATTAAACCCATAGAAGAAATATGGGATCATGTAATTAAAAGTTGTCTGTGCAAAGTTATTTAAGAAATGTGGAACTTTCTGAGTGCTTTGTTCAGCAACCTTAAAGGTCATGAAATAATTTTGAAGATGTAATTGCATGTGTTGGCCATGAAGGGTGTGCATTACCTCATTAAGGATTAATAGTGCAAAAAGATAGATATTTGCACAAAAACCCCAAACAAGTGAATCTAGTTATACTATTACAGGTACCTCAAAATCTTCAAACTTCTTTCAAAAGAAATATTTTATGTGCTATGCTCTTTCCCATGGATGAGTCCTATTTCTAATTAATACAAACACTTAAAAAAGAAAAATCATCACAAATTTCATTAAATTACTATAATCTAATTTAGAAGTGTCATTTATGACTTTGTAGTTTTAAACAGAATTGCACCTAACTTTAGATCCAGACTCTGGTATATAGGAAAAAAATCCTTCCCAACATTACCTTATTTACCATTTAAGTAATGAACGAACTCCGAGAACTTACAAGGGTTGGTACTAATCTTAAAATGGGTTTTCACTGAAATGTAGCACTTTGCGAACATTTTAATTTTTGCTCCCTGTATGACCTTAGTAAGGAAACAAGACAGATTAACCAAACAGCTCAAACTGACTAAAACACTGTGGATAGCTTATAACAAAGATATTTTTTTGTTTTAATTCTTCGTAACCAAAAACATGCTCCTGCAGCATTGCGCTTAAATTGCCATTCCAAAATTCATCTTCCCTCTGTTATCAGTGAACTGTAGTGTCATGTTGCATTTGCAGGTAAAATACCTACTTGACTAGTGTCAGAAGGATTAAATGTTTATCTTCATAGGTTGACAAAATAAGGTATTACCATCTATAAACTCTGGGAATTAAGATTTAAGACCACTTGATATGAATTCCAGATAATTAAGGTATTTAACTTGGCTACTGATTGACAGTATCTTGAAGGCCTATTTTTGCCACACATAAGCAGGATTAGGAAGGCATAATTGCAATTGGCCATGGGATTCCATACCAGTTTTAACAAAAGCCTAAAACTGTTCTGGCCTCCGTGGGTTTTGCATAAAGCCTGGGTAATGTACATAGTGAAACTATGACTATACTATCAATATAAACAATACAGCAAGATTTAAAGGATGTTTATTGGGTTGCAAGGCTACCCAGTGATAACACTGAAGACTAGTTTGGAAAAGAACGGGAATCTCAGGCTTTGGGGTTTAAAGGCAGTCCATAACCATTTGGGGAGTAATTCTTTGAGGAGAAGATTAAATTGTCAGTTCTTGGACCTTTTTGTGGGTATCCAGTTGCTGCCCACAGCAAAAGAAAATATGTTAGAGTAGATTAATTGTGTAGCTGGTAAAGTGCAACTGTTACTGTGCTCTTAACTGAGGTCTTGATTTCAAAGTTGTTAACCTCATGCTCTAGAAATTCAATTCAATTCTATGATTGTTCTTCAAGAAAACCTTGAGCAGTTCTATATGTGAGACTTATTTTCACAAGGAACAAGTACTTCACATATACAAAAAAAATGTACATCTTCACTCTTACTCAGTTTTTCCCAACTGCGTCATCCCCTAACAAGCAATCTTCTGAAAAAGTAATAAAATCACTGTTTTCTCCTTTTATGTTCCCTCTGCTCAAAGTTCTACTCAAATGATTTAAAACATCCTAACTGTGATCTTCTCACTTCCTCTATTAAAAGCAGATCTCTCCCCAGTGCCATATTTAAGTTTCTAGATGGCCTGGACAAACACAGGTGAACCTAAAAATCCTTGCCAGAGGAAAAAAACAACACATATACAAAGAAGCAAACCCAAGGAAATTAGGTCTATCCCAATTAAAATTAACATAGACTTTACTAGCTTATTCTACTGGATCATGCCTAGTTTTAGGATGATGCTGCTATCTCACAGATTCAATTCAACTAATGTGAACTATAATCGACATTTTCATGATTTCCACTTGGATATCCAAAACCCAAGAGCAGCCCCTAGATACAACCTAAACTGTACCTCAGCTTCCTGTTGTCACAAAACAGGTATGACATTATCTCACATCGCTGGAGTACTTTGAAAACGGTGCCGATGATTCATTATTACAGCTACCAACATATAAATTTATCATGCTTAAAACCAGACGTAGCTGTTTCATATGTAATAGTTTCAAGAAGATTTCATTCTTTCAATACGGAAGATCACATTAATGTTTTAAATATAAATGCCAAAAGAAACTCATTGAGAACATCTCGGTGTAAAATACTCAGTTTACTTCTATTAAACGCTAATCTGTATCTCAAAAAGACACTGTGGTCATAACCAACTTAAAAATGCCACAAAATGGAGAGCTGGCTTTCAGGTGTGTTACAAATGAAATCAGGTGTGTTACCATCCAAAACAGTGTTCTGCTAGAGGATTGGATCTGTGTTTTCAGTCAAGCAGACCTCCCACAAACTTCAGAAAGGCAATTTATTTACATGAAAACTGCAGGGAAAGGCCCTTTAATTCTTAAGTATGAGTCAGCTTTTATGTTTCACTTCTAAATGAGGATTTTTATAATCAGCAAAGAAAGGAAAACCAGTCTGAGGTGCTACTTAGGCTGTTAGCCCAGATGCCTCGACCCTGCAGATAACAAACCAAAGCTGCCATTAGCTTTCCTCAGTTCTGTGTGCAGCAGGATCGCAGATCACGGATCCTTAAATATGCAGCCCGTATAACTTATGTAACTGAACATGCAAATACCCAATCGAAATACCAGAAGTGCCGCACAACAAAAGCTCGGGGAGGACGGAATTTGGGTTATGTGCGTGTGGGTGTATTTTCAATTCGATTCAGACTGACCGAGGTACAAATCCTGGCTGGGCTCTGGCCCCCTGGAGCAGGTAGGGTGAAGCTGCACCTGCGTCAGGCCCCACCGCCCTCGGTTCCCTTGCAATAGTGCAGAGCACAGGGCTGGGCCCCCACAGCTTCTGGGGCTTCCTTCCAACAAGCTCGTGGTGCTCCTGAAGTGCTACACAGCTGATCAAGTGGAGCCCGTGGAATAAACACTGCAGAGTGTCAGGAGCACATGATCACCGAGTGTTTTGGAAGTTTGCTTTCGGCTTACCTTCGTATCTGGGAAAAAGGAAGCCGGTATTTTGTGTACCATAGACTTCTGCAGCAACATGCATCCGTAAGCAAGTGCTGCTGCAAGCAACCAAAAGGTTTCCTACACAAATATTTACTTTGTTGAGAACATTTTAACCTGAGAGCTAAGATAGGCAAATATTGGCTACTGAAATCTTCTTCAAATGACATATTCCTTTACACATATTCCAAGTAGATCTGTCAGAACATAACACTAACTGTCATCAAGTAATATCAAAGCAAACAAGGTAAATAATGGAGTTTTGGAATAAAATAATTTCATTTCGTCTGATGCTGCTTATTTTCACAAGTATGCCATACAAAATAAGAATGTATCTCACTAAATGCAGTTCTTCGTCCCTATCACATGACTTAAACATGAAAAACCATGTTGAGTTTTAGCCTTACTTAGAAGTCTTTGAATGTCAGACCTTCTAATGATACTTTAATGTACCTTGACTGTTTGTATCATCTTTTTACTGACGTGACAAAAATGGGAAATCATGGTACTGAATACCTGGAGCTTCACAAAAAGCTAAATTACTGTGTACATAAGCAAAAGTAGTCAAATCCAAGCCTGGGAAGCAGGTATGAGTCTAATGCACTCATCACTGACACTCTATTAAACTACAGAATAATTTGAGTCAAAAGGCTGGAACCTGTTGTGGTTCAAGATGGCAAAGAACTATAAGAAAAAGAGAATCAGAATTTTGTAGAACCTATATAAAGGTCTCTGAGTCTTTAAGCCGTAGAGGCTCATCCTTCTCCCTTTGAACTCTCTAAGAGTTTTGACACCAGCTGTAGCTGAAAGCCAAACAGAATTAGAAACATGGTATCTGAGATCAGGGAAGCTGTGTGTTTCACAAGGACCAGATCTGCTCACAAAATGTCTCATAGGCTTGTCTTGGTTGTTTATATTTCTTTCTTCTTCCCAAAACACAAAAAGAAATGAAGATATGCTGGAGTAGACTGTAATCTAAATTTCAGATCAATTTGTATCTGGTTATTAAAAGCAAAGTATACTTAATAGGTGGAGCCCATTTACTCCTAGTAATGCAAATTGCACTAATTAAAAATTCTGGTTTTGAAGCTTCTAATCCAAACAAATAAGCAAACAAAAACTTCTAGTAAAGCCACCAGAATTCACATAAAACTGACAGGTAATAGTAGAGGACCACAATCTCCCTTCGTATTTTGTCTTCATTACAAAAGTATGATTTTCATATTCCAGAGTTGGTCAGAAGTACCAAATAGTTTGTACTGTTTTACAGGTGCAAATATTTAAGATCACCACTAAAAGCTTTGTTGCAGAAAACAGATACAAACCAAAATATATACAGGGATATCTTACGCTTTCTACTCATAGAAAATTCCCACTGAAGGAAGTGATCAACACATAAAAACCAAAATAGATTTGGCAACTTTTGGTGTTTATGCTGTCCCACAAAGTTTGCTATCATGCAATCATAAACTTCAGCACTAATGGTAAACAGCCAGCCTGAATCTACATCCAGCTCCTCACAAATAATTGAAGTCTTAGGTTCAGTAATCACTGCACTGTCTTTTATTTCTAGCTTGTGCCTTTTTCTTAAAATAGAGAAGGAAAGACAGGGAGGATGAGAAGAGTGAGGAGGGGAAGTAGATGCATACAATTTTCAATTTCCAATGACTTGTAAATGTTATCGGTACTAGCACAAATTTGATTTGCTTTCCTGTCCACAATCCTGTCAGCAGTTTGGGGTCCAAGTGTGAACTTGGAATTCGGCCCTGAGTGCTGAAATCAAGATTTCTACGAATTTACTGACCACCCCAACTCTGCACCAGGAAGAAAAAAGCATCCACTGGATCTCTGTCTTTTCATTCCAAAGTCCTTATACAACCACTGCAGTTCTCAAGTAAAACGCTTATTGGTATCATATTACTACCTCCCCCCAACCCCCCAACCCAAGGTAGCTTTCATTATTTCCATAGAAAATAAAAATACAGCCTTTACCTTACAGATCTGAAAATAATCTGAAGTGAGCGTCTCCTGGATCTCCTCTCTGGGTGTCCCTGCAGCTCCCGCAGTCCCTCCTGGGTGCACGGAGCCACCACCAGCCCCACTTCCACTGCCACCGCCACTGCTTCCAACAGGGGATGCGGCAGTTAAACCATCCAAAACTTTGCGAAAATTAAATTTCTTCATTTTGGAAAAATCTTTCGGAAGATTTGAGGGGGGAGAAAGGATGTGTCGTAACACATTCAGCTACATGTAGCGACCGAGAAAGTCTTTAATGGTCCTCTGAGTGAGGCAGCACTTTAAGTCTCTTGTACCAAACAGAATGTCAATATTAGGTATAATTGATTGAAAAATACAAAGGCTTCATTTTGTCAGACGCAAAAGCTACCTGGAAAGGTCCTTTCCAAAAATAAATAAATAAGTAAATAAAAAATCCACAAGCAGCAGGACTAAGATTTACGTTCAAACAAGGAACAATGGAACAACCGCCATCGGGTTCGCTCACAAAATCCACATTTAGCAGTGGTCAAGACAGAAAAGTAAATAAAAAATTCAAGCCGGCATCCAAAACAGTGGGATCCATCCCTCTACCTTATCTGCCTAAGATCTACCTTCGGCACTTGATTATTTCAGCAAAACTACCAAAATTCGTCTACATTCAATTTACCCTTCCCCTCAAAACCCGTTTGAGCCAGGGGTATCTCTGCCCCGAGGTTTCCGAGGAGCGGATTCCCCGCTCCCAGCCGCTGGCGCGACTCCTGTTTCTGGTTCCCTGCCCACCCCAGCGAATGCCGGCAGCCGCTGCCGCACTCGGTGCTCCTCTCTCTGTCTCCCCTCGGGCTCCACGGCGGGGTGCGAGATGCGGGCTGCGAGCCCCCTCGCTTTCCTCGCCGCCCCGGCCGCCGCTCCGCGAGGAGCGACGGCAACGAGCGACCCCCTAAGCCAGTCCGGCCGCCCCGGGCTGACCACCCGTCCCGTCTCTGCGCCGACGGACCCCCGCCCGTCCCGATCACCGAGCCTGTGCCGCTGCCGTGCTCTCCCCGCGGGGCCGCTCCCGCGGGACCGGGCTCCCTTCGCCGCCGGAGAGACGCGGGGCGGGGAGGGGCGGGTGAGGAGCGGAGCGGGGCAGGCGAGCGGGGAGCGCAAGGCGGCGGTGGCGACTCCTGCCCGCCCGGCGCGCTCGCAGCCGTTCTCCGAGGTACTGAAACCTCCGCCGGCGTCAGCCGCAGCTCCTCCCCCTCCCTCTTCCTCCTCCTCCTCCTCTCTCTCCCTGCCTCCCTCCCCCGTCCGCCAGGCCCCGCCTGCCGCACCGCGGCGGGCGGGGAGGGGGGAATGCGGGGAAACGTTAGTGATTGACAGGCAGGCGCGGGTTCCTATTGGTTACTGCCGTCAAACCGGAGAGACGTGACTGGCGGAGAGGGGAGAAGGGGCGGGGACTGCGCCCAGCGTCTCGGCGGGAGGTCGGCTCCAGCTAGGGAACAAGGCATGTCTGGCGGCCACCGCGATCTGCGGCCTCTGATTGGGGCGCTGCGAGGATGGGCATCCGCTCCCACCAATAGAAGCGCAAATCCGCGGCGCCCCGCCCCCAGAACGGCGGGGTGGGCGGGACCAGGGGAGCCCCCGCCCCACTGCGGCGAGAGCGGCAGTGGCTTCGGAGCTGCTGAGGGGGAGCAGCCCCCGGGGGGAGCGGGGGCTGGCAAGGAACAGGTTTTATGGCGGTGGAGAGGGCTGAAAGTTGGTGTCGCAGCCTTAGCTGCGTGCGAGAGGTCGAACAGACTCAAAATTCGGCATGAAGTTGTGTCAGGGGAGATTTGGGTTGGATAGTAGGAAAAGGTTCTTTCACCCAAACGGTGGTTGGGGGCTGGAACAGGCTCCTCAGGGAAGCAGTCACAGCAGCCAGCCTGATAGAGTTCGAGAAGTGTTTGGACACTGCTCTCGGGCACGTGGTGTGACTCTTGG
>VZTF01000399.1:323930-465658 GCA_013397755.1 Cnemophilus loriae
GAGACGTGACTGGCGGAGAGGGGAGAAGGGGCGGGGACTGCGCCCAGCGTCTCGGCGGGAGGTCGGCTCCAGCTAGGGAACAAGGCATGTCTGGCGGCCACCGCGATCTGCGGCCTCTGATTGGGGCGCTGCGAGGATGGGCATCCGCTCCCACCAATAGAAGCGCAAATCCGCGGCGCCCCGCCCCCAGCACGGCGGGGTGGGCGGGACCAGGGGAGCTCCCGCCCCACTGCGGCGAGAGCGGCAGTGGCTTCGGAGCTGCTGAGGGGGAGCAGCCCCCGGGGGGAGCGGGGGCTGGCGAGGAACAGGGTTTATGGCGGTGGAGAGGGCTGAAAGTTGGTGTCGCAGCCTTAGCTGCGTGCGAGAGGTCGAACAGACTCAAAATTCGGCATGAAGTTGTGTCAGGGGAGATTTGGGTTGGATAGTAGGAAAAGGTTCTTTCAACCAAACGGTGGTTGGGGGCTGGAACAGGCTCCTCAGGGAAGCAGTCACAGCAGCCAGCCTGATAGAGTTCGAGAAGTGTTTGGACACTGCTCTCGGGCACGTGGTGTGACTCTTGGAGATGGTCCTGTGGAGGGCAGGAGACGGACTCGATGATCGCCGTGGGTCGCTTCCAACCCTGGATATTCTGCGATTCTGTAAAAATGTCACGGGAGGTGACGGTCTTGGCGGTGGCAGAGCGGGGTCCTGAGTGAGGACCACTCAGTTTCTCCAGTTTCTCACCGTGGCACAGAGGGGTCCGTGCGGGTCGATGCTCAGCCCGCGCACTGACATTGCCTCGTCGGGGGCAAAGCCCTTTTTCCTTCCCAGCAGGAATACAAAGGACTCAGGGCTGCCTTTCCCGAGGCTCGCTCCGAAGCCGTGCAAGTCGCGTGGGACAGCTCTGTGGCTCCCGAAGCGCGATCCGGCACAGAAGGTGTTACACTACACACATGTCTCTATAAAAAGGTTATTCAGGTCAGGAACAAATGAGGCAGCGATTAAAAGTGACTCATGGCACAGTGCCGTCGACGTGGTTGGAAGCCGAGAACTGAAAAATGGTGTTAGAATTTGTTCTGTACGGGAATAAAAACATAACACATCTCCTCTCCTGTATAGGAATTAGTACATAACACCTCATCAAAGTGTTGCACATGCCTCACACTCGAGGTGACCAATGAGTGCACACTGGTCACTTCATTTTTCATGTGTTTCAGGGGTGCTTTGTGTACTTCTGATACCCACTCTACCGCCTAATTTGTTCTTTATGAATCTTACAGTTCTGTAAGAAGCAAGATAATAGTGTTTATTTCAGCTTCTTACACTGAGATCCATTCTTGGGGTTTTTTTCACTTTAGCTCATCCCTTTGTGTTCACAGGTACTCCCCATCTGAATGATAAAAAGATTGCAGTAAAGTTCAAAGGATAACTGTAGCTTCACTTAATGCCCTCATGAAAAATAAAGGGTACATTGCTGATGAAACTGGAAAGGTTGATAGGTTTCCATAGCCAGGAAAAAAGGGAACATAACTTTGTATGGGAAACAAAATATATGAGGACTGTGGCAAGGAGACAGAAATGAAAGAGGGCATGGAACTGAGTAAGCAAATCTGTAAAGATATAAGTACAGAGTTTTGGAGAATAAGGAAAAGTCAAAACCCAGTTGAAGCTATTTGAAGAATGTCGTGTCCTACTGATATTACATTCACCAGAGACAATGCAAGTTAAAAAAAAAAAGGCTAACAAAACCCAAAAGAAAGATAACAACATGAATTGTAAATAGGAAAGGGAAAGATAATTTAAAAATGAAATAATTAGGATCAAGAAAATGTCACAGAGATTTGCAAAAACTGTGTCTGCGAGTCGGGGTACTAGAGGAAGAAAATCTGATAACATAATAGTTTTACAGTTCTAGGGAAGACAAAGATAAGACAGTTTGTTTTAAGTCAAGAAAAAGAAAGATGAAAACTAGAAGAATGAATGATATCTTTGGAGGTGGAATAAGGTGCAGACATTTTTTGGATACCAACAACATTTTTCTTCCAGAGAATCACTATGGAGAGCTGGGTATTGATGATTAGATACTACCTCAGAGTATCCAAAAGGGCAAGCAAAGATCCTCACACTGCCAGTGTGCTGTTAGGAAAACTGAATTGTAGGAAAAAAAATCAAACCAAAGCAAAACAAAAGAAAAACAAAACCAAACTGACTAATAAAACATAATCACTTCTGTTTACAAACACCAACTGGGAAAAAAACTTGGGCTCACTACTGGTGCGTAAGGCATGTATGTCACTTTTGAAAGTTTTTCTCTAAGCTGGAGACAAATCCAGAATCAGAGAAAGAATGGTGGAAAGGAGAGTTGTGGGATGGTGCAGAGGGAGACGGGACAGTGTAGGACACAGGCAAACTCAGAAATAGTTCTGACAGGCACAGAAAGGAGCCCCATTGAATGACCACACTGCTGAGAAGTTTCGATGTATAACAACAACAAAAAAAGGGAACAGTTTGGTTTTGGCGCAGTAAAAAAACCCATTGCTTCTTTTTTTCAGTGGAGAAACAAGCAGTAGACACATGAGGCATTCTCTTGCTGGCTTGTACTGGTTTAGATGGTATTGATGTTTCATAGGACGCTTCTGAGATTGCCACCAAGTGTTTTAATAAAAGTTGATAAAATTAGGAAAATGTGGGAAGATTTTAGATGTTAAATTGATACATAAACGAAATTAAATAATACATGCCAATGCATTGTGGGAAATACGTATCTGAATCTGTAATTTAGATAGTAATGAGAGGGTGTATTCTTCAGTGTTTTGTTCTGAATAATATCTTTTACATTTAGTAGTCATCTGGTTCTGCAAGGTCAAACAGAAACCAAATGCTAAAAGGATAACAGTTTGCTACAAAGATTTTGCTGAGAAAGAGGATCTTTAACATTCCACACCATCAAAATTCATATGAACTTTCATTCTGATTTTTGCTTAAGTAAGCTTGTGATTATGTGCAGTAATAGAAAAAGATTGGTCAGAATCAAACCTAGCAAAGGAGAGTAACATTAATTCAGTGTTCTGTCAATCTTATTCAAGAACTGACCAAGAAAATGAAGAATCAAGAAAGATGTGCTTAGATCAGCTGACCAGAAAGTGATAATATTAGAGATTGTATATGTTTTGTGTATGACAGATCATTAATGTTCTGGTCAGTTCTCTGGCTTTCTTGTTTTATCTGTTTTTTATAGCAAATCCTGCTTCAGCCCATGGACTAGAATTTCCTGACTTTTCAAAGCTGCAAACATATTTTAATCTGAGGCTATATTTTTAGTAGTTTAAAAAAAATACATGCAGAAGTGTGCAATAAGTGATGGTTTCACAGTTGACACTTTTTAAGTGGTTCATATGAGTCCTTTTGGTAATCTATGTATTAGTAGTTAAAATCAATGACCCTTGAGAGAAATCACTGTATGCCCACCAGCAGCTGACGAGACCACAGCCTTGCAACTACACCCTGCCAAAGAACTTCTGTGCCTGTGGAGAAATGAAGGAAAAGGATGTAATCAAATACCAGAAACACATTTATGCCAGTGCAGGCAAAACTGTGACTTTGCACAGCTACCCATTCCTCATCACACTGTGGGACATTTGCCAATATTACCCATGTTTCTGTGTAATTCCAGAACATCGAATGGCAGCAAGCATAGTGTTCCTGCCTGCAGAGCTCCACTAAAAATATCCCCAGTCAGTGCTGAATATCTGGTTAGAACAGCTTGCTGAACTCTATCAATTAGCCAGATCTTAATCTATTTAATGTGTTTTATTAAGGCTATATAATGCTAATGTTTTAATCAAAATGTCAAGCAGTACTAAATCAGATTCATTAGGAAGGTCCAAGTCTATCACATCCATGTGGTTACCTTGATCAAACAAACCTGTAATCTCATCAAAAATTGAAGTCAGGCCTGCTTGTCAACTCTTGTTTCCATAAAGGCATGTGGACTTGCTTTCATTACATTCCTACCTTTAACTCCTTATTGATTGAATCACACATAGCGTGACTGCTTTAATTCACATAACATCACTGTTTTGTCTAGGATTAGCAAGGATGCCAGGTCTGTTACTACCTTGGTCATTCTGCTTGATTCTTGGAATAATATGAGCTTTCCTTTGGCTCTTTGAATATTAGCTGTAAAGAGAGCTGTTACAAATTAACATAAGAAGGCTGGAAGTCTCCTACTCTTTAAGGATCTTTGGATACTCAGGTGCCATAGAGACTGCTGATTGAAAAACAGCAGTGCCATTCTCATCCTACAGAGGTGTCAATGGATAGAAAGATAATTCATCATCCTCATGTAATATTAATACATTATCATTTTTCTTTTTCTTCGCAAGTACAGGATGGAAATATTTACCATAAAAATGAGATCTTTTATGCATGCTCTGAGACCAGATTTCTTAATGAAGAAGCTGTGGAATGTGTCTGTACAAAACTGAGAATGTAATTTTGTAATAAGAACTCCATTTTGTGCAGTAGGGAAAGTACAGGTGTAAATTAGCCCATGGGTAGAGTCCCCCATGGGTAAATCGCCTCAGCTTGAGGTGATCTGTTCTTGTTGCTGTTGAAAAGGAAGGTCCTGCATCCATTTGAGCCCTTGGGGTTTTATTGTCCCTTCAGCAATGCATTAATTTGCTAGGCAAGTCAATAGTTTTATTTTGGGTTAATGAGCTGGATTAGCTCTGCACAGGGTCAGACAAGCCCTAGAGCCAGTGCAAAGAAAGATAGAGCCACAAACCTGGACAGAAGGATGAGGGTAGCCCCACTTTTGTTAAATCTGGTTCAGCTCAGGTGTACACTATAAATTCATCATGATGGTGGCCTATTGAGTTGTATGCCAAATACATGTGCTGCCCAGGAAGGGCTGCATATCTCAGTGAAGAGCTGTCACAAGCCACCTTAACAGCAGCTGGGGGCAAAGAGAGTGCCCTGTTGCAACAGAGCAATGCGGGTTTTGCAGAGGGTTCTCCCAAGGCTCTGGGGCTCAACCTAGATTTGGTTGCTCTGAAGCAGGGGTCCTTTTCTAACTGGTTGTGGGGTCCGAGGTGTTACAGAAGCCACAGAGGAGCTGAAGCCTCGGTGATTGCACAGCAGTAACTTACTTTTTTACTATAGCAAGTCTGCAAATCTCTGGGATGTCAAATTGAGATAAGTTGGGTTCTAGTCAAGACAATGTGGGGCCTTGACTGGGAGACACAACTGGTCTAAGAGGCTTGATAAATACTAGGGGAGTTAATATGTGCCATGTACCATGTTGCCAGAGATTTCTTATCCACCTTTATTGTAGTTCTCGGACTGACTTTTTGGTATTCCCTCTGCATCCAACTTGCATTGTATTCCATGCACAGTTTTCTAGTTCTTCCTCCTAATCCCTTTTCCTAACACTTCATTTTATAGATCCCTGTCTGTCACATAGTTTAGCTACCTCTTTCCCCTCTATGAGAATTAGACAAAACTGTTTGGCTTTCCCAGGTCCTGCTGTGAGGCAGGCTATTTGAACTTCTAATGACCCGGGCTTGCAATCCAGCCTGTGCACATCCGACGTATCTGAAGGAGTAATGGTTCATTAAAATATTTTTAGTAACTGGCACAGGTTTTCAGAAAGCAGAGTTGTTATTTTCTTACTCTGAAATGTTAATTTCCACCAAGCATATGTCTGACTTTTGATCAATATATACATTTCTGAATTTTTTTGTGGATGTTTTCCTTTCTGAACATTTTCATCTTCTCTAGGAGCTGCAAAACAGCAGGAGCTGATGCCTTTTCAAAGTCAGTTGTTAATAGTTCTCAGAACAGCTTTCCAAAAAAAGACATCTACGAAAATGGGATAGCCACTAGCTTTTCAATACAAGGGAATGTTGGGGTCCTTGGCCAAATGTGTATCTATCCAGGGAACAGTCAGATCACCAAACTGACCAGTCACCCTCCCAAACACGTTAGCAAGAGATCACAGATTTCCCAGTCATCAAGGATAAGCTTTCAGATAGGGAACTTCAAGCATCAGTTAAGCGTGTTAGATAATCTACTGTATTTAAATCCCTTGAGAGGAGAATATCCTTTATTAAAGCAGTATCAGTAAGAGCTTTAGCAAGTCAGGAAGACTGTAATTCACAGTGAATATTCTTTTTGTTGTCAGCTTTGCTACAAATTTGACGTTTTATGGCTTTTTCCATTATTGTTCTGAGTGTTTAGCCAATTATCACTGACATTTGAAGTGACAGCCAATGTATTGCAAATTGTTAGCTCACTTTACTAGCTTCTGCCCTAACAAAGGTCTCAGCTAGGACTGGGCTACTTGTCTTCGTTGCTTTCAAACCCACACAGTCTTGCAAGTTTGAAACATAATCTTTGAATTCATTTAAAAGCATAAGGAGTTTGAAAGGAAAAAAAATATGTTTAATGAGTCTGCACTTGCCCTATAGAAAAGCCATCAGCACAGTTTGCATTTTTGGGCAGGTTTCTTCCAGTACGCACAGAAAAGAGACTTCTTATTAGTTGGGGAAAAATTCAGCTGCCCTTCAATATCCTTCAGTTTAAATTATAGGGTAAAAATCTCTATTCACTCAAACTAGTTTGATGAATCATAGGAACCGAAAATATAATGTGTCAGTTCACAGAACATCAGATATCACATTTCTAGCCTACGTGTCAAAAATCTTCATAGAAAAGTCTTGGCCCAAGAGCAGGTGACTGCATTTCGTATGGATGGCCCTTAATAGTGTAGATATTTGCATAAAAAAGTAGTTGGAAAGATCAAAGCAGAGAGGGAGAAGAAGAGCAAAGGTAAAATGGAGCCCACATTCCAGTATTTCAATCCTTTTGTCATTAAAGGTGCTCAGTTTTATGTCTGCATCTTTCATTTTTAACACTTGATATATTCTGCAAATTGCTGTTGACCTGCAAGACCAATACCCTTGTCCCTTCTGGACTAAACAGTTCTTCATGATAAACAGCCTAACCAGAAGACTGCAGAGAACAAATGCTACCTGCACTCTGACTTCCAACCTTCTTATGAAGTTTATGAAAAAAAACCTTGCTGCTACTCTATAGAATCACCCTGATCTCCCAAACCATCCCCCAAACCTGGACCACATCCTGACCACAGCCAGGTCCTTCAGCACAGGACTGCAAACCACCTAATCAGCTGTCTAAGAATTAATGTCATGTTCACCCATTCCATGGGTGAATCTGATCACTGAAATGGCTCTTTATGCCTTCCTTTTCCCCCCTTTAATCTTAATTTAAGAGCAAAGTGAAGGCAGATCTGACCATTCTGTCTCCTGTGGAAGTATTCTATGAAATATTCCATCCTAGTCTCGATACTTTGTTGAAAGGAAGTCTGGCAGAAATGTTAGCAGTGAAAATCCAATCAGTTCTAAAAGTTTAAAAAATGTTTCTTCATGCCAGAAATGACAGCTGTATTATTCCTCAGCCCTCGTTCTGTCTCGCAGTCAGGGATTTTCTTTATGCCAGTGTGATATATCACATAGGAATTTGGTATGTAGTGCCTGTATTGGATTGGATTGAGTTGTCTCAGGGGCTTGGAATCCTTGCTGTCCCATCTGCATCCTTCAGGTAGTGGATATTTGCAGAGTGCTTTTCCAGCTAAGAAGTCAGTGCAGTGCTGATCTGCAACACAATGCTGAACACAAAGGCTGTCCCTCTGCAGTCTGTGTGTGTGCAATCCTATTAACGGCCATTTCTTCAAGCCTGGAGGAAATGAGAATCCACCTCAGGACAGATCTGAGCTTAATTCTTCAGTGTATAATCAGTATTTAGAGTGACAGGAATCATTTGTTTTCCAGTTCAGAAGCTCAACATAATGTTAATATATTTAAAATATATTAAGATAAACATCCAAATGTAAATTAAAATAGGAAATGTCTACTTTGAAAATTTCAGAATTATTTTTTTCAAATGTTGCTTGCATTTTATTTCTACTAGAATCATCTTCTAAACCTGACATACTTGTTCAGTCTTCCCATTGACTCAACCTAGTCCAAAATAGCTGTCATTGACTTCCACTTCTGTCCTTTATAGAGGTTTGATGCATTTGCCAGTGGGGAATTAGGCACAGCTGTCCTACATCTCAAGTTTTGTGTGACAACCATTGAATCAAAGCCGTTTCCCAAGAAGCTGCAGGAGGAGTTTTCTGAAATACTTGGTAGAGACCACGGTCCCCCATTGCAAATTCGAATCTCTCTCAGGCAGACCCAGCACCTCCTAGGTGGAATACACCAGACTGATGTGCTTGCTTATCCCATCTTTGTCATCAAGCCATGCTTTATTACCCAAACCCAGGCAAAGAATTAAAAAATCAGTCTCTCTGTTGTTCTACTAAGTGACTAGCAAATAATTGCATAGCCCACTCATGTACGTCACATTATGCTCGTCTCTATCCACAAGGAAAATCACTTTTAATCTTTGGCTCCAGCGCTAGGAAAGTGTTCAGAGTGATAAATCATATGGAACATTTTGATAGTTTCTTCCTAATAGAATTCAGTTTTCAGTATTTTTGAGAATTATTTTCTCATCTCTGTAAAATAAATAAGACTATAAATCCTGGTCTAAAGAATAACACCAGGAATCTGGCAGTTATTAAACAACACGCAGCCAAAACGAAGTATTGTACCTTTAACTCATTTGTCACATATTTTAGTCATTTGTTTCACCTGTTGGCAGGTTTGAAGGTGAATAGGTATAACGGATACAAACAGTAATTTATTTGGTATTTAAGTTTGCTTAGTGGTGCCTGGGCTGTAGGAGTTTGGGTGATTCATCAAAGGCTCTTGTCCCCCAGACAGCACAGACTTCGATGTTTCATTACAAGCCCAGCATTTTTTGAAAAACCAGGAGGAGGCGTGTCTAAGCTTTCCAGTCTTGGTTAACATGAACATAACATCCTAGCCCTTGCTTTGCCTCTACCGTGTGCTCACAGACAAGTTGTAAAACCAAAGTTCTCACTCATTTTGAATATTAAGATCCCCAGACATTTTATGGATTGCGTGCCTTCTGAAATGCTCAGTTTTGATCAGGTGCACGTTCACATCCTATTCATCGCTCAGCAACATAACCTATGGAGGATGATTGGCATTCATACTAGAAATGCCTTATGCTTTCCTACCGGCATGAATTATTGCTTTCATCTCTGAATTTACATACACTGATGCTTGGACAGATTCTAGACACTTTTGGAAGGAAATGTGTTTCGAGTGACTGATGGAACAAAGAATGTTTCTACTTCTCGTCAGACTATTCTTTAAAATATATCACATAACTGACTGACTTAGTATTTTGATCACTGCATTTAGTTTAGGCTCACCAAAACTCATTCTGTCAAGGTGGGGTTGTCTTTCCAGAGATTTGTGCTAAAATCTAATCTGGTCTGCATCCTCAATGTTTTAAGGTTTTTCTATTTTGATGCTACTGATGCCACTGTGTTTATTTAGAAGGAAAAAAAGGCTTTAGTTCCTTACAAAGGAACTAAAAAAGACTTTAGTTCCTCACATCCTCTTTGCTCCCGTAATTGGGATTTGACTCCTCCACATAAGAAATGGTTTTGTTTCAGTGCTGCACTGGGGTTTGCGTGACAAGATTTTGGTAACAGGGTGGGGACTACAGGAGCAGCTTCTTTGAGAAGCTGCCAGAAACTTCCCCCATGGTCTGACAGAGCCAAAGCCAGCTGGCTTCAAGATGGACCTGCCACTGACCAAGGCTGAGCTCACCAGGACTCTGTGATAACTTATTTAAGAGGGGAAAACAATTATTGGGTAGAAGTAATTGCAGAGAGAGGAGTGAGAATATGTGAGAGGAACAACTCTGCAGACACCAAGGTCAGTGCAGAAGGAAGGGTAGGAGGTGTTCCAGGTGCCAGAGCAAAGATTCCCCTGCAGCCATGTGGTGAAGACCCTGGTGAGACGGGCTATCCCCCTGCAGCCCACGGAGGTCCATGGTGTAGCAGAGATCCACCTGCAGCCCATGGAGGACCTCACGCTGAAGCAGGTGGATGCCGAAAGGAGGCTGTGAAACAGTGGGAAGCCCACACTGGAGCAGAGTCCTGGCAGGACCTGTGGCCCTGTGGGGAGAGGAGCCCACGCTGGAGCAGGTTTGCTGGTAGGACTTGTGACCCTGCAGGGGACTCACACTGGAGTAGTTTGTGAAGAACTGTAGCCCATGGGAAGGAGTCACGCTGGAGAAATTCATGGAGAACTATCTCCCGTGGCAGGGACCCAGCACTAGAGAAGGGGAAAGACTCCTCCCCCTGAGGAGAAAGCAGCAGCAAAAACAACAGATGATCGTAGCCCCCATTCACTTCTCCCTGCACTGCTAGGGGGAGGAGGTAGAGATTTGGGAATAAAGTTAAGGCTGGGAAGGAGGAAAGGGTGGGGAGAAGGTGTTTTTAAGATTTGTTTTACTTCTCATTATCCTGCTCTGACTTGATTGGTAATAAATTCAATTAATTTCTCCAAATCGAGTCTGTTGTGCCTGTGACAGTAATCAGTGAGTGATCTCTCCCCATCCTTATCTCAACTCATGAGCTTTCATTATATTTGCTCTCTCCAGTTGAGGAGGGGAGGAATAGAGCAGCTTTCGTGGGCACTGGCATCCAGCCAGGGTCAAAACACCACAAGTGTTAAATTGTGCATTTTTCTGTCTCTGTAGTTTGTTCTGGCTCTGTTACACTGAAGGATGCTGCAGATGAAGGCAAATACTGTCCTGTACACCAATGACAGGACTTAACACATCAGCATTTCCTTGCTCACAAGTGTGGAGTTTCTGGGAAGCTGGGGGAAGTATTCTCTCTCTTCACCAACTCATATTCATTTTCTGCCCTGTATGGTTCAAGAATGTCTTCCCCCTCCCTTGATTTTGGTTCTGGTGTGAATACATAAACGCTTGAACTCTGGATACGTGTTGTATTTGACAGGCTAATTGACCCATTTTAATTAATTGTCTTTGGCTCACACATAAGAGATCACCTTTCCCATAAGTAGCTTTAAGGAATCCAGTCATTAATCTTCTTAAGCGGCTATTCTGTTCTCACCTCCTCTAAGGCATTTTCTCACATAGCCTCCACACTAGACTCATCCAGCAAGGAAATCCCCAAAGGCTCTTCATTGAGCTCTGGGAGAATCCTACCTCACAAAATCATTCCTGGAAGAAAGAGGTCATTATATTTTATTTAGATGCTCTTTTACCTAGGGAGAGATACCCAAATTAAGCTGACCTCAACTTGATTTTGAAGTTTTTCCAACTTCTAGGAACAATTACACAATTACACCTGGAGGTAGGTAAGGCCCTCTAAAACAGTCTTTCTGGAATTACATTAAAATCACCTCTGTATACAAAACACCGTATTTTCAACCCATTGCTATCATGTTGAGGTGAAGATATTGCATTAATTTTAAGTAAGCTTTGACAATTTCAAGTATAAAAACATACTGAATCTCAGTTCTTGCCTGGCGTAAACTCACAAATACAGAATTCGTGAAGCAAGAAGCTCTTGTGCTTTTTTTTTCTGGCTGCATCAGGAATGTTTTTGGAAATGTCTTGTTTGGGCCATGCTTTCTTCTTTTGGCCACATAACCTGCTCTGGCTTGTAAGTAGAAAGATACTACTAGTGTGGTAATAATGTAGTAAAATCTCTGTTCTCACTGGCGTAGTAGAAGCAGGAGCTGCCAAACTGATTGCATTTGACAGATGTAGTTGAGTCAATGAACAGGACAGGGTGGATTTTAGAATATGCAACGGGAGGCAGCAAGGCTTAAAAAAAGACAGGGTGAGAGACTCAGGAAAAAGCTGATTCAGACTAGATACTGATGTTAGGACAAGGCGATAGGTTTTCAATGTTTTTGGGAAGAGAAGAGAGAGTAACAGAGAAGGAGGGGAAGAAACATAAGACGTGAGACAATGGGAAAAATCAAAATCAGCTTTCTGTTTTGGACATACTGAATTGAAGTTGACGGCTATTTAGCCCTAAAATTATGTCAGATGAAAGCTAAGATGTTAGTTTGGACAGAAGAGTGACACCAGTCAGTACTGTGTTTGTCAGGATCGTGATGCTTGTTGAATCTGTGTGGATGAAATTACCCTCAGGGAATGTGCAGAGGGAAAAAGAGTTTTAGGGCCAAGGATATGGAACCACCACAAAACATTTCAGACATAAAAGCCACTTTGAAGGGTTGGAAAGTTTACGTCATCCTAACCAAGTGTGGCTGATCAGAAGCACAGAAACCAGGATGCTGTGCCGTCCTTGGAGACAGCACATGCTGTACTGTATTTGGAGTTGTACAGTGGATTGTCAGCAGGATAAGGCTCTCTGTCCTTCCCAATGGTGAGTGCAGAGGAGTCCTTAGCACATCTGTGCCCATCTCTGTGGGGCAGCAAGCTTAGTACAGAGCTGGTTTTATATTATTTATGGGAGTGGCACTAGGCCAACTACACAGATTTTCAGTCAATCTTCCCTTTTCTTTATAAAGGGGAAAAGAACCTCGAACAACAAGACTACTGCTCTGAATACCTCAAAGTTGTCATGGGTGACCACTCAGTTGGGCTCTGCGTTGGTGATGACTGGTCAGTCTTGGCCTGACTTCCTCTGCCCTTACACCAGCCATCTCTCCCTTGCCTTGTGCTCCATCCCTTGTATCAAAACTTGTGAGGGCACACGTGTAAGTCAGATCAATGTGCTGAAACTATTTGCTTTTTGGCCGTGTCAGTTTTCTGCCAGATCAGCTCATTCACTCAGCTCACCTTGCTGTTGCAGAATCTCTAGAGCTTAAAGCTAATGCAGGGGAGTCACAGGAGTGGGTGGCTGGGGCAGGGAAGGTGCCCCCTTTTAGCAGCTACTGGGCAGGGCACAACAAAAAGCATCACTGGAGCTGGTGTCCCTGTCATTAGGGTGGAGAGAAAATGTCCTTGTGAAGATGAAGCAGGCTGTGCTTTAAACCTGAGTCATGAGAGTGCAAAGCTCAAGTTTTCTATTGCATTTATATGTATTAACAGTAAAACTACTAATTGCCTTGTCTTGCTGGGTTTTGGTTTTTTTGCACATTCCTCTTCATCTTATACTAAACAAATACTGTTCTGATTCCTTTCCATAGGCAGACTTTACACTGAGGTCTGCATGTAGACACTTTTTTGGATACAAAGTGTGAGCAATGATTTTTGACCCCTGAGATTAAGAGATATACTCAGTGGTATTTTGTCACCACCTTTAGCTCAGTTTTTACAATAAATAAATCAAAAAATCCAAGTGCTCTGGGCAAGGTACATTTCTCAACTTTAAGACCAGTCAGTAGGTGGGAGGTGGGACAGATCTGCCTGTGTGACCTGGGGGATAATAGATAAGAGTATTTTGACACTGCATGTTTCTCTCTCATGTACTGTGCTTGCCTCCTCTCACCTTGATTATAAAGCTTAAAAAAAATCCAATTCTTCACCACCTACACACTTGCTATTAAAATCATGATGTGCATTAACAAAAAAACCTTTCCCAGCTGGATGGGAAATTGCTGATAGTATTGCTATCAACAGAAGCCAGCTCTTCATTGTGCAGCCATCCACCATGATGCCATAAAACCAAAGCCTGCCGGGTTTTACAGTCTTAGAAATTGTTAGTTTCTCATCCACTCCTCCATCTTTCCTTCTGCTTTTTTGTTTCGCCTCCTCTCTCCCTGGATAAATATAAACTGCCAAGATCATGGGTAGCGCTGACAAAGCACGATGGAGAGGTGACCAGATTACTCTGTCTCGTGTTCCATTATTTTTGGGAATGAAGTGGGAAGGAGCAAGAGGATAATGCAGGCAGACCTGCATTCTGGGTCCTAGCTCCAGAGCAGCTGCAATTACTGATGCTCCCTTCTGACCCTCCTTCCTTGGCAAATACTTATGGATGTAGATGATTCTTAGGGCTAAGCTGTTTTCAGGAAAGTAACAAACTCCATTTAACAAGGAGCAGTTCTGGAACAAGTCCCTTGGACCACAGTATCTTTCAAATTTCAGGAAACTCAGACCTCAGTTCAAACTTCAGTGCTTCCCTGCTTTCATAAGGCAGCACTTGACAGCCCTGGTCATACCCATTTTGACTGGGGTTAGGAGGTGATATCACGGCTTAGGGTCTCTTGCCAATCTGAAGTAGCTATGCTTTATCTGTGGGAAAGACACCAGTTCACTTTACAACATCTTAGTAACTTAGTCCCTCACTAACTTCTATTATTTTTCTCTGAGATTTCTTCAAGACTTGCAATAGAAGATACTGGACAAGTGAAATAGAATGACAAAGCTGGTCTCTAGGAGGAGAGATTTTCTCTGGAATTCAGTCCAGTGACAGCTACTGCTTCACTGTACTTTCTTTTTGGTGTGAAATTCAGTTGTTGAATATCACATACCTACTTGGGCTGGTAACTAACACCTGTAGCCCTGAATGACTCCACGTATGCTGGCAGGATTGCTCCATTCTCAGCAGTCCTTATTTCTTCTGCTGTCTGTGAAACCCTGTGGAACATCAATGATTGATATGTGGATTAAGTACAGTCTCTAGGTAAATTGTAGGTAATTAATTCCCACACCAAAAAGAAACACGTCAAAAACCATTAATGTATAAATAGAAAACACGTATCTTAGTCAAAACAGAACCCATAGCTGCTAACAAAAGTAATTCTATTGCTGCTGTGTTCTGAGCCCAAAGGGGACTAAGCAAGTAATTAATGAGCCATCTCCTTGTGTCTGGGTGTTGTGTGTCCTTTTCAGCAGTTACTGAGTATTTCCTCTGCTTTCCTTTATCTTCTCCCACCACTTTAACGTGAAATAACAATTTGCACTTTGTAATTAAGACCTGTCTTGCAAGCATAACAGAGTCTCATCTTCTGCATGGCTGTGGGACCTGTATCACACCTCCTCTCCTCAAAAGGAGCTGATCTGAAACATGTGAGGTGAGTCACTATCTAGGCAAACAGAGCTGGGACTGGAGAATTAAATGCCTTCACCAACCTTTATGGCATGTACCCACTTAAAAACAGCTGGGCTTCCAGCACAGGGCTTTTGTTTTAAGACACATTGAACTGAGAAAGAAGGAAAGAAAGAAAGAAAGAAGGAAAGAAGGGTTTTGTCCCTAGGCCCTGGGAGCTCCATGGGGAGTTAAGAGGATTCCCAGGGCGAGCATGTAGACATTCTCTAGGGGCAACTAGTACCAACCAGGGGAACTGCTCCAATACAAGACTTGGAAATCAAGACTTGGCTTGGAAATCAAAGTAAGCATCTCTTAAGGCGAATGGCCTTTAGCAGTGTAGGTGTAGCTGTGGTAACTGTGTGTTTCTCCACTAAGCACCATCAATGAAAGAATTAACAAGTTCCCAAGGACTGAGGTCAACCAAAGCCCAGTTGTAATTTGTTTCCATAGTCAACTTTACTTTGGGCTGTTGCTGTTACATCTGTTTCAGAATGAGAAGCCAGAGGTTTGTGTTCAGCTTGTGTTCAGACAGTTTTTCTGCAGTGACCAATGTAACAAGCTAATGTTAAAATAAAGATGAAAAATTTTCCATCATGTTTACAGTGCCTATCCTTACCTGTAAGATATACTGGTTGTGTTTTATCTTTAAATTTATTTATTTATTTGTCCCTTGGGATTTTTTTCCTTCCTCTTCCATCCCACTCTGTTCCTTTGCAAGGTGGTAGTCCATGCTTACCTCCATCCTAAACTGAAACTGTAGTGGATATCTTGACATTGTATAGCAGCTGCTACTATAGAAGTGGAAGAACAGTTGTTGCCACTTAGTTACAGGTATCAGGGGGACACAGACTTTTCTCTGCTTCTTCAATTCAGTTAAATGTACCTTCTGGTGTGGCTCATCACTTTTGGCTTTGTCCTCCTGAGTTTGGCAACCCCTGTCTAAAGTCTGACATCACTGGTGCTGGTTCAGTCAGGTGTCACAGATCACCTGTGCACCTTTGCGAATGGTCTGAATTGGTCTTTGCTGTGAAGTCACCTTACAATCACCAGGCCAGCCTTGGGAGGTAAAAGGATCATCCAGGGCCTGGTCTGAGTCTGGAGAATGTGGGCTTCCTGACAATGATTTAGAAACTGGTAGGCAGAGCTCTCTTCCTTTTTTTAATACTTTCGCACCTGTGTCCCCAGCCCAGAAAGTTACTGCATGGCTGTGGTTCACCCTCTCTAAAGCCTCTGTGTGTGTTCCCTGTGCCTTCCAATGGGCACAGTCACAGCAATAACGTATTATTAGTTAGGAGTTGTTCTGCTTGGGAATAAAGCAGAAAAACACAGCATGTGAAGCCATGAGTAAACAAAACTGTAATTCCTGAAAATGTGGCTAATTAGAAATGGCCAATTCCATTTTCCTTTATGAAGGGAACCAAGGTCCTATTCTTCTAAGCTCTATAGTTAGGAGACTTACTCATATCAGCATTAAGAAAGCTTTACACTGAGTGCTGGGGTATTTTTAACAAACAAAATAGGCCCAGAGTTGCTGATTCTTGCATACTTTCATCTCGTTTCTATCCATTTGGCTTATGTGTGTTTTGAATTGTGCTGATCAAAACATGCTTCAATACTCTCCAGCTACATTACTTGTTTAAAGTCATGACACCTATTAATCCCAATATCCATCTGATAATACATTTTGTGCATTTGTGCCAGCCTCATCTAGCAATTCCCCCTTGACTATGTTCTCATTAACCCTAGGACTCTTTCCTGTGATCTCTTAATTCCTCTGTACTCAAGTTTATTCATCCTTCCCTTTATATTTGTTGGAGTTGAACTTCAAGTAATTGATTTCAGCTTGTTCTTCAAGCTTGCACTTTGTGTATTCTCACCTTCTGGAGTTATGTACATTCTTCCCTCTTTCTATTCTGCAGGTATGGGCAGGCTCTCAAGCTGAGAAGGGTTGCTTGGGCATGACAGGAGACCTCCTTGATTAATTCTCCACCACTAACACTTATCCTGGGTGTTTGGCTGTTTTTCATCAGGCTTTGTACGAGGCAGAGGTATCATCAGTTAACATTCCTGTAGCAGAGACTTGTTTGCAATTTTGCAAACAAATAGCTTCTCTTGTTTCCTTGCCATTCAACGTAAAGATAAGAGAGGACTCATAAAATCGTAGAATCACAGAACGGTTTTGGTTGGAAAAGACCTTA
The DNA here is from genome assembly GCA_013397755.1 of Cnemophilus loriae. Taxonomy (NCBI): domain Eukaryota; kingdom Metazoa; phylum Chordata; class Aves; order Passeriformes; family Corvidae; genus Cnemophilus; species Cnemophilus loriae. Next base: position 341,103 of record VZTF01000399.1, read on the forward strand.
AAGGTCATCTAGTTCCAGCTCCCCCACCAGAGCACAGGTGCCACCCACCTGGCTGACAGAGCACAAAGTCTTGTAGAATGCAACTGACAGCAAAAACCAGGAGGGGATAGGGAAGTCAAATACTTGTTCCAGATCTCAGAAGGAATGGACCAAACTGTGTTCTTGTGTGACCTCTCCCAAGAAGATGGACTTTTTTTTCCTCTTCCAGTAGCAAGACCACAGTGAGGTTCATGAATTTTCTAATACCTGTGTGTTAGCAGATCTGATCCGTGTCATCCATTCCACACTTGGCTCATGTTTTAAGCTCTTAGCATTGATACTAACAAAGTCTTTTTTTTTGTGCTAGCTATGCTACTTTTAACCACTGGAACCTATGGTGTTTGTAGGTCCAAACCCAGGACACAGGGAACAAACACCTTTCACTGTAGTAATGCCAATATACTAACCATGGCTGGTGTTCCAAATGGAGCTCCTCTTCAGAGAGCGTCTGTCTTAGATTTACACCCTTCTACACCTCTCCTGGAGCCCTTTCTCATTGCCTGATAGAGACCCAGCAAAAGAGCTCCTCCCATGCTGGCTGAAACAAGTCAGGGTGCTTGAACAATGCCACCTCACAGCATGGGAGATCAGGCAGGCGAGTGGGTGGCAAGGAGGAGGGAAGAACGCACCTTTGAGCAATAGCCTTCCTGATGAATTGGGATGAGGGTGTTTGTTCACAGCTCCAACAATTTTTCCACCTCCAGCAAACTGCTGACTACCATCTGATGGCAAAATAAACCAAAATTGTGTGCATCATCTCTACTGCCTGCTCTAACAGCAAAACATCTGCATAGCTGTGGTCCTGAGACCCTCTGGTAGTTTGAAGTTTAGGATTCAGATCCTTCTTACAAAAAAGGATGTGATGTAATCCACTTTTCATTCAGTGGTTTCATAGATTTGGAGGCTGAGAAAACATGCTTAGAACAGCCACGGAGTTTAAAATGAGTGTGTGATGGCTGCAAAACACTGCATGGTGTGGCCCACTTCCCTGCATTTGGCACACACTGGAAGAGCTGGGGTTTGGGAAGTACCATTCAGATTTCAGTAATCCACACACAAGGTCATGGCAGGGAACGATAGATGTAGCTACTGTGGAGAATTTTTTGTCCACTAGGCTTGTTATCCTGTCAAAGAATATAATTAAATTGGCTTCTCAGATGCATTATAAGCCCCAGTTGTCTGCTATTTATCACCTTATTTTGCTGTAGCTGCTCACACAACAACTACGTTATTAATTCCTTACCTATCTTTTAGCTATTGATGTAGTGTTCTTTCTGTTCTAGTTCCCTGTCCCCCATTACTTCTATAGATTGGAAGCTATCTCATTTCTTGGAAGGAAAAGTTGGCTTATATTCTTTCCCAGCAGATGACATTTAGGGTCACACTTCGCTTTCAGGAGTGCTCATAAGTAATCATCAGCAGTTGTGATTATTCAGCTGGTTACCCAGCTTACATTTAGTGGTGCTACATTGAGTAATAGACTGTATTTAAGTTTTCGGTGTCTTCATGTTGAACTTCATATATTTGATTTGTGATTTGGCTTGTTGCTTCCTTCCTGCTATTAGGAAAGGCTTTCTAAAGGTATTATGCTTTTTGGTAGAAAATATGCAAGAGTTTCAGTCTTCATACAACCACAATAAACCAGAATACTCTGCGTGTCTTTCCTGTAGTAAGTGAAGGGTATCCACCTGCTTTATTAATATGAACTAATATGTTCTCAATGGCTCCTCTGCAGTAGAAGAAGATCACTCACTATCTTTTAGAAAAGGCAAACTGGGGTACAGAAAGGGTGCGGATTGCTCCAAGTTCATTGAGAGCCACAAGCTGTGATTGAAATCTCGTAACGCCTGCCTTGAATAGCTACCCTGGAGTATATGTAGTACAAAAGCTGCTCAGAACCAGCTTCCTCAGCTCTGTAAGACACTGATAACTCAGTGGAGCCCTCACTTTCGTGGATGCTCTCTCTTCCTGCAATAGTCAGATACGCACTTTGGGTGAAATGCTTCCCAAATTTCTCCTGGTTGTTTTTGCCACCCACAGGAAAATACATGTGGGTCTGGCAGCCTCCTCCACCTCGTGGATGCAGCTTGTATCCTGATCACTGTAAAATCATTTTCTAGAGAGACTTTTGCCAGGATATAAGAAGGAGGGGATTCTAGAGGTAGGGAAGACCTTGTCACCAAGGACAATAGACTCTTAGAGGTAGAAAAGTCATACTTTTCCAGCCTACTTTGCCTAAGCTGTGGCAAGACAAGTTACACGGTGCTGATGAAAGAAGAGCCTGAGTTTCTGGAATTGGTGGGGGACAGCAAGTCTTGGAGGTAGAAGTAGCTAATCTCTCTCCTCAGCATCAGTCTCTCCAGGGGTTTCTCCTACTTCTTCCATCCTGGCCTATCTTCTTTTCTCCCTCCCTTTCCCAAAACTCTAAACCCTGGAATAGTAAAATTAAGTTTTGCCAAAGTCACTGAAGCATTGAGCTGTTCCTGAGCTATAACCTCTCTGTGCATTTCCTATTTTCCATGCTCCAGTGTCTGAGGTAAAAGCTTCCTTTCTCAAAGGAAGAAGGTTCTATCAAATACAATTCTGGGCCCAGAGGGGGGAGAGTGAATAAACATTCAAAGTTTATATTCTTAAATGTAATGAATTTTAAAGACAATCTTGTGTTTTGAGACCTGACGTGTGCTTTTTTATCATTTGGAGCTGGCAAAAGTATAAGTGTCTGGGGAAGTTTTAAATCCTGTTTACATTATAAACAGAGTACATTGCTCCCACTCCCCACTCCAGATCAGCTAGGGAGGGTTTTTAAAAAGTGCCTATCAGAAACATGAGCTTCCTTCCTTTGTGGGTAGCAAGATCTTCTCTAAAATGATCCTGTTTGCCCTCTAGAAAATTCAGCTTCACAGGTGGAATCACGCCCTGACAGAAGGGCACGCTGACGTGGAGGAACAGCAAGAGGGATAAACTGCTCTGAGCTGCCCTTACTCACGCAGGGATACAGGTGCTCAAGCGCGAGACACTTGGGCGACGCGCTGGGAGAGGAAGCTGGCTCTCTGCCGGAGCATAGCAGTAGCTGAGATATTAATTCCATGCTGCTGCGAGCGCTGAGTTCCCTCAAAATGAAAATAAGGCAGTTGTAAAGAGAAGTGGAGACCCAGGGTTAACTGTGATATCCTGCAGGAGAAGATAATATTGAAGCGTTGTCAAGCGCTTTCACACGCCCCGGTCGTTTCGTCTTTGTGTCCGACACAATGGCCAGGAAGGGAGCACAGCACTTAAGGCTCAGAAGGGAGAGCAGGTAGGGGCAGAAGTAGCTAAAGGGCTTGGAAGGTCAGAGAAGAGAAGGAAAAACATTTCCATGTTTCTCATAGAAACCTGAGCAATAATCCTGGAACACGGACATAGCTGTAGCCGGCAAAAAAGATGCAAAACCAACAACAAAATCCTCCTGGGATTAGGAAACAGTGAGGAGCTAGACTGAAAACCAGACACATTTTAGAATAAATTCAGTGTTTCAAAAGCAATGATGTGAAAGGCACATGAGCCACAGTAATAAAATGTGATATGAGCTGTTACCGTAAACAGGGAGGAATAATTGACAGGGAACTAAAACAGATCCGCACAGCACGCATAGCCCAGGGCTCTGCAAACCTATGGCTGAATGAGAGGAAGAGGAGTGGCGTGGGGAGAAGTCAGAGAGAGACTGACAAATCACAGGCAAAAAATAAATAAACTACACAACAGCCCGTGATCTCTGAGACTGAAAATTCAGCTGGAATGTGTCTTGTGGTGGATCAGCAGAAAGAATAGTAGGCGTGTAGAAATAACAGACTCAGTTTTACCCCAAACTAGAAATACTGGTAATTTTCTATATAAAAATAATATAATGAAAACCAAATGTCTTTGGGGATGAAGAAGAGAGTCAGTGTTTGTGCATTGGTTGGCCAGTTTGTTTATCCTTTGGGCGTTTGCTATCAAAAACCTGCAGCTTAGGAGAAAGTGGCCAGTTTGGATGCGGAGGGGAGAAGAGCCATGGCTGGGATCTGACACACAGCACCACAGACAAAAGCTCTTTGGCAAACCATCTGGTGTGGTGGTGGAGTAGCCAAAGATGCAGGATAAACAGCACAGAGTGCAGAAAGCTGAGCAAAGGCTTTACAGAATATCTGGCAGGTTATCACATTCTTCTGACACATACCAGAGACACATGAAAGTATGTGCACAGACACAAATGTATGCATGCTATGCATGTTTGTGTATGTTTATGGACTTCAAAACCACCAGAGAATAACTGTGAGTGGTGTTTGTTCCAACAGAGAAGGATGTTGCTGTTTCTCAGTTCAACAGAGTGGTGCTGCACAGCCTCTTTCGTGGAAACCATATCTCAAAAATGCTCAGTGAGTTAAATTATACAGGCACTGCTTTAAATAATAAATAGTGGTGCACAAACGAAGGATGTTGAGAGACTGCAGGAAAGGAACACCAGCGATGTTTCCAGCTGATATTGGAAAAATATGGAGGGGCAGATGGGCACTTGTGACTGACCACTGGACAAGAAAGCCCATGAAGGTGCTGGCTGATGCTAGGCGAGGGGAAAAACCTTCTAGTGGGAAGAGGGATCACTGCTTTGTACCCCACAGCATGTGGGGAGCTAGCTACAAGGGGACATAGTCATGCTTCTTGATTATAGGTGCCTACAGGTGGCTAGCAGCAATCCCTGCTCACAGGCAGCAAAAATCTAGGGCGGTTTTACCACTGCCACCCCTCCAGCCACAGATAAATGCACACAGATGGGTGGAGATGTATCACTTAGTCCCATTCCATTCATATTTGTGATGTTTTCTCCCCCTTTTGCTGTTACAATGCCCATTCCTGCCATTTCTCAAGCAACCTCCGCAGAGGGGACTTGTAACCATTTCCCTGCACCTTGCAAACACAGTTTACACCTTAATTGGGATGTAGATTTTTCAGTGCTGCTTCTGAATAACTAAAATGTTTTTTCCATACATGTGAAGAGAAGCGTGTCAGCCTTTGATCATCAGTAACCATCCCCTACCTAAAATATAATTGGCTATGACAATGTCATTTCCTTGTATCTTGTGAGTATTAGGAGAGACGAGCAGATAAAGAACAAGAATCGAAATGAAACTCTGATGATGAATGCAAACTCCTGGCATTACAGCAAATTCATGCCATGTCATAAGCCAACTGAAAATGTCTAGGCATGCATTCTTCAGCCATCTGCCTTCCCTGCCTGCAACACACCGCTCAGAAAACCAGAATAGAGGAAAGCATAACAAAGCCACTGATGTCCAGAGGAAAAAAGTAGAAAAAAAGACCTCCTGCCTCACTAAATGTTGGGATTTGACACTGTTCTTGGTTCTCCAAAGAGCTCAATGAGAGGCAAAGAGTGCTTAGAGCAAGTAGACTCAATCTTGTGTGTTTTGACTGTTGTTTTGATTTGTTTTGCTGAAATCTTTAGGACAGGTAGGTAGATCTCTCCTACATGCTGTTTGTCTCTCACTCTGAGTGCCTTCGTTTCGTGGACACTGTAGAGAAACCTACAATCATGGTACATCTAAGCCAGTCTGCCTCACATTGTGGGAAACTGCTCTGTGAGTCTGTTCAGAGCCCTGTCACAGATAAAAAAAGGTTCCATAGACTTCCTCAGGCTTTGGATCAGATTTTGCATAATAGGTTCAACACTGCTTTTGCAGTTAGCTATCACTTCTATATGCTGAGATTCGGCATTTTCAGAGAAGGTCAGGTATACAAGAAAGAAGGTACTCCTGGCATTTATATTTTCTTCCAATGACACGAAGATGCTGTGTAGTACATATATGCATTTTGTTCAAGGTACCTCTTTGAGGGAGGGCAAAAAAGAGAATAAGCAAAATTGTCCTTCCCATGTCATTATCAGCCATGGTGTGATTAGGAACAGAAATGCCATTACTTTAACAGCAGACACGAGAGTCTGGCACCCTCACAAGTTGGATGACCGTCTGTGATGGCTTGAAGGGAAAAAAGCTTTCCCTGTTAAGCAACTTCTTCGTAAGTAAAAGATGTGCCAATATCCATCTCCATTATTCCCCTGCATACTGCACTGTGAGCACCTGGAGGTGTCTCAGACTCAGCATTTTAGTTTGGATTACCTGAGTGCTTTTGATGAGACTTTCCTGGTTGTGCCCCATCTCCTGCTTTGGCTTGCAGAGTGGAGCAGCCTTAAAGCACACAAGCAGATTCCTTTCACGTGAAATGGAAGCCAAAGACATGCCCCAGAAACACTCCTAACGTACTCCAGCTGCTAACGGTGATTCAGTCCACAGGTCCAAACCAGAGCTGGTCTGAACCAGCCTCCCCACCCCAAACTGTTTCACTGCACAGGTCTGCTCTGACACGCCTTCATCTCTTGCTTATGAAAACGTGCCTGAGATACCGTTACCACAACTACTCCAAGTTAGCCCTTTGTTCAGCTTTTTGTTTTAAAAGCAGAGATCTGTTTATCCACTGAGCAGCAACCATGAGGCGCAGCAAGGTCCCACATGGCATTGACGTCTCTGCCAGGGCAAAGATAATCTTCCTACCAGGAAGGCATTTGTTCTCATTTGGGAGTCCTATGGGCATTGCTGGTCAGCCAAGTCTGTCTTAGTTAATTAATCCTTGACCCATCAATTTTGTGCTTTTCAGGTTGCCCCAGTAGTGGTTTTTTACTGAGATCTGATGCTTAGGGAGGTGGTTATGCAGCATCCTCCCTTCCCAAGGTAACTTCAGAGCCATTGCAGTGCCAGAAGTAATGTGATATGACCTCAGATATCTAGCTGAGTGATTCCTGTGCAACAGGGGATAATGAAATTCAAGTGTCTGTCTGCAGTGTTTGCAAGCAGCTGCCTGAAAACAGCCCAGGCGGCAGTTTGGAAACAGTGCACGCAGGCAACAATCAGATGATTGCTCTTGCAAGAGGTGTCGTGGATGGGTGTTGTTATCTCTGCTCCGGGTTTGGTGGCTGCCCTGCACACCCCCAAGAAAAGAGAGAGACAAAGCCTGATGCAGTGACAGGCACTCTGAAACACTGCCATCTGAAATGGCAAGGGACAGGGAGTTGCCCTGAGTCAGACTTGGTGGCCACCAGCACTCACCGGGGCTGCCTGCACACAGTTTGGGCAAATACAAGGTTTCAAACAGGTATAAATCCACTACTTTCCTAATGAGCTGGGCTAATAATCAGCTGTTCTCTGTTCAAAGTCTTTTCTTATCCCTACCTGGAACTCGTGTATGATTGTTCTTAGCTGCACTATTTCACAAATCTGGCTTAGCTAGATGACAGATCTATCTACTGCCAGAAAGTGCTGCCCTTGTGAGTATTTATAGATCACAATCAAAGTCAGTTCTTGATCTTCTCTGGACCGAACTTGAAGTTGTCGTGAAAACTACTGACTGAGCTCTTTTTTTTTGACAACTACTTGGACATCTATGAGCCAGTCTTTAATTTGCAGTACTGGCTGCACTGATATTTTAATTCTCTTTTTTTTAATGAGAAGGACACCTGCAACTGTCAAATAGACGTCTCTTACTTCCAGCGATCTATAAAGATAACTTTAATCAGATAAATAAAAAAATCTCATTTTTATAAGAGGTTTCATTGATTGCTTTTAAGAAAACAGGTTTCAGCATTTGCTGGCATTGAGTATGCTCCCATTCATTAATGCTTTATTCACCTCCCATATGTGCTTAGCAATAATTTTGCCTGGGACTAGTGACAGACTGATTGGACTTGGGAAATCCAGGTATGGACTCACAGTTTGAAGGGGCTGGCATGCTGCTGGCTGGCACATGATCAGCATGACACCAGGCATGCAGTACCAGCTGCACAGGTGCCCAGTCTGCCTGCGGGGGGACCAGACAGACTTGCTACCAAACCTTCTGCACATGCAGGGGAGCAGTGCCCAGTATGTAATGCCCTCATTTCTGGGGACAACCTAGGTCATGCTGTTTAACCAACAGTCACTCCTCTGGCCCTTCGTAGCTTCCCCTGTCTTTCAGTATGTTCTACAAATACTGTCAGTGTTTCAGGAAGCTCCTCAGACACTTCTTTCAATATACTTGGTCACGAATTTTCTGGTGCTACTTCTGTGCATTGCTGTGATGGCTGCTTACATCCTCTATTGCTACTGATGAGATAGAAAGTATTTCTTCCTTCCCGTGCAAGAAGCACCTCCCATTTCTTTCCAAATACACAACATAAATATTCAATGAATATTTCTTCTTTTTGTGTTATCACAATTGGCAATTCTGCCACCTTTAACATTGGAGCCACAGGGACTAACAAAGGGAAGAGACGTTACTGAACTTGATGAGTGGCATTTTTGTCAGAGAGAGAATGGGTGTGAAATGCTGACAAAAAAGTTTAAGTATGAAATCACAAGGAGGTTATAATCAACCAAAATACCAGGTTCTAAAATGCTTTCCACACTCTCCTCCATCCCTTGGGATCTAGGGATGAAAAGAACTACTTTAATACCACTATTTCCATGGAAATGATTGTTTGGTATGGCAATACAGATAGCATGAGGATTTGATGGTACAAGAGGTCCCTATGAATCCTATTCTACTGTATGATTGCAAGGATTTCATTAGGTCTTAGTATACTTAAATAATGCCTTCTTGCCCTTAATCTTTAAACCCAGGATTTTTTCATTAATGTTTTATCTTCTTCCATCAGCTGTCTCTTTCCTAGCTGGTGACTTGTTTGCACAGCCACCAGACTTTCTGCTATTATCATTTGTTACATATAATAAGGTTTGCAATAATCATTGTTGCTTGTCACTTTCACTTCTTGTCTTCACTAAGATGGATTTGAGACCAGAAAGCCTCTCACAGAATGACAGGTTGTGGGTTTGGGAGGAATCTAATTGTTTTATTCAAACACAATGTTCTTATTTCTATGCTAAAATTTTTCCTTGCAACAATTATTTGACTGTAGCTGCCCTCTAGAAATTGTGCTTGGAAAGAACCAAATAGACGCCTGCAGGCTCAGAAGTGGTCTGTCTGCACACAGTGGAGTTTGTCAGCACTTCCACAAAGGGAACCAGCTCTCTGAGGAACTTGTTTTTACCCATCCTGAAAGAAAATAAATCCATCATTCCCTGCAAGTATAAGATTGTTTCCATAGTGCTGGCTCCAAACCTGCAGCATCCACCTCCTTTGTTGGGACTTTGTTGTTCAGCCAACCCCCAGCTACTGGGCTGGGCTGCCAGGTCTGGCAACCCTGAGGAGCTGGAGACCCAACAGCCACTTCCAAGCCTGGAAGTGCCAGTGGAGGGCTGGGAGGTGAGGCAGGATGTGCAGATGTGTCATTTCTCACCGGGGGACAGCACCCAGGGATGTCAGCAGTTCTGTGCAGAGCAGCACAGGACTGTCTATGGGGTTCATACATGGCTTGCAGGGTGAGGAAGCCTGGGCACCCCTGATGAAGAGTAGACAGGCTGTAATTGAATCCCTTTCAGTTTATACCCTGCTGCCAGCTTAGCCTGAGGAGTGCCAGAAAAAAACCCCTGTGCACTGAAGAAACGCAACAGCTCCAGGCAGGCAGAGGCATTTTCCATACATGACCTACGTTGAATTGCCTCTTTATGTTCGAACTTCAACTCTTCATTAGCAGCAGGGTCGTTGGCTGCTCCTCCCTCCAAAAAACCACAGAGGCAGCACTAAGTGCTGGAGTGAAAGAGGAGTAAGCACTTTTCAATTAGCCACGAACTTTATGAGACGTGAGACTGCGGCAGCAGTGCAGAAGATGCCGGGTGTCCCTGGGCTGGGCTGCAGCAGGCAGTGCAGCCCAAGGGCAGCGACGGGCACGGGGGACTCAGCTTCTCCACTTGTTCGTCAAGCCTGCTGCGCGCATTCACAGCCATAAATGTCATGTTTGGCTGCAGTGGCATAAATAACAGGTGACATTTTAACAATATTGGCAGCACCGTGCGGAGCGTCTTATAACATCGATGAGTTATGGGAGGCCAGGGTGAGTTTTGTGGGGTTCATTCGTTCTCCTCTTTCGAGGCAATCGCCTATTTGCTCTTGAAAACAAATGTTAAATTAAAAAACACTCATATGCATTGCAAATAGCTTCTCAGGAGGATTTCTGACGTTGTAAAATGGCAGAGCTATTACTCTGACTGAGTGAATGCTGGAGGATGAGAGATGGCTATGAAGAGAAGCATCCTCCATGCACATGTTGTGAGCAATGGGATGGAAATTGCTCCTGATAATTCAGTCTTCTGGACATGGAAACTTGGCTTTAACAACAGGTTTTGCTGTAAAAACACATTCTCTATGTTGGCATCTGCCTCTCAGTGTCCTGGGCCTTTCACATACCTGGAACAGTCCATTAGAGTAAAATGGAATATGTATATATACATGCATAATATAGCAAAATCTTCTCTTGATGCCAGCCCCTTGATTATTTCTAAATGACAGAGTAATTAAGCTGAGTGATTTATCACAGAAATACATGGGAAGTCACAGCCTGATTAATAGAGGGGAAAAAACCCCATCAACTCACAAATATAAATAATAAAAGTACTGAAAGTCTGTACTTTGATCCAGATCACCTTGACAATTTCAAGCCATTTAACAGTATTTTACAAGCTGTTTCAAGTCACACAAAGACTTAGCCCCACTGCCTGCCAGCAGCAGCAGCACAGCAGCATGGTGGCAGGGAGGGAGCACTCCACTGTCCCTCATTTTCCTTTGGCACTTCTTTCTGCCTCCAAGTCGACGATCTCAGCTGATGCTCCTTCAAACCCCCTGTGTTTGCTCCATTACTCCCTCCCTGTCACCCACCCACTCAGCACCAGAGAAGAGATCTGCTGAACTCTCATCATTATGGCTAACACTAAATTTGGGACTTCCAATTGCAGAATCAGTTTGTTTCCTGAACCTAAAAATGTGCCTGGAGTATCTTCTCCATTTTGGGGTTCCCCAGTGAGGAAACACGTTAACACAGAGCTCAGCAGCAGGTCTCCAAGGTGGTTAGGGAAGGGCAGCGTGTGACGTACGGGCAGAAGCTGGGTGAACTGGGTTTGTTCAGATGTAAGAGAAGGTATGGGGAGATTGTAATGTTGTCTGCAGTGGGAAGGCACAGAGAAGACGGAGCCAGATTTTTCTTGGACATGCACCGTAGCAGAGACAACAGGCATGAGGTGGGATGCGAGCAATTTGGATGTGGTGTGAGAAAAGCTCCTTTATCCTTATAAGAGTCATCAAAGATCGAAATAAAGTCCAGTAAAATTAGGAAATCTCTCTTCTTGGAGCTATTCATGACTCTTCTGGACAAAGCCATAAATAACCTGCTTTAATTGGGCCTGCTGTAGCGGGGCCTTGGGCTGGATGGCCTCTAGAGGACCTTCCTGACTTCAATTAGTTTGGGATTTGGTGAACATCATTTATTGAGCTATGCTTTTCCTCTAAAATGAAAAAAAATACCTCTTTGATGAGGAGATAATATACTTGTTTTAAACTCTGTCCCCTGGGATCTCTAAGAACTGGACAACTAAAGTACTAAATATATGCACCACCACTCAGAGCTGGTATTACATTGCCAGCACTTCAGAGTTAATTATTTTTTGCTTTCAAAGGAGGAAAAGTAATTTTAAAAATAGTTTAATATCAGTCTCACACCAAAGGTGTTTCTCTTACTGCTTTTCTTCTATAAACCACCAGCAGCATTAATTAAAATTTTCATTTCTTTTCCAGTTCCTTTTCTACTGTGAAGACTGGATCTTTAATAAGTAGCTGCCATCTCAGTAGTGGGTCCTGTCAGAATCAGGGCTGGAATTTGTAGGAGGAGATATACATGTGGGATCCTGAGGAGAGGGGCATGGTGGTGTCAGAATTACAAAGGCTCTGTAATCAGCAGAGAAAACCAGACCTTGTGGTAAGTCATGATCCACAGTCCCAGGAGTACTCCAGCACTCAGAGCTACCTCTCCAAGGATCTGAGCAGCTCGCAAGAAGGCAAGACTGGATGGACAGAGCCTTAATCTATTTAGTCTCTCCTCCTAGAGGGACTGTTCCCTATCTTCCCCCTGTCTAATTCTAGGACCTGGCAGTGCTGCTGGGCTCCCAGGTCTGGGTCCTCCCAACTCCATCACTGCTCCTCAGCAAGGAAGAGGGGTGACCTCAGCACATACCACTCCCCCAGACTGCCCTGGGTTTGGAGACTAAAAATGGACAATCAGGGAAACAAGACGCTGAAGTGACAGTACTCTTGTGGAGCTTGTCACCCTGTAGTGCTAATATATCCCTTCAAGGCTGCTGTAACTTGGAGCACAGCAGCACATATTCCAATATTTGGGCATATCAAGCTATTACAGGGTCCTGCTGAGTACCTTGCTCCTCTCTAGGTAATTGCCAGATTTCTGGGCCCCTTTACTACTCTGAATATTGATCAGTTTTCAGGAGCAGCACCAGGCTCAGCAGTGATTCTTTCGGAGCATCCTCTTGCCAGGGGAAGTGCTGAACTTTTCTTCCCACCTTTGCTTCCAGTCGCATCCTTCATTCATTTGTGAGCATTTGATGTGGAAGATGATTGGAGAAAGTGTGGGATAACAACAGGATTTTCCGTCTTTGTATACCTGATGAGGGCATTTCAGGGCACTTAGAGTGGGAAAGTTCAGCTCTTTTCCTAAGAATGTCCACTCACACTGTCTGCAATGGTCCCAAGAGATCATTAATTCTGTTTTTTCCAGTTTCCATTATCTGATGAGCATGGAAATCACATCCTGTACAGAAATTGGACACACTTGTTTCCTGCTGCTGCTCTGGTACCCGATCTGTGAGTCTGTGCTATACTGCCAAGAGCACGATCACAGGCTCACTTCTGCTCCCCACTCCAACTCCAGACTTTGCAGACCAAGAGTGGCACCAAACAGAGGTGCTCTGACTGCCTTCCGAGGCTGCCTATTCATCAAGCAATGGGGACAAGAAATTAAAATGTGTGTATTTCTATGCAGAATAGGTGAACCCCTTTGGCCAGCAAGTGCTAGAAACCTCATGCACTTTGTCACCAAATCCCAGTAAAATCACTTAGACTGAAGACGACACACAGATTCCAGCGCCACGAAGTCACAGGCACAAAGCTGGAGCATTGGGCCCGACAGCTTTGTACAAGGTTTAACATCAGGTAAGCCTTGAGTTAACTTAATTGTACATAAATATGTGAGATAAGACAACCTCACCTAAGGGCACTGTATTCCACACCTCGCCTCTTGTGCAGAGGAGAACATCTTAGAGACAAGTCACATATTTCTTTCTGGTACAAGTACTTCAGCAGTCTCTCTGTATGTGTATACATGCAAACACAGGTATACATATTACACCCTCACCTTGAGAGCGTTTTTCCAGGGATTTGTCATTCACACAGCACTAGAGAATAGTGCTGTGAGCTTGAACAAAATGAGATATGGTATTTTCAGTTTGGTCTACTCAGAGATATCCTCTTTGTGTAGGATATACAGAAAGAGTTTCTCATTAAGCTTTCAAGGTTGTGGTGCTTGCTATCAATGTCTAGCATTTCCCAGCAGGGACTTCTGTGTGGCAAGTTCTCTACATGATTTACTTACAAGAAAAACAAAAGCCGCGGCAGACCGGGACATCCTGCAGGCCAAATTGGGAGAGAACAATGGAATTAGTCTTATGTGCACCAGAAATCAGGTTGTATTTTCAGTTTGTCTGATGCTGCAGTTCCTTATGACATGGAAGCTGGAGGCGTTTGTCAGACTTATGTCGTCCTTTCTAAACCATCCTTCAGGTGACCAGGCTCAGAGGCATCTCACACCTGGTTTTGCTGCTTGTTTTTCTCCTGCTTGTTTCATTGCAAGACTATTTGTTAATCTTCAAATTACATTTGACATCTCACTGTAAATAGTCTGGGTTATAAACATCTCAGGTGTCAAAGTCTGAGTGCATTTGCCTACAATTCTGGTTTGCATCTCTTTCTTACTCTGCCTGTTCAGCAGCTGTGTCCTTGGTGATGACTGTATTTGAACCTGGAATCTGATTTAGACACAGATTTGGTTTTAACCAGTTAGAGCTGCCCGGCAGGGGGACATTCCACTCCAAATGAGAAAAAGTTACTCCAGAAGGTCTGGCGAGGAGCCAGGGACGTGGTGGCCATGAACACACAGCTGTTGAGGAGTCACAGGGAACCAGAGCTCAGTCTCAGAGCAGATGATGTCACTTGATGAACCTGATACATCCTTGCTCCTTATCTGATTCTGGATTTCAGAATGGCTGTGTCCAGCAAAGCATTTCCTATCACTTTTGGTCAGAAGAACAGCCTAATCCAGGCATGTGAGGATCACTCTTCACGTGGGAGATCTTTACCAGCCCATCTCACCCTGATGCAAATGAGTCATCTAGTTCCAACCCCCTTGCCATGGGCAGGGACACCTTCCACTAGACCAGGCTGCTCCAAGCCCCATCCAACCTGGTCTTGAACACTGCCAGAGATGGGGCATCCACAGCTTCTCTGGGCGACCTGTGCCAGTGCCTCACCACCTGACAGTGAAGAATCTCTTCCTAATATCTCATCTAAACCTGGCCTCTTTCAGCTGCAGAGACAGGCAGCCTGCAGAAGGCTGAACACTGTTCAGCAATAAGTATCTGATCCAGCAATAGTTCTGGGGCCAGCATTCTCAAGAGCACACCAACTTACATAATTATTTTATAGGATTTAAATGAAAACAGTAATTCATCAGAAATATGTAAGGAAGTGACTATCCATCTGACAGACATTCCATACTAAGAGACACAGAAGCAATTATCTGCATGCCTTTTCCTATGCAAGTGGATTAGTGTTATGCCTCTGTCTCAGAAGATATTCAAATGTGAATTGGGATTAATTAAATCTCAAGACACCTGGAGGGAAAGTCAGAAGCATGTACATTTTCTACACCAGACATTTTGAAGTGTGGAAAAAGGAATATTTTACCAGCAAGACCTTTTGGTCTTGATGGAGGAGAGGAACTGAAGACCAGCTTGGGAATTTCAGGGCAGAGAGCGCAGAACTCAAACCAAGAAAATGTACGTGCTGGTAATTGCAGCTACCACCTGATGCAGCTGATGGTCTCTGGTGTCCAGCAGCAGTTGAAGGCCTGAGAGGTTCCACTGGTGCTGCACATTGTACAGGTGATTGTTTCAGGTTACCTATTATTAACAGCAGACCCATTTTGGTGACAAATCTGGTGATGGCAGCAATTAGAGTCTCAGCTCCTGTGAAGAGGCTCAAGGTTGCCCCACTCTCCTCCCCTGTCTTGTTCCCACCATTTGGACAAGGAAAGCTGTGCAGGGTCCTCCACCTCCATGCAGGAGGCACCTGCTGCTGATCTCTGCATCATACAAGAGCTCACACATCAGACTATCAGAGTCTCTGGGAATAAATTCACCTCAGATCAAAGTCCCAGTGCCCCCTGACTCCAGCTCAACACCTTTCTTGAGCTTTCCCAGTATATCAGCTAGCAGATCCCCAGTAAAACATCACTTTAATCCAGTTTCTTAATTGCTAGAGACTGTTCCCTAAAGGATTAGAAACTGGTGAAAGTTTTAGTGGAATGCTAAGGAGTTAAGAGGAAGAAAAGAGCCAACACTGTCCCCAAGGAAAAGCTCAAGAAAAGATGAGATGGCAAACATGTCACTGTGCCTCAGCCAGAGCAGAGGAGCCGTCCATCTCCCTGCTACCACCCTGCAGAGGAAAGCAGGCATCCCAGCAAGCTGTGATGGAAAAACTGTACCATAATCTGTGTTACCAGGAGCTTGCCTGGGGGAAAGAGCTCAGTGACACAGAGGCACTGGGGCTCAGTTCATGTGCTGTGCTTTCCTACCCAGCGTGGTTTGTTCGTGTGCCCGAGCCTTTGCTGCTTTTAAACTGAGCTCCAGAGGCATTTCACAACCCACATCAGCTGCAGGACTCCTGCTGCTGCCCCTGCTCTCCGTGTTAAGGGGCCTGTCTCTCTGCAGAAACACTTCTGACACAGATCTCTCTGCTCCCATCCCTTTTCCATCCCCAACTCCCACTCGCTGGAGACAGGATGGGATCCAGAGGTGCTCTGCCAAGTTATGGGGCTGCCTGACAGCCACAATGAGGGAGCACATTGTATTTTAGAGGTCTGTCCAACAATTGCCTAATTAATTCCCACTCCCCACTCCTACATCCAGTACAGAGTGGGGACATCTCAATTTTCTTGTTCTCCCGATGAGGGGAAGCTGCAGCACAGCAAACTTCCACGATCCACTCCTGGGCATTACGAGAAGGCATATGGCAAAAGGAAGCTAATGCTGAGTGTCACCCTTGCCCTGCAAAGTAAAATACAAGGATAAAAAAGGCATCTCATGAGTAGGACTTATCCTCGCCAGCATCCCTCTCCAGCGCGCTGTGCTCGGAGGACAATTAAATTACACTGCCGTTTCCCTTTCATCATGATCCGATTTACAGGGGAATTAATAGGGGCAGAGGAAGAGGCCTGCATGAATCCAAAGCCAGGGCAACTGGCAGCTATGAGCCTTCTTGAAAAACAGGAAGCTTGCCAGGATGTCTTTATTAGAGAGGAGAAGGGGGAGAGAGGAAAGGGCTGCTGCAGGAATGAAAGGCAGATACAGACGTCAGCCTTGTTTACAGCAGGGATTTTGTACCAGTGCAGCTAAACCCTCCAGTTCAAAATCCACCCACAGGCATCTGCCACCAGCACAGCTGGAAAAAAGTCACAGCTAAGACTTCTTGGCAGCTGCATGAAGAAGAAAGTCTGCCATACAAGAAGGGTTTTTGTCTAGCTTGATTGCGTGGCTCCAGAGGTCACGCTGCACCTTTGAGTGGTGATTTCCCATATTTCCCTGAGGAACTGCTCCTCCCCTAAGCTCACAGGATCGATGTCCCCACGGAGCAGCCTGCAGCAGCCCTGTCTGTTCCTGACAGTGCCACCCTGATGGTGACCAAGCCTGTCACCCAAGTGGGACAGCAGGTGTCATGGAGACACACTTACTTGAATACATAATAAAATCCCAGCTTCTCACAAGTCATTTGTCCAGGCTGTGAGCGTGCTGCTCTGCAGATGGAGACATGGGAGCTGGCTCCTGTAGTGCCACTTCACATCCAGGCTGGTTATGGCTTGGATGCCCTATGCTGCAAGCTCAGCCATCGCTGCTGTTGCCAGCAGCAGCTGGAGCTGTGCTCCAGAAGCACTTTGGCAGCTTTGGGACAGCACAAAGCCACAGCAATTAAACCACGGGGCCAGCGAGCTCTGTGCAGGGTGCACATGAGGGTGCTTTTGAAACAATTCTCTGTGTAAAGCCAGATGAACTCCAAAGGCATCTGGGTTGATGGCACTCCTGCTAGCACAGAGCAACCCATGTACCTCTGTGCCATGCTGCCTCACGCCTGGGAGCAGTGCTGTGTGGTGGCACGGGGACAGGCCTCTGCTGACTGGGAACTGGGGTGTACAGACGCTGGTGGGAACAAGAGGAACAGGGAAGAATGTTCCCAGGTCCATGTTCTGATTCTGCAGAGCCCCTGCAGCACCTTTGCCCTTTGTTCTCTGTTAGGTTCCACGTTACTGAGATTTTTCTGCTCACCTGAGTAGCTGAGCCCTTGGATGAACTTCCAGTGTACAGACTGAGGAAAAAGAGAGAAGACATGGTGCCCCTGGGAAGCCGTAGCTCAGGTAGTTATATCAACTGCATCCTTAAATTTACATCTCCAGTGCCTCTGGCGCTGGGAAGGCAAGGTGATATTTTTTGCATCTAATCCTTTTTGAAAGTTAACTTATGATAAAACTTTTGAGATGTGCTGAAATCCCTCAGCTCATGTTAACTCTCCTCTGTGTGAGGGATAGTCTCTCCAGATGACAGATCACGTCAGATGAGGGACTTCATTGTCATTTCTCTCCAGAGCTGGAGAAAAGCAACTCAGGTCATTGGAGAGTTTCTGAAGAAGCTTCCTGTGAATGGACTCCTCCTTGACATCAGGGGAATGGAGGTGATGGAGCAAAAGAAATGGATCAAAAACACTTCTGGAGTTTGGAGATTCCTGGGCAGGAAGAAAATGGTTCCAGAACTCATAGCGGGTAGATCATAGCTGTACAAAGGTGTAACTGCCCCTCATGAGCACAAATAGAGGAAATGTCAATCCTTAATTTCAGAAATAAAATGATGAAAGGAGGGAAATAAGTGGAGAGCTAAAAGTTACTTGCATTCAAAAGAAGCCAAGGATCTAAAATTGCATAGTGAGTTCAGTGGTGGGACTGCATGTGTGTGTTACAAGCTAGTGAGGAGATAGCAAAGCCTGCCTGTACCTGATGAATGAATTAGCTGTTAATTCTTAATTTCCATGCCCATCTCCTCCCATCCTGTTTTCCCAGGGCTGCCTCTGGATGCGAGGGAGGCACAGTTCTGATACAGCCTTGTCAGTGGGACCAGTGGGCTGAGTTAGCTCAGGGGTCTGAGGACAGACACTCATTTAAAGGGGGGACTTATTATGCAAATAATACCCCGCTGCTTTATTTTAATTACTGTTGCTTGAATTATGACATTAGCTCTGAGTGGCAGGGCCACTGCTGTGTTGTCACTGTCACTGTCACCCATGGTCCCCCAAGAGCCACCCAGCAAAGCTCCTTGCAGACCTGGCCTTGACCCTGATCTTGGCTACACCTCATCGACCTGCCCTTTTCCCACTGCCAACACAGTGCCAGCAGCGAGTTTTGTCTAAAATGTAAGAGGGAATCTCTACTCCCAGTAATGCTCAAGCAACCCCTAATGACAATTCGGCACCTGAGTGGTGTGTGTTGGTGAAGCATGGCTCCTGCTGAGGTTTTACTCAGGTAGTGGTGGCATGAGGACTGTGGGAGACAGGCATCCCAGCCAATGACCTTCCAAAAGCAAGGGGAAGTGTGCTGGGAAAGGGAGGAGGAGCTGAAGAAACTAATGTCACTGACTTCAAAGATGAAGGATTCTGTTTATACTCTGAGAGTGACTGAATAAAATGACTGGCACCACCACGGAGCTAAACAGGATTTTCTACTTGTGTTGGATTATTTTAGATGGCAGTTTGATTAGCCTGATTGGTGTTGATTTGTCCCTAAGAAGAGTATTACTTTAATTTTGCCTTATATTCAAAAAATACTTTGAATTATGATACCATTTATTAACGTGATTTACTTTCTCCCAACAGATGTGTTAGCTTTGCCTAGCAGTAGAAGCCTAATTTTTGGAGTGGAGTTCACGGTGCTGGTTCCAGCTGTGGGCAGAGCTGCCCTCTCTGAGCACTTGCTCACAAACCACCTGGTCGTGCAGGGACTCCAATCATCCCATCCACTTAGTAAAGGAGACAGCAGATAACCCCTCATACCCTGCTGAGCTACAGTCACCTGAGGGGCAGTTCACACATTCTGGATAAACCCCTGAAGTTATGAAAAGCACTGCTTTTCCTAATATTATTAAGGCAAAGGAGTTCCTAGGAGAGGAAGGAGAAGGAAAGATTACTGAATCCTTGCTGAAAGCAAGGTGAGATCTTATGGCCTGGGAATGCAGCCAGCATTAAACCCCATTGCACTAAGGTATATAATTAACAATACGTTGTTCCACCTCCACTTCCCAGTTGTGAACAGTGCTCGTACTCACTGAAACCTTCCTGGTGAGCTCCCATCTGCATTCAGCCTTCCACGGCACCGGGACAGAAATCACCCCTCATCTTCAGCCACACATTTCCGGAGCCTTCCTTCTGACAGAAGGCCACCTGGAGACCCAAACAAGCATTTTGAGGATGCCCATGCAAGGTTTTGTGCAGGTCATATCAGTAAGTGATCAAGGCATCTCTTGGGATGCTGCTGTAGTCTTTGGCTGCGGAAGAGCTGCGGCTCTTTGCTCACGTGCCCTATAATCTGGAGTTGGTCAAGCACTGCAGCAAGTGAAATAAAACACAGACTGACCTCTTCCTCAGGCTGACAGCAGTTTGAGAAGGAGCATCTCACTGAGTCCACCTGAGAACTGCTGAAGGATATATTCATGAAATTTCAAGATTGTCCTTGGCAACAGGGAAAGCCCAGGTTATTCAATCCTGTGGCTGTATAGGGTCAGCCATGGCCCCTCTGCCTTTGGTCGCCTCTCACAGCTCAAGTGCACTGGGAGCACTCCCTCATTACCATCGGCTTCTCAGTCCTGCCAGGTGAGGGGAATGTTTCCAAGATTTCATTTAATACCTGTATTTAATCCATTAGTTCTCCCTGCAGACCTCCTGAAGGCTGGCCTGTGATTAAGGAGGAGATAAGTGCCCTGTTTATTGCTCTCCTGATACTTCTTCACTTTCCTCTACACTTTCACAGTTTTCATCCTACAGTCGTGCAGTGCCTTGGAAATGTGCATGGGAGCCCCCTGCTCTGTCCCCTTGGGATGGGTTGGAGAGTCCACCCACACTCCAGCCATACAGCTCCTGCTGTCCTGTGAGGCCCTCTGAGATTCTGTGATTTTATGGAATTACAGCCCTTGGTGTGAGGAAAAGTTACCAGCAAAATGGACTGAGAGTCATCTGCAACCACTTTTTCTCCTTGACTGCTTGCCATTAAGCTGCAGGCTTGAGTATCATTTGTTTTGTTATCTCAGTTTAAAGGGAAAATTCATTCTTTTTCATATTTTTCCTTTTCAAAATACAAGGGGAGGGCAGTGGGAAGTGGCCAGGCCAGGAAGGAAGGAAAGTAGCCATCTCCAGCAGACCACGTTCCACATAGAGCTCTTTCCGGTAATATGCTCCATGAATCCTGCAGCATGGCCATGGTTCCTGTAAAAACCAGAGAGGACAAGCATGAGTATTGAATCACAAGAGCTCTCTCTGTGCTTCTGCAGCTGTCACTGCTACAGCACAGGCTGCATTGGTCTCACTGAACACTTAGCTTCTTCTAGTGCTAAAAAGTGCTGGATTTCCTGTGCAGATCAATCCTTCGGCAGCTGTGAGGTCAGAATGGCTCCCATTTCTGCTTCACTGTTACATCCCCAGGTGCCAAAGGGTCTTGCATATGGGACAGAGAAAGGTTCTGGTTCACTGCCCCCTTCTACTCAACAAACATAAATAATCCCCTAGTAATGAACGGTTTATTTCCCTCCCAACATGGACCTCCAGTCTTGATGCTCTTTTTATTACTGATTTAGGCACAAAGCAGTTTTTATGTTCACTGAAGACTTGGAGTGCCCTACACACTTTCTGCAAACAGGGAGCTGTTCATCTCCTGTTCACTGGCTTTGACCACTTGAACAAATGCACTGCTGCCCACATTATTCATCTGGCTTGTTTTCCATGTTTCTAATGGCTTGACTCACACCTTTCCTGAGGCAGATCACATTAGCATGTGAATTAGCAATGCCTCAAGGAGGTCTTTAGTTTGTGGTAGCGCCTGGATGCACCAAAAGATGTTCAAGCCTGCTGCATGAGAAGCAAAAAAATGCAAAGAATTAAAGAAAAACAAACTCAACACTGGAATAGTGGAAAATGTGGCATTTTGACATATGTTCAGCTGTAAGAACCCATGTCTGCTGTCCGTGGTCATCAGCACTTTCAGTCCACACTTCAGACAGCTGCAATGATGTGACTGTCTAGTTAACAAAAACTCCAGCTATCATTTGCTGCTCTTGGCAGTAGCTTCTACCTAAACCACATAAAAGTCCTTATCTGTTAACATTCCCAAAGGAGGACACATTTGAGGAGGGCTGTGCCCCTCACGACTTTATGTTTGTTTCTCATATACAGATATAAGAGCACAAATTCTGGTGAAATATTTGAAGAAAAAGATACTTTTTTAATGTCACAATTGAACTCGGTTTCACAACTAATTGCTGTGAGGTATTTTTGCACCAAACCTTTCAGCATGGTGAAAGCAGGAGTCAGGTCATTCAAATGGACCTGCAAGCTCCTGCTGAAGTTGGTTGCTAATTTGGGACCTTCCTGATGCCTTTATATAACTTACAAGAGGTTGGCACACTTGGAGAATATTACCCTTCCTAATGGGCTCAGAGACAAGGGAATACAACAGGGTAAATGCACCATAATCCAAGTCCTTCTTCATCACATTGTATTTTTCTTTGCTTGGATACAGCACCCATGTGGCCTGGGAGGGTATGTGAGAGTGAAATTTCTCTCATGATGCACCATTTTCTTAAGGCCCAATTTCCCTCTAACTCCATTTCCCTCTACTCTTCTGTGTTGTTCTGGGAATAGTTTCCATCTCCTGACATCACCAGAAGGGCTGAGAGATGTTGAAAGCATACATCTTCTGGGAAGAAAGCACTGTGTGGCAATGGAAGAATAATTCTGGTGACAGGGCAGGGAGAGCAGATATGTCTCTCTACCAAGATTTTACAGCCTCATTTACATTTAAAAAAATGGTTTTTTTTCTTGTTAGAAACAGCAGGGAAACATGAGAAATTCAGAAACTCAAAATATTCCCAAGGAATAAAAAGGGTTAAAAAAAAAAAAAAATCAAACTCACTCCTACCAAATGACATCTAGTTCAAGCCTAAAAGAATGCGTGCCCAGCCTGGGGCTGACGCCTGTTTCCTCTCCACTTTATGAATTTCAGGGGCCTGAGCCCAGCCAGAGCTCACTTCTGGAGAAAACACAAACCTACCATTCTCTGCTGGGCTGTGGCACAGGCTGAGGCAGTCATGGCCAAGACCTGCGTGGTGCACCTGGCATGAGAGAGCCACATGTCCCTGGAGTGAACCTGGCACAAGCTGGAGCTGCCTGGTGGTGGTGGTTGTAAAGGGCTTGAAGCTTAATTTTAAATTGACACCTGTGTGTGATTGCAGACGGATTGAATTTATGAGAGCCCATCAGCACTGACTGGGAGAACAACAACCAGCACCTTTGCAAAGAGCAGGTATTGATAATCCAACCAAAATGACCCAAGCAATCATTGCCTCACATGGGCCAGGGCGGGTTCAGACACTGCAACCTAAAGCACACCCAGGTCAGCCGCTCACAAACATTAGTGGTGTCTGACATACTTATCCCCCCATAACACATGTCATGACAAAATAGCAAAAGCATGGACTGTGCTAACAGAGCCTGGCAAATTTGGCATTGGCTCAGGCAGATTTCCATTGTCAGAAGTGCAGAAAATAAATGCTTAAGACTAGGAAGATCTCTTTACCAGGGGGAACTGAGCCAGGCTTCTCAGCTCTATGCACAATTTTAGCTCACTGCAAAATTACCACTGCTCACCCTCCTTCTTCCAGCAAGTAACGGGATGGCAGAGGCTGGCAATACAGATTCCAGGTGAAAAATAAGCATAAGCAGTATGTCAGGGCTTTAATCACATCTATACGAGATGTGATTTTTCCTCCTTGCCAGATGTACCTTTTTTTGTACACAGACATTAATGCTCGTGGAACAGCATTTGATCAGCCTTCATTTTCCGGCTGGATCCCTGCCCATTTCTCCGGCTGAGCAGCCCAAGGTTTCCTCCTGCTGCCTGGCCAGCCCTGGGCAGGGCTGGCGCATTGGTGGCTGTGACAGCCGGGGCGAAGCACACGCAGGGGCTCTAACGCACTGCAGTGGAGCCGCTTCCGATGCGGCTGCCTCAGCCTCCTCTCTGCCATCCCCGCCTGCTTCATTAGCATCACACCGTTCAAAGGCATGGAAATTGAATTATATTTAGGTCACAAACATATTTTAAGCAAAAATACCTATTATATTTAAAGTGTCTTGTTCAGAGACTCTCTGTCTGCTGCTTCGGGATGGTTGCACTAATACTCACTGTCCTTAATATTTTTTAATGAGATACCAGGTGCTTCCAAAGTCTGATTTTTGTTTGAATATAAATTAGGTCCATTCTCTCTCTCTCTCAATCTAAATGCTGGTAAATAAGAAACCACTTCCTGGCAGCTCATTTAGGTATCCCGAACAGGCAAAAGCCCAGATTTCCCTGGATAACTCTGAAAGAGAGAGAAAATAGCTCCATCACAGTGACAGGACTGTAGTCCCAAACAGTCCGGCGCTGCCGGTGCTCTGCTCTCTGCTTGCTAGAAGGGAGCAGGCAAGCAGGCAGCTTTCCAAGAGCACCAGCGCTGACATCGCTCCCCACGCTTTGGGCTGCCACTCCTTTTAGCAGTGGCCTCTCCATGGCTCTGTGGATTCCCATCTTAAACAGATTCAAGCATCTGGCTACACCTCCTATCAAGACTGTACGAGTGATGATCTCCTTGGACTTTGTAAATATTGATCATTATTCTGGAAGCAGCTCAGCAGAGAGAAGCTTCTCTTCAGCCCCAGCTCCTCTGCTGCTGGAGGAGACTGTGTTGTCTCACAGTCAATACACTTTAAACTGGAGTGGATGGTGATACTTAGGGATCCTTGGCTGTCCATGCTTAGATCAATATTCCCAAGCCTCCTGTGAACAAGCCTGGGGCATGGTTACCTAGCCCAGGGCTTCCAGTGGGATAAAGCAGTACCTGGACAGCCCAGAGCAATTACCTGGAGCACTGTGTGACATGTCCCTGCTCCAAAGGACAGAGGCCACAGCCTCCCTCGTTTATGCTGACACGCACCAGAGGAACAGGGCTGCTGCTGCTGCTTCGCCCCCACAGCCCACCCCTGTGCAACCTGCTGGCTTGCCCTGCTGCTGACACGTCCTTCCACCTGCTCACAACCTTTCCATTTCCATGAAGGCTTTGTCTTGCATTTGATTCCTGAGACAATTTTCTCTCTCCTCCTACGGAGGCACAGTGGGAGACAGAGACCCAAGCACAGCAGGCTGCTTCCCTCACCAGGCCCCCTTAAACTTCACAGCATGTCCTGGCACTGCAGGCATCACTGAGGCACAGCTCCTCAGATGTCTCAGAAAGGAGGTGATGCTATTTTTCTGCCCTCTAGGACTCCTCCAGGGGATCTTCAAATCCCTTGACTCTCACACAGCAAGTCTGTTTAATCCAAGTCTGAAGGAGGCAGCAGCACAGGAAGAGTTGGATGGAGGGAGCCAATTTTTGGAAGTTGAGTAGAAAAGATTGTAATGTTCCTGTTCTTCAGGGCGGACAGAGCACATTCCCTCCATCAACAGCTGAGCTGATGTGCTCTGGCCTGCTCTGTACTGGGCCAAGGAGCACATAACTCCACTGCAGTTTTCTTGACCTGCAATGGGAGCAGCAACAGAGGCAGATCCCATCCAGCTGGGAGAGACACCTCTGACCATTGGGAAGAGGATCATGAGCAGCCTGAGAAGCATAGTTCTCTTTCCAGACAGAGCCCCAGTACCCTGCCCTCATGTACACCCACAGAACCACAGAATATCCTGAGTTGGAAGGGACCCACAAGCATCATCAAAGTCCAACTCCTGCCCTGCACAGGACACCCCCAAGAATCCCACCATGTGCCTGAGAGTGTTGTCCAAATGCTTCTTGAACTCTCAGATATCACTCATCAGATAAAATGCGCTTTAGGCTGGAAGCAGATGCAGAAACTGGTTTGAATGGGGTTAGACAGAACATCCACCCAGGAAGGTTTGACAGCATTATTGGGTTAGTGTTAATGCAGCACATGTGGTCCAGCAGGCAGGGGAAATGGCTGGGCCTGCCTCAGAATTGATGGCTTTATCCCTTGCATTAGCACCAACCTGCTGGCAGTGCCTGGCTTTGCTAGCAGAGGCTGTTTTTCCCTTCCTGGCATGCATGCAGAGCTCTGTTCAGCTGCAGGAAGAGAAAGAGGGCGCTATCAACTGTGTGTTCTGTTCATTCAAGGCGTGCTTGTCGTGACAGGGAAGCAGCAGTGTATGGTTGTCCTTCAACAGCCTGAACTGGCTGGAACGGAGCAGAGCAGCCATCCTTTCTAATGCCAGAACTGTTGGAGAGGACAGGAAACAATGATGGCATCTGCTCATGCACCTTTGACCTTTCCAGTCCTCCCAAGGGCTGCATGTGGTGGATGAGAGATGGAAGGCAAACCCCACAACCACCGCTCTGATTTCCCCATGTGCAGGACGTGCCTTGCTGAATGACAAAAACTGCAACTGCTGCACAAACTGCAATTAAATGTGCTTATGAAGAAAACCACTACTTTATAGATTGTTATGCTGGGTGTTTCTTTGCTACAGCTTTACAAAACCTCCAGCTTGATTTTGCAAACTGAAAACTCGGTATAAGGTCCTGGTGAGTTAGGAGCACAAGCAGCTTTCTGTATTCAGGATTAGTTCTCAGTGTCTGCTTTTGGCTCCTTGTAAATCCACCTGCTTGTCTCCAGTGTTAATATTGAATTCAGCCAGATTAAATCTAAACAGAGTGGGTACAGCACGTTTTTTTTCTGTTAGCTGATCACTGAATCTGACTTACCAGCTCTGTGACTCGGTATCTGGAAGCTTGATACCAGATCTTGGAAGCCTGTCTACACAAGAACACCATCTTAACCAGCAGTACGATGTCTGCGAGTCCTCTACCATCAGCCTACGCTTCCCTTGAGGAAGGAGGAAAGGAATGGAAGTGCTGATCAAAACCAGCCTCCCATAGCACTGATATAATGAAACATCCGTCCTGGAAGTGCAGGAGATTCCAGGAGGCATTCAAGGAAGCTCTGGTAAGGAGAAACAATGCACAGTGGGATTTCAAATGGTCCTCTCAAAGGAGAGCTCAAATTGGGGTTTTTTCCTTGAATCCAATAAATCAAAATGATAATCAACATTCCCAACTAGGCACAAGACAATCTGAAAGACGACAAAGGGGAGAAGGTTCTGTTTATTTATTCCTCTTTAAAATGACTTAAAAGAAAATTTAAAACACTATTTAAAAAAGAGGGGATTCAAAATATCGAGAAGCTGAAAATCAAACCACAAAGGAGGCATTACAAGGTTAGCAGAACATAGAAAGCATAGTTAGTATAAAACAGATTTACAGTCTCAGTGAACAGCAAATTTGTACCGCCCATGTAAGTAGAACAGCACATAATGCTTCCCCTACTCTCTGGAACACAGAACTCTTTTATAATTTTGTTTTATTGTAGTACTGTGTAGGAAAACACAACAATTTTAAAAAAGCAACATTTTCAATTGAAAGACAAAAACATTAAAAACATTATATTGCTCTATAGGCACTGATAAATGTCTTTCTGTGGTAAAAGAGTGTGCCAAGCAGAATTCAAAATTGTATAATTCCTCTTAAAATCATATAGCCCTGGTGAGATTGCAAATAAAACTTAGTTATGCTACTTCTCTGGCACTGCCTGACAGCAGCTCTGCCCACTATGAACTGTCTGCATGTCTTCATGGACAGGGCTAGGCAGAAGCAACAGGCAGCAATATTGGAAAATGAAGGTATCTCCCAGCAAGTCAGAGCACTGGCAGCTCAGATCCATGGAGGGCATTTGTTACACTGACAAAAAGTGACTGCCTTCGTGTGCTTGCCAAGGCTTTCACTCTGCCTGTTTCGAGTTACACCTGACCTTGAGGTGCTGAGTCCCAGTAGGGAGCGAACAGGAGCAAGAAAAGGTTGCTGCCTACAGACCTGCTTAGAAAGAGCCACTCTGGTGGCCAGTTGGTGCTGGCAGAGGGTCAGCTACAAGCCCTGTCCGAGCTTGCCATCAGCAGGCAAGTGCTTCTCTCTCCTCTCCCCTCGCTGAGCACAGGCAGCTGTATGTTACTTATGCCCTCCTCTGCAGAGCGCTCTGCTCAGACTACAGAGCCTTTATGTCCTCCGAGGGCAGGGATGAGGACTTCACTGGGATCTGTGACAAAAATCAACTTAAAGCCATCAGAGGAAGGAGCTGCTAGGGCCTTGGAGAAAGTTAAAGCAGGGCCTGTGCAGGGCACCCTGAAGCAGATTTTTATCTTGCAAGCATCCTCAGTTCTGAGACTCGTCCTCCCCTATGTGTTTTGGCACGTGCAGCTCTGCTGCTCCCCGCTCTGGTGAGCAGGATGCCTGAGATTAGCCATGCTGAACCGCAGTGACCCTGCCTGCGCACAGGGGAGGGAAGATGCACCTCAGTCTTCTGTTCTGCTAGAGAGTCTCTGCCTTAAAAAGTCACCTTTTAAAAAATGCCATGGCAGGGATCAGTTAATCAAACATGTCCTCGAACATGCGTTGCCCCATGGCTATGTAAACCTCTTTTTCCTCCGGTGTCATCTGGGCCACCAGCTCAGGGCGCTGGCTCACTTGGCTGTAAGAATGTGGACGCCCAGCCACAGTGACAGTGGGGTCTTCTGCCACCACCTCGAACTCTTCATCCTCCTCCTCCTCCTCCAGCCCATATGTTGTGGTGGCCGTGGCAGCAGGGCGAGGAGGGGACTCCTCCTCTGACTCGCTCGTCTCACTCTCGGAGTCACTTGCGTTGCCACCGGAGAGAGGAGCGGCACCGCCGACGGTGACGGTGGAAGCGGAAGGTGTCTTCTTCTCATGGATGAGCAGGGCACGCATCACCTCCTCATTGTCATCCAGGGCTGCCCGGCTCTCCTCACGCTCCTGGAACACATCCAGATCCCGGCCCCCTGCAAAGGGACATGAGGGAATGAGCATTTTCTCACAGAGATCTGTGTGATGGCCCTGAAAATTTTCTCAACCTTTATTAATTACTGCCACTGAGCTCAGTTGGCCAAGTCACACCTTTTCTCTATGCCAACTCCTCCTCTCCCTTAAAAGACAGAGACAGTTATTTCTCATAATGGCAGAGCAAGTACTGACATTTCCTAGGAGCTCAGAGGCCTAGAGTCACTGTGGCTCCCAGCTGGAAGCCTTGACCAGGAGCATATTGCAAGTGAAGACAACAAATGCACAATGGGCAGGCACCTGGAAAAGACTTCCCCAGGGAGGTGTCCAACTCAGGCACTACAGTGGAGCAGAAAGCAAAGTAGTCCTTAAAATCAGACCCCAAGCCCAGGCCCTATCCTGCTGAGCTCCCCGCATGTAAGGATTAACACGGAGAAGAAATGGATCCAGGCAGACACGGAATATGTGGAAACCATGTGTTATAAAACAACACTTAGAGCAGCCGTGCCTGGTAAGCTCAGAGGTGCACCTACCAGGCAGGAAGGGGAAAAGCTCCTTACAGGAAGATGGTGGTGGCATGGAGCAGATGCAGCTGACATCCTGCAGCCAAGCACTAACAGCACTGACCAGTGCCTGCGCTCCAAGCTGAAACGCAGCCCAGACAGTCCCTGTGGCTCCCTACCTGCACCTCTTATTTGAAGGGGACTGCAGTGTCCCAGCTGACACACCTGGCCTGTGCTCGTCTTTCAGTAGACTTGCCTGTACAATAGCTGGGAGGGTTCAAATATGGCTCTGGTAGGCAGGATGTCTGCAGTTCATGGATTTGAAAGGTAAAATTCTGCTCAAAAAGTAGCATTCCTCAGAAAACCTCTCCTAATCCTGCATTTAATGAGAGGGCTGTGAGTCCACCTAGCACCAAAAGAACTACAGGCAGTATGGAAAAAAAATAAATAATAAAAAAAAACCAGAACAAGAAATGAAATATGGAGAACCTTACACAAAAACAAGGCCTACAAAGTAGGACAGACTCCCTGTGGCAAACTTTCTGTCTTACACCAAAAGGTGCTGCCTATGAGCAGTTGCTGGAGCTAAGGTGTTGGCATTCTGCCTTCATACAGGCAGCACTTGCCCACTCCTCCAAGACCCTCATGGTTTCAGCACCACATCCAGGCAGGCAGCTCCCAAGTCTTCCCCGCCCCCAGTCAGAAATGTGCTGGTTATGTTTTTCAAATTGAGATGAAAAAATACTGTGAAGGAAATAAGTTCTGCATTTAGCACTAAAAGCCAGGGCAGCTTGTGGTCACTCCTTTCCTGTGGTAAAATAAAGGCCAGAAGAACCACACCTAATTTCACTGGACTTCTGTTTTCATTGTAAATGGAATCGGAGTAATGGGTGATGGCTACAACTACTAATATTAGAGCACTGCCAAATTCCTGAAAGAAAGGAAGAATAAAGGCATCGTGTTGGCAGTCATGTGCTCAGCTTACTGCTTGTGACTGTGGAGCATAAGAGGCTGTAGGAGAGCACCTCTGAGAAATAATATCATAGCTCATCACACTGAGAGCTGTGAAATGACAACAGCCAGAGGTAGCTCCACAAAGGCTGACTTTGTGGCTCAGGAGAGAGGCTGTCTCTTGCTTGCAAGAACCGTTCCTGCCACATCCAAGCAGTGAATCTTTCCTGTCAATGGTCTCAAGTTTCTGTCCTTCCTGTTTATGTGTTGCAGCAGCAATTTCAGGCTATTTCCACAAGCTCCCTCTTCGATCTCCAGTAGCTAAGGAGCTTAAGCAGTGATGCCATCATCCTGTAAGGAGACATACTCCACCTCCATGTCCCTCAGTGGCATCTTGAGAAACATTTATGCTGTGTACACCAAAAGTTGTCTCAAGGAGTTGATTTAAAACTACAGGCGAATTGAATGTCTAGCAGAAAAATGGGGTGAGAACTCACCATGGCTGGTGAGTAACAACATCTGCTACAGACTGCAGGAGCAGGTTGTTCCATCATCTCACTTTGCTTAATCTATTTGAAAAATGTTTTGGGATCCATAATACATGTGAAAGGCATTACATGTGAACAAGTTCTTCAGGTATCTTCTGACCATTATATCACATCCATTTTCTTCACTTCTGCTACACCTAAATACTCCACTCCTCTCCAGAACATGGCACAACTTCCAGGGTCAGATGCTCACACACGTGGCTCCCTTTTGCCATCTTTGCTTCCTAGGGCATCAACAGTTTCAGTCCATAATCCTCAAATTACTCTAAAGATTGTATCTATTGACTCTCTCTTGTAAAAATCATAAAAGGTCTCCATTTCCAATTTTGGCATAGAAGCTTAAAAAGCACACATACAAAGCAGAATGTTTCTACTAATGGTTATAAGATCCTAAAAGCAGAGATAATGAGAAACAAACAGAAGAGAATAAAGACTCACCTGTCATGGTGATAGACCTTCCTACTATACTTCCAGAAGCTCTATTTCTGAGTATTCTTCATTTATAACAAGTTTTGAGAAACAATTGGCAAGAAGGCGGGGAGCATATAAACACTGCTGGTAGATTTAGTAGACTTCGGAGTCAGTGAACATTAATAAATGTTATTTTTCAGTAGTGACCTATTACGGAGACAGCTTTCTAGATGAAACTGAAAGACCTTCATCTAGAAGCAAGAAGCTCTCAAGGTGGAAGACATAACAGTTAATTAACATTTTAGAAGCCCCCACAAAATTTCATGGACAGCTCAGCTTTACTGACCTAGATTTCAATCTTGGATCTAAGGAATTTTTACATCTGCCTACACACAGGTGCTTTGCACAGCAGAGGGGAGCAGACAAACTCCAGTGCTGGGAGCAGCAGCTGTACACACACACAGCAGAACGTGTTTTTGTCAGCACTGTAAAGGCCTTGTATAAGCAGAGCAGAACTTCTGCTCTGTGGATTTTCTTACCATCTTTGATTTCATCGGGGTCATAGGCCCCCTGCACTGTGCTCTCACGCAGCCAAATGGGTCTCTCTCTGGCTGGCTTTCCTTCACTTGCAGACCGGTTAAGATCCTCCTGGTCCTCCATGCTGATGACGACATTCTGGGTATACAAGTCCTCATATGATGGTCCTTTTGTAGTCCATGCTTCCCGATGGTGTCCACCTGCAAGGCCAGCTGCTGCCCCTGAACCAGCACCAGCTGCACGCTCCTTGCTACACCAAAGTCAAAGAGAGAAAAACAGAGCTCTCAGAACAAGCCTCTCCTTAGACAGAAACACTTAATTTATGATTAATTATCTCCCATGATCTGCACTGAGAACTTTCATTCTCAGTTCTAACACATGCTGCCAGGAATTTCTGTGCCAGCTTGCTGGTTTGGGAAACTTGTGGATCTCTAGTGGGCAACTCTACATAGGGCCATGGCAACATCCACCACAGACTCTGAAAAGAAGAGGCAGCACTAGAGATGCAGATGCACTTACGCAAAAACCAGCATAAAATCCCAGCATTCCCTGAAACAAAATCCACAGCAGCAAAACAGTCAAACAGTAGTCTGGTATTTGGAAAAGATTCTTTTTGGCCTTCACACAGCAATTAAATACTGCATTAAAAAAGCACTGAAGTTTAACCAAGGTAGATACTAGACCCAGGGACCCGGCATGCTCCGAGCTGTGAACTGTTACTAATCACAGGACTCCTGAAGGAGTTGACTCACCATGAAAACACAATTGAAACCTTTGCTTGAATTGTGAGTAACAATGCACATGAAAAGTCACCTCTCCTGTGTTACACAGGAGATCTGTACTATCCACAGACACAGCCTTGGGAGGACTGGGGAGTCCAGGCAGAGAAGAAAGAAGAGAGAGCACCTTCAAACCAGAGGACTAGGGCTGGGCAAAAGGCTTGGTGTGCTGATGGAGTGAAGGAGGAGACAGAAGAACTGTCTTCACTGTGGAAAAGCCGGAGAAATAAAGGTGCTGACTCATGTGAACGGTATGGCAGTCAAAGCCTAGCCCTCCTTTGCTCTCAGCACATTTCCCTCCAGGGCCCCTTCTAGCTCAGGAGACTGATGGAGGAAAACATTCCTGCTTGGATCTGACTGAAAGAGGATATTAGGTGAAATATTTTCTGCACACTGATGATGGCAATAGGCCTGAAATACACCCTGGCCTGCGCTGCTACATTTGCATAGAGCAGGGAAAGAGGCTGAGTGGAAACTCACTGCTCTCTGGGTGGGGAAAGCCAAATGTGACTGTTCCTCTACTTCAGAATGAGATTTCATCTTTTCAGAGAAACAAATCCGCTGCAGACCGCGCCCACCCTCAGCTATATAATTTCAGTCATCTGATTGCCAGGGGTAACTACAGCTTTTCATGAGGAACAGCCCTGCCTTGACTCCTCCTCTTGTCCAGAGTAAATCCAGCAGGGATACTCCACGATGCCAGCTGAGCTGACAGTTGTCATCAGTGAGCATGGTTCAGTTGCTGCTGTCTACCCAATGACCTTTTCTCCAGCCAAGAAGCTTAAAATAAAGTTGCACTTGGAGAAGACCTGACTAATATGCAATTTTTTTTTAGTTCAGCAAGGACATTACCACTGTTTGATGAGCTGATTCTGCTAGATTTTTAGGAGTAAACAGTGAGGGGAAATTACACAGGTAGGTGAACATTGCTTTTCCCCAGATAAAAAGTATTGGTGTGTTCAGCCACAGTGTTGATCGAGAGCTACTCACAGCCTCTCAATAGTGGAATGGCTGGGATCTGTTAGCAAAATACTTCACAGCATCTGTGTTAGCATGTCTCGTGTCCTTAGCAATCCTACAGCCAGCTCTGCTAGGAAAGCTTCACAGCAGCCTTGAATTTTGGGGCAGAAGGCTCATGCGCATGTATTGGTTATGTAACCTAAGGAACCACACAGAGACCTTCTTCCCAGCGTGTTATTTCAAGTGTTGGTACCTTTCAGCTCTCCAAGACAGGCGTGCGTTCTGTGAAAAGCACCACTCTGCTTCCCACACAATAGAAATCTCTAACTAGCGTTTCCCTGACGATTTTATGTAATCCACTTTCCTCACAGGATGCACAATGCAGCTCTCCCCCAAGCTCTCCCTCCCCATGACTACAGCGTGACACTAAACACTCAGTAGTGCCAGGAACTACCTAATAATACTTTTGCACAGAAGCCCCTGTAAGCGTGCCTGAAATTGACTTTTTTCCTACACAGAACCACTTAGCAGCAAAACACTTTTTCCATGACGTCAGGAACGTTTCATAAATGAAAGTAACAGTTCTAAGAGCCACCTACAGCACTAATTACTTCACGTGATCTACTGCTATGTCCCACACTGAGCTGGAGCCATCTAGACACCTTCTGTCTAATTTTGGACCCCAGTGAGCTTTGCAAATGTGTCTCAATTTATGTCTTTTTATCTTCAGTGACACTGTCGGTAGGTGTGAGCACCACTCCACGACTACCTGAGCAGGAGAACACTTCTTTCTGCAAGAAGAGAACTTACTGTTCAGCAACCCGTTCCGAAGTACAGGGTTAGACACCATGGACCAGGCACCAGCAAAAGGCCAGGTGTGTGAGCTGCCTTACAGGCAGTACAGAGCAGATGAAGGGATCTCTCAAATTTCCCTCTCTTAGATTTACAAACTACTTTTTCCCCACCTTGCTCTAGACTTCACATGGCCACCCTGCAGGCAGGAACTGTGGCAGCTCAGTGGCCCAGATGTGGCTACATTTAGTCTGTTACCCACTGGTTGTTTTATTCATCCCGATGGAAATCCCTTAATGAGTGGTTTAGCTGCCTTTAAAGGCAACATAAATAGTCCTCGACATAGCTGAGGTATGGCCCACAGAAACCACACTGTGCAGTGGGCAAACAACTTGAAATTTTCATCTCATTCCTGCCCAGACTATCAAGAAAGGTCTTGGACAATGGGGATAACTCTCTTTTTTTGCCACATTTGAGATAAAACACATTTTCACTGTGCTGCTCTTAAGAGCTTCAACTTCACAACAGACAACCCATGGTTCTTGACAGCATGACCACAGAAAATTAATTCTGTGAAGATTTTTTGTTAATTGAAATCATGGTATTTTGACACAAGGAAATAGAGGGGTTATTAAAATCCATAATTTTTCAAAAACCACAGAGGAGGGTTTAAGTAAAGCAGATTTATTTTGAAACCTGTGGGGCTAATTCATGCTGTCCCACGATTAAGAAAATTAACAGCCTCTTAGGAAAGTATAAATGAAGATCTACCCCGTTTCCCAGGGCAGGTGAATGACACTTATGCAATGTCAGTGGGGCCACTTAGAGCTGTAATTTCTCCTGAAAACACATGAAGTTGCCCGAGTTACTGCAAAGAGAAGATGCAGGCATTTTGTGACCTTTTCGGTTTGTTTCAGAATCACCAAATGTCAGTTTTGTCAATGATTTCAGACACTCAAGACTCCATAAAAACAGAGAGAATAAATAACCCAGGGTTTGGCACTTTAAAAAAATCTCACAGCAGTGCTTTCATGGAATTAACAGCTTTGAATTAATAAGAGTTAATAAATAATTAAATCATTGTATGTGCTGAAGCAAGTTGTGTTCAAGTAAGCATTTAAAAAGCTGCCTATTTATTTTGTCATTCCTTGCACAGAGTAATTAATCATTTACAATGTTTTTTAAGTATTTAAGAGTCAAGTAAGTGGGTGCTGCTATTTAATCATGGGACTGCACCAGGGCTCTGCTGTGATAATTTCCTGTATACAGAAGGGGAAGACTGAAAAATTACTCTCTTTTTGGTAGGGTTATCCCAGTTCTACTGCTTTAACTACAGAAAAGGGATTTTAAAGCAAAGTCTAGTGATTCAGCTTGGGTATAAAGGCTTCAAAGAATTCCCCGTATCACCAAAGACACGTTGAGTGACCTTGGAAAAATCTTTTCTGCTCTTTATATTGCTTCTGTTTTTCTATCAGAATGATGAGGAAAAATAGCTACCTTCTTGGCTAGAAAAAGACTATGAATAGACAAAGAATTTTTATTATATTAATTAGAAGCTGTCTAGCATGAATATATGAGGAACATTCTCTCTCAAGGTTAGCCTGAGAGAAAAAAAAGAGTATCCTGCTTGCTCTCCTATTAACTAAAGCCAAGCACCCCAAGGCACTGTGGGAATGCTTCCCCTCATGGTACAGTTCCTTTCCCCCGTGTGTTTAATTAATTTTTTTTAAAATACAGAGAAGTGCATCACATTTCACCACAGCTGACAAAACTGACAGCTCCCCACATCTTTTTGAATTATTTAAACATCATCTGTTTTTGTAAAGCTAGGAATGTTCTGAAAGAAAGTGTCATTTCCCATGGGTAAGAACATTTTAAGGAGTTTTTGATTCCAACATAGTCTTCTCCTGAAAAGAAGAGGTGTGTAACAAGTTGGACAAAATCAGAAGAAAAAAATCTCCTTATTACAAGTAGTGTCTTTGAACTAGAATGTTGTAATACGAGGATTTGAAATACAAGGTGTGGATTGCAGATAGCTTCGTTTCAAAAGCTGGGTAGAAGCAAAAGAAACAGATGAAAGATAAGTATTTGAGAGATAGAAGACAGCATAGACGGCACCTTCAGAGCTTTGTCAAGCAGCTGCAGTTTTCATTTTTTAAATATTGGGCCAAGGGCTTGGTGTGCATACCAGCTGCAGCATGGCAAGCAGCAGGCAATTCAAGCATCCCACCTCATAGAAAAATACATGCAGGGGGCTGACCAGAAGAACAGCCATTTGCCTTGTTTAGTAAAAAATGGTTACAGCCCTCTGTCTCCTCATAAACCACACACCCCTGGGGGAATCTGTCAGTTGTTTGCATAGCTGGTGCCATACAAGTAAGTCCTCAATGCAGCCAGAGGCTGCACAAGGTTTGGGAAAGCCCCACAGAGCAGAGAAACACTCTACAAGGAAGCAGTGCAGCGAGGAAAGACCAGGCGCGCTCCCACCTCTGCTTCAGGGCAGGAATCTCTGTGGGTTCTGGCTCCAGGAT
Organism: Cnemophilus loriae; assembly: GCA_013397755.1. Classification (NCBI taxonomy): domain Eukaryota; kingdom Metazoa; phylum Chordata; class Aves; order Passeriformes; family Corvidae; genus Cnemophilus; species Cnemophilus loriae. The sequence continues at coordinate 377,641 of VZTF01000399.1, forward strand.
CTCATAGGCTAAGTTAACGTCTTCCGTCTCTCGAAGCAGCGCGTAGATGGGCTCAATCTGCTCATTAAACCTTGCAACGAGTGTCCTTGCATCCTTTTTGGGCATTGCCGACTCATCTTCTTCCACTTCAGTCTCACAGAACGTACAGCGGAAAGTTCCTAGAACGAGAAAAGTTGCTAAGCGTTGGAAGGAAAGCAGCAGGCCCGGCTCCTCGTGCAGCCTTCCCAACAGCAGTGCCTTGCTGTTCCCTTAGCTGGATGCTAAGGGGTTTTTCTGCCCTGAAAATCCCTTCCCACACATGGTGTACCTGGTTATTATTCAAGCAGACAACAAAGCAAGCATTTTGATACCATCCAGTGATACCCAGCTGGGTACAGTTTCTCGCTCTGAAAAGCCCAGATGGGCTGCAATACCTCTACTGAGACACCTCCTAATCTCCCTCCCTCCTTCTTGCTGCACATTTTAAATGTCAGCTATGACTGGGCTATGATAAAAAGCTACACAATATCCTCCAAGGAGTTCAAATATCGTCTGTTTCAAGTGCCTGCACTGGTATCTCCCAGGCCACACCAACAGGCTGATTTCACAACAAAACAGTGTAGTTTTACACGGCACCAACCAGCCTGCAGTAACTACTAATATAACCATTGTCACTTTGCAGCTACTGCAAAAAAGATATGGCTTCTCCTTCTGTTTCAGGGCCAAACCAGGCAAAAAGTCATTACTGCAGAGCAGCCAATGCAGAAACCTATCCCACCCAACTCCCATATTAGCTTCTTAAAATTAAGAATGGTAAGATAAGAATCATGTGAATAGCAGTTAAAAATAAGTTTGTTTTGCAGACCTGGTCAGGATCTATAAAAACAGGTCAGACCGAGATGGCTGCATGGCAAAGCAGCTACAAAAAACCCACTGAACTCCTGCACAGCAGCTTTTGGGTTTCATCGCTCCATCTGTGAGCAGGACCCTCAGGGCGGTACGTGCACAGTGCAAAGTGGGACCTTTCCATCTGGTCTGCTAGGAGGGGAGCAGCACACTGTAATGACTTCGTCTTGCAAGTGCTGGACTGAGAACATGCCCCTGCCACCTCAGAACATGACATCCAGAGTGATGCTCACAGGCTTCTTGATTTGTCTTGTCCCTGGGTGATATTTTTTATTTATCCATTCTCTGACACCCGTGCACATCTAGCCTCATCTCTTAATACCCCAATGAAGAAATGAAAAGATCTTTTTACCAATAGGGAGCCTGAGGACAGGTCCTGCCAGGGAAATGATAACCTTATGTATAAAAATCAGAATTAGAATCAGTATTGAAGCCTGCTATGTCACCAATGCTATGTACAAACGCAGTCAAAAGAACAGGGTTTGCCCAGGGCACTTGGGCATGATGTAATGAGACAGGCTGGCAAAGCCAAGGCTTCTGGTATCTTGGTTTGCTGCTTACACAGATTTGCTAGTGTTGTCACTTCGTTCTTCAGCACACCGCCTTCCCTGCCTGCAATACAGCGATAAAAACAGACCTAACTTCCTCAGCGCTGGTTGTGAGGCTAGACAATGCTCGCACTCTTCTCAGCAAACACAAAAAGCACTGTTTGTGACAGGAGGGAGATCTGTTGCCTCTCACCACAGTCTGTAGAGATGCAGTTTTGTACCCTGGCACCATCTGAAGTAGCTTTTGCTCATTGTTACTCAGGAATTAATGCATATTGTGTATGTGGCCTGTAATATGGACACATTTCCTGCAATAAATCCTCTCTTTAGAAAGTTTGTCTTATTGACATGCAAAAGCCAGAGCAGCCAACAACAGCACTATGCAAAGTAAAAGATAAGTGGTAAAGTGCTCTTCTCTCCTATCCAAGCATGAAGCACTCTGCTTATTTTTTTCCAGGATGTAAAAACTGTCCCTACTGATTCAAAACTGTTCATTATATAAGCTGTCAGCCTGGCAAAAACTGAACCCAACATTTGGTCTCCTTATCCCACATCTGAGGCTATCATTGTGACATAAGTTCAATCAATTTAAAATAATTAGCACATCTCAGTTCCCATAATGGACTATGGGAACAAACACGGGTTAATGAAGAACACTCCCCTCTTTTTACACGCCCCCCAAAAGTCCTGTTACATCTTCCTGAGACAGCTCAGACTTTTCACACTTCCATCTGTGAACCCCACGAGTATCTGCAGAAGATTAAGATCATAGGGAGAATGGTTCCAATTCAGAGTACCAAAAAATCAGAAAGTAAATACAGCTCTAATGAAACAGAACTCCTAAAGCTATCATGGATTTGCTGCAACTTCCACCCCTCAGGGTTCTTAATAAGTAAAAAAAGTTAATAGATGAATTATGTAAAGAATCTGAGAATGAGTGAAACGACAAGCTTCCGCCATTAATATGCTGATTTTTTTCAAGGTGATGCAGCATTTCACAAGAGGCATATGTGATTAGAGAACTGGGAAGCTGCTTTGCCATGGCAGATGGCATTTACAAGTTGCAAACCTCTTTCCTTAGACTTTTAAGAGGTCAGAAAATGTCACCAAAGCTTTTATGACATGGCACATCACATCAGCAGTGACACATGCTCCTTTCAGATATGAATTGCATGTGACAAACATGAAGCGGAGGCCATCCAAAGGCTGAGAATGGCAATGTTTCCACTCCAACGATGTATTTTTTCCTTCAGCCCTTACACAACAGAGTTTTTCAATTCAAACATGTTGCATAAAGCAGGACAAACAGATATCCTGGAGCAAACAGACATGAGGCTTTTCTGCATCTTGGAAATGCTGACAGAGAGCACATACATCCCTTTCTTTGAACACTTGCTCAGGCACCCAACAGACCTCTCTGGCTGCACGTTAAAAACCAGCCATCTGAAAGAGATCTCCTCATATGCTCCCAGACTCTGCAGGGCAGATACGCTGGTAATCTGGCTCCCCAAGGCTTACTAAGATTAAAGCAGCTCAAGCTCTGAAGTATGGGGCCAGCCTATTTAGAGATAATTCCTAATGACTTGATTTCACTTGAGAGAAGGAAAAGGTCAACCACCCACACGCACTGAAGGCAGGATGTCCAAGTGTGCATGCTGCATCTGCTACAGTTACCACATTTAACTGGCTATAGACTCCTGAGTCTGAGCCCAGGTCCTGCTTACACCCTTGTCAAAGTGTTCAAGCCTCATCTCCAGCCCAACAAGGGGCCCTCGTTCCACTCTGTCCTTTGGGATGCTGCTCAAGACTCTCACTACTCTCTTAAAAAACTATTTGATTTTCAACCTCAACTTATTCCCATTCATCTCAAACCTAATGACTGTTTTGCCAAGAACTGTACCTCATCTCATCCAGTTTCCATCTTGCTGTTAATCCTTCAGGTGTATTTACAAACTGCTGTCTTACTCATCCCTCCGTCTTCATTTTGCAAGGCCATATATTCTTTACCTTTTAAAACTGGCCGCCCGTTCCTCTGACCTTGCTAACAGCCTCACTGGCCCTTTCTCCAGTTTGCTCTCATCTTTCTGCTGTGAAGATGGAAGTATAGACAAGTGTCCAGATGAGCTCTCCCAAAAGCTCAAAGGCATTAGTGCTTCTCTGATAGCCATTGAGACCTTTTAAGTTCACATTGTAACAGACCATGAAAGTGCTGCCTCAATTATCACGAGACCTAGCAATGCTCCCGGATCTTTCTTTTCCTTTGTATCTTTCCTTCTCCTTTGTAGTTTCCAGTTGATGAACTCCATGTTTATAGCAGACATTTGCATTAGATGGTAGGTGCATGACACTGTACTTTATAGTATAATCTTTCAGCTCCTTTATATTCCTACAGCCTTCACCCTCATCCAATTCTTTATTCTTGACTGCATCACAAAACATTAAGCTAATTTATTTTCAAAATCTCCCACAACCTTCTTTTAGAAGTAGCATTATTACCATTACATGGTGAATGAGCTAAGGCACAGATGGCACAATTTCAGAAGTATCTGCTGATTTGAGCAGTACTTGATTTGAGATGCTTTTCTGAAACTTCTTTTTCAGAACAGAACGTGCAGTATTCTTAGCACTCTTCTTCCAGGCTCTAGGATTGGGCATCTCCAATGAGTTAGGTACAATGGCTAAGGACAGCCTCTGAAAAGCTTAAAATAACTAGTTCAACATCACACAAACCTAGATGGCCTGGAGGATCAGATCATGCTCCTGTGGCTGCTACAGCCACTTTCTTCAAGTAATTCCCTGGCTCTTACACTGCATTCTTCCTTTTCCTGCGGCAAGCCAGACAGAAAGCGCATCCTATAAGCATAACTTCTCTCTCTCATTGAGCAAAGCGTGTTTTGGCAGAGGGGAGAATTAAGTTACAGGATGCACAGGCAGCTTTATGTCAGCACTCCTTAACCCCGAGTGCTTCACCTGATGTTAAAATGAGAGTATAAAGACCCCGAGGAAAGGACGGGAGTTTCCTAGGTTCCTACCACCAGGAAGGCAGACAAATGCCTCCCACCATGGGATGCTGTGCCAGCAGCCATATGGTTCATCAGCAGACCTGGAGCCCTCAGTTCCGCACAGGCCTCTGCCGCTTCACTCGCCAAAGGCAAGACGACAACCTGCTAGTGCTGCAGGGGAGCAGGATGCTGTGCCAGCCTGCTTCCTCTAACAAAGGGAGGATGAGAAGGAAACACCTTGGGTGCTGCTCTAGCTTCTTGAAAGAGAGGTGCTTTGTGGGAATCTGCTATTCTACCTGCTAGCCCCTCACCTAAAGTTTCCTATCCAGCTCTTCGCATCTGCTCCCATCTCAGTTCTGGGCTTTTCCTTCTCTGATGGTCCTATTCTCCTTGATAGCAAGTCTTGGTCTATCTGTCCTGTTTTTTCAGCCTGGGCTTCACTCATTTCTCAGACTTCTCTGCCCATTCTTCTTTTCCTGGACTTCTTTTTCCAATTTCAGCCTCTCCTCATTCCTGTGCCTCTCTGCCCCATGCTCTTAGATCAATTAATTCTGCCTCTTGATTTGAGCTCTGGTCATCAAACTAATTTCCTGTTTCAATCCAGGGAGATGGAAGATCTTTTCACAGGACAACCTGTCATTCAGAACAATATTACACAGGCAAAAGAACATACATTTCTCTGGTCTCTCCTTCCATTTTCTCATCAGCCCATTCTTCAATACAGCCAAACTGTTTTTAATTAAATTTTCCTAAGCAATTTAAACATGGATGCATAGAATGGGAAAAACTCAGCATACAGTAAGTGTTTGACAAAGTTTTGAACAGAACAAAAATCACAGAACAATTCCTATGCCTGCCCTCCACAAACGTGCCAATCTCATGTAATGAAAATACTTAGCAACCTAAGTAATAGGCAGTGCTGTCAGTACAAATTACATTTAAGTTCCTTTCATTTATCATTGATTTTTAAGATTTAGAGGACTGTTTACAGCAGCACCTAAAGGCGTATCTCTGCTGAATCATTAAAGACACAAATAGTAGGCCAAGTGGCTACAACAGACCTGGATCATTAGTTACCATAACATACATTACGCTATAAGGATACTCAACCTACTAGAAGTGGCAACCTGAGGGGTTAAATGAAAGCAGAGAGTTTTAATGACCTTAATGGACTGATCTGGTAATGGAGCTAATTGTTAAAACATCTGATTGTTAACTGGATTAATCATAATGCAGATTAGACTCTAGCAGCTGTTGTCCTTTAGTGACTCCCAAACTCAAAACAGACTTCTCAGCCCTCATCAAACTGTTCTCACCTTCTCAACGAGAAAGCAATCCAGTGTGTCTGAGTGGGAAATGCATTCCTGCCACACAGAAAGATGAGTCTGCTGTTAATTTAATCGGGTAGCCTTCCCTGGCCCCATCCCTCTTTTCTCACTGTACTGGAAACCCATAGTCCCTAGTACATTTCTATTCACATGTGAGCTCCAAAAATGCAGCTGCTTTAGGAAAAAACAAGAGAAATCCACCAATAAAATCTGTCTCCTGAACACCACAGCAATACACCATTCTCTCTTGTAAGTAATTCAGTGATTCTACACATGCAATAAAAGAGCCAGTTACAGAGCACAGTGTGTTACATAAAATGTAATGCCACATCTCATCTTTCTGAGACAGGTTTCATGGTCCACTGGATCTTAAGACCCTGGGGCCACTCCACAGCCCAGGGCTGATTGCAGTACTCTCTCCTGAAATGTGACACAGAAAGTTTAACTTTTTATATTAGTCCTGTTTGGGATAGCCCACAACAGACCCTGCTGTCAGAACTCATGGCATGAAAACAAACGCTGGACCGCGTGTAGAAAATGTCAGCATTTTGGGAAGATTCACTGACCCACTTCTGTAATAAAACATCCAGTTTTGCCCTTGAAATCCAAAATGCATCAGGCTTCACCCAATTTGCTTTATAATTTCTAACTACAGAGTAGATATGGGATATTGCAATGGAGATGAGTAGCCTTAGTCAGAGATGGTGACAGTGCAAATCCAGAACATGTAGGTGATACCTGAAAGCAGAGAACTGAAAGGAGCCAGAGCTGCCCAGAGAAGGTCAGTGCAGTGGCTGCAGTCTGGAGCCCAGCACACAGCACCCCTCGAACAGCACTGCACCCAAACTGCCACGCTCGCTGCATGAGGCCTGAGCAGATGCAGACTGCTAAATACAGATCCTGCCCCCAAAACTGACAGCTCCCATAGTAACAGGCTAATGAACTACAGCATCTTTTCTATCCCCGTATTCCTTTTCTGAAGACCTAATGCCAGGTACATACAATTACCATTATGGGCAGGAGGGACAGCAACAACCAATACTATACACTGCTGGGCATATCCTATTGTCAGATCCTGGACTGAAATTTGCTAAAACATCTTTTCTATCACAATTCTGCCTCAGATGAGTGAGAAAGCATGTGGAGTGCACATTAGAAAATGTCAAGCATGGCAGTTCAGCTAAAAATTGGGCTAGGAACAAATAATGTAACTAATACTGTTATCTGAAGAAAGATTTTAATCTCTTTATTAATTTTTCCACAATATCCGAATTCTTAAGAAAGTTGTGTAATCTACTTTTTACAAATGGGATCAGGAGTCCACAAGGAAGTAAAAAACCCCCCTCCTTTTAACTTTATGTGCCCCAAATCTTGATCCAGTTTTTCTCAGGTCTGTACATATTCTAGCATAAATCCTACTGAGTCAAAAGCTACGAAACTGATCCTTCTCAGTATCAGACCATAAAGTTTTAAGATAGGTTTCTGTGAATTAGAGAATGAGCGATGACTGTTCACCTTCCAACAGCTTGTCTTCACTGACCTGCTGTTCAGTATGAAATGGGACTGTATGGTGGAGACAGGAGAGTAAAATCCAGGTTCCTGGAACAGCACTCAACTCCCTAGCCTACAGGTACAGGTTTGGGAAGGAGCAATATATACTCTTCCCCTCCCAATCAGCCTTTGAAAATGGGTGATTGAAAAGCGCTTATTCTATGAATTTAGTAAGTAGAAAACCCAGTGTTTCACCATACGATGCAACACCGTTTCATAATACATGCATAGCAAGACACAGCTCTGACTTTTGAGTACCTATTTTGAGACTTAATAATGCTTCTGAAACATTTTAATATTAAACATGTTTAATATAGATTCAGAGTATTGAATTGCCCACCAGGTATTAAACAGAGAGTAAACATTTCATTTGGGATAAATGTCAATCAGTTTCCTTTCAAAGCTTCTATTCTTGTAATATAGATGTAGCAGCCACCTCATTTAAGGGCACTCATGCAGTAGCACTATTTCTGATTCAGATGAGGTAATTCTGCCAGAAACGTGTTCAGAAGGTTTCAAAACTGCAACTCACTAACATATGAAAAATGATCAATTTGTTTAAAAAATAAAAACAAGATGGTAACTTAAAACAACAACAAAAGAGATAAAGGCATACTCTTCAACACACAGCAGGAATAGCAAAAGATGAAAGAAACAATTTTTATAATTGCCATTAAACTGTCTCACTATAATCAGAAGGAAATTTCACTTAGCCAATGCATATGTTCATGTATTATTTATTCTTCCTGAGAGCAGTGTGTAAATGTATAAAAATTGAGGGACTGGCAGTCCTGAAAACAGAAGGTCCCTCTGTTAAGCTGCAGAGCGGATTTTACTCCAGCAGTGACATTATCCTAGGCATAATTTGGAAAAATGGTGGTGCTAGAATGTTATTACAGATGGCTAAGAATAGTGTCCAGCACTCATTCCGGACCCTGCTGGCACAAAATGAACCCTGCCGTTAACAATAGAAGGAGGAATTGCCAAGGTAAGACACCCTTGGCAACACCTTCAAATACGTAAGGCCAGCATTTTTCTTCCTTGAAAATCTCAAGTGTTTGGGGACAGGGCAACAGAAGGCTTCAGAGGCTTCTTCTAGATCACCCTTTTTCAGTCACAATGGCAAATGTTAAGTATTTCCCCATGCCTGAGAACCACTTGTTAAACTACACCAGCACTTCTGATTTTCTGAGAGACATCTTTTTTTCCACGTTCACTGCCACTACCAAATCCCTTTAGTATCATACAACACATTCCCTTGAGGAGAGCGATTCAGAACTCTGGCACACCTACGATGATACTTATAGACCAAAAGGGCTTGCACAGAAATGGCAACAACTTAAATCCTTTACTTTCAAATTCTCCTCAGAGAATTCAGAATCAGAATTAATGTGTAGCAAGAAAAATCTCCCGCATCAGCCCCCAGGGCCACCAATAGAGAACAATACAGATTAATAAAAAAAATGTAAAATGTCATTTTCTCCTCATTATAATAAACTCCAGTTAAAAAGAAGGGCACCCAAGGGAACACACAGTGGATGCTGAGACTTTGCATTTCATGCAAATCTGCTCATGTACACACCAGAAATCTATTTAAGAACAAAGACCAAGAACAAAACCCTTAAACCATGGTCCCAAGGCAGTATTTGAAAGGCTAACGGGGCCAATACCAGAAGCGTGCGTTTCCATACGTGTGGATGGCAGCAGCTGGAAATAGCAAGAGAGAGGAATTAAAGCAGGAGCTCCAAGCCAGCCTGTTGTTTCCAGCCTTATTTTCACCACCGTCACATAATGGAATAGGCCAACACCAAGAGGACAAGCTGCTCTTAAGTCCACTTTTCACTTTTTGTTTTCCAAGAGGTTTTGGAGGCCCTTCACAACAAACAAAGCAGGTTTTTCCCATGATGGTTACTCAAGAATAAAGACAGACTATTACCAGAACAGACATCACACTACCCTCCTTCCTCAAGGTCTGAAATAATTTATGGGCAATATTCACCAACTATTTACTGGTGTAAGAGATCATGCTCCAAGCTTGCAGCTTTTGAAGGTGCCCCAGCACTGCAAAAATATACATCAGTATGTGATAAGAATGAGTGCTGCTCTCCAGATGACTTTCTGCTGGGAATGTGAAGGATGATGCAAGGCAGCATTTTCTACTCAACTAACTTGGATTCTCAGCCATACATAAGGTAACAGATCCCCTAAGAAACTTCTGCACATACCCTTTGCCTGGAAGTGCCACCTTTTAACAGGCACTTTTAACTGCCTTACACAGTATTTTATCAATCTATTGATCCTTTTTGTATTTCTCACATTTTAGCACATGAAGCCTCACTTCTTACCTGCCATCAAGGAAACAGAAATATCCATGAATTCCTTTTTGTTCCTTCAGACTTTCTTCTGGATAGTCATGCCACCCATTGTTCTCTTTTCTCTTTAATGTTACGCATTTTAGAAACTCCTTTGTGCAGAAGTTCTTTCTTCTTTACTCTCAAAGGAAATACCTTTCCCCTGTTCCTTGTGAAAACCACATGCCACATAAAACCAGTCTCAGTACTGCTCCATGAAGGGCCACCTCTCCTGGCTGGGGAAGGATTATAGCTGAGCCAGCTCCCACCTACACATAAGCCGGGCCTCAGACCAGAGCTGGCAGAAGAGAGTGAAGAGAAATCCAAAGAAGTGTGATGGAAAAGCTTCCTCCAAAGACAGCACTTAGTGCTTAACCACCCTTCCTCGCTCTGTCCATGTAGTCATTAGAGTAATGGCAGCAGCCCGGAAAGCTCAGGCAGTGCTTCCCAGAGGCTGGCAAGGGAGGACCGCATTTTCTCATTACATATAAGGGAGAATAAATGGAAAGAGAGGCTCCTCAGGACTGAGCTGAGCTCCAAACTGCAGGACGGTGCCAGAATTGTTATGGATAGAAACAAGTTGGCAGTTTCTAAGTGAAAGAATTGCACAGATGCCAGGAGGGAACCTGGAGCATAAAGGGAAACTAACACATACTAGGACTACAAAAATGTTGAAAAAAGAAATTAGGAGGGAATAACAGGGCACCAGGCGAAAAATGCAGGAGAAATTGCTGAGGCTGCTCAAATGCTGGCCCATGATACTGGGCAGGATCTCTTGTGAAGCCTGGACTGAGGTCTGGGTACCTCTCTCCCACACTGCCTCTGGGAAGGAAGGAATAGAAGAGGTGTATTTTTTACCTTATCTGTCCTTTTCTTTTGACTCGTGCAGTGGGAACCACATGGGCCTACACAGGTGAGAGGGACTAAAACAACAGCGTGACCTGGTGAAACAATCACAGGTGCCACAGGCTCGTGTTAAACAGGATTTCTGCTAACAACACTTCAAAGACCAAATTCCCAGCACTCTCACTTCTACTACCTGCTTGGAAAGGAGGTGCTTTTTTCAATTACCGTTCTTCTTAGAGGAGAAATATCTCTACAGCTAAGGGCAATTTTTGCCTTCTCTACTGCAGTCTCTCATCACGGGTTTCACGGTAAAACTGAGTAATGCTCACCCATGGAGCCAGGCGCCTCCGCACTGCAGGGTTTGTACAAAACCTCACCTTACCAGCATCCAAGCACTTAAAAAGATTTAAAGAGCAAGCCACCCCATGTGCACACAACTTCCTGTAAACCATCCTCTCACTCCAGCAACATGCATACCAAAAGCAGCAGTTTGGAAGGGCAAGGGCAATGAAATATAAACAGGTTCCTGAGATTATTTCACTTAGTAAAAAAAATAAGTAACAAAGGACATTTCAGGTGCTAGAGATGCCAAATAGTCGGAGCCTGACCTTCCTGCAGCAGCACACCAGAGAACTGATCAGAGACAAAGCCAGTGAGACTAGTTTTACAGTTCAGTCTGACCCTATGCACAACAAGAAATACACCAGTAAAAAAATTTATTTTAATTCTCATCATTTTCTACACCAAGCGAGAGAAAAGGACTTGTTAGTATCAGAAATATTTTAACAGAGTTCCTGATCTATAGATCTGCTGTTGCAGATAACCCACCAGTGATCTGCCATCTCATTCATGGAACTGCTAGAGACTGATAAAGCTCACAGCAATGCCAGGCAAAGCAACAGACAGCCTCCCTGACACCTGCAAATTTTGAGTACAGAGGCACCACCTCTCTTTATGCCATTCTATCTTATTTCTAACACATCAAATTAGACCACCTGAAAAATAAAAGCTGAAGCACTTTAATTCAGCTTTGCCTTGACTTACACTCCCTATTACATACAGACAGAGCCCTCAGATTATGGTACAACCTAAAACCTTCTTAACAGAAAGCATAAAAGAAGAACAGATTAAAAATGTGAGGAAATACCAAATTTCATCCAAATTTTTGTATTTTATAATGTATATTTGTGGAGAATGTGCTATTTAAGATAGACTGTACAGACCTGACAGTCTTAGATAAAAAGTACTTAATATATCACCTTCCAAAACAAAGCATCAATTTTCCACAAATTACACCCCAGCAAAACGTATCTTTGGACATCAGCTTGGGTGGACTCTGAAAGGAGATGCCATGACAGATAGCCTGGACAACAGAAGTTGAATACACAAAACAAGAAATTTGGTTTAACACCTTAGCAGCTTAACAAAACAGACCGACAGGTTATCTAAGTGGACTAAGTGATCAAAAATTACTGCTATTTTTCATTACGAAGCAATAACCAAAAATGTTCTCCCTGTTTTATTTCTTAATTTGATCACTGCTAATTCTTAAATCATTTTGTTAACCTCTTTAGTGAAAAAGAAGGAAATAACAAAGGTAACATGGATAAACTACCCTTCAGATTGCTAAAGCATCAGAACTGATACCGCCTTTCAGCTCAGTGGGTTGAGGCAGCTTTTGGCTTGTCTGTTTTGTGAGTGTAGAGATTTAACATTTGTGAAGTGTTTTGAGCACAGCAAGTGTCAAGTCCTTTCCTCCGACACTGATCACAAATCTGAAACAGGCGCATTCATGGATAACGTTTCATACTAGCAATAGAGAGAGTGCTTGTAAGGGTCCTATAAATCTCTTAAATCTTTTTATTTCAGATGATCTACAATTCTAGTGAAACAAATGCAAGAAGAAAGCGACCAAGTTTTCCCAGTTGCTTTTCAGAAAGCAAAGCACACCTGCAGATATATAAAAGAGTGGTAGTACATAAAAAAACCCCAAATCCTAAAAACATTCCTGTTTTTCTTATTAGAGTCTTTTCTCCATCAGAAACTTTTTGTATCTTCAAAACAAGTGCTTTTCCAACAACTTGTTTTACAGAGCTGTTTCTCTGCTCTTCCTTCCCTCTTCCCAGGGGGAGCAGTTGCTTCACTGATCATGTGCCACAACAGCTCCTGATTAATTCTGATAGACAACCAGCAGTTAGCTGGCACATCATCATCATCGCCCTAGGATGAACAATAATCTGCCTCACCATCTGCTCCCAGATTTATTTTTAACCAGTCCCTGCTCTCTCCAGTGTGGAGAGCGTGGCAGGAAGGGCAGCCTTCCCCTGGAAGTGCTGTGCTGGGAGGTGGTGTCAGGGGCCAAGGGGGGACCGTCCAGTCACACACCCCTGAGCATCACAGTGGATGGGAAACAGATGGATAAATGCAGCATCCCAGGAAGGAAAAAGGGCTTCTGCACCAGAGGGGCTGGCAACTGCCTGTTCTCATCCAGCAGATAGGGAACACCTGCTGGTTTTTCAGTTCCATGGGCAAGTTTGATACAGTTAAATGACTGGGCCAAGGTGGTAGGAGAACTAGGGGAAAGTGATGGATGTGGACCAGTTACTGATGGGAATATGCATGCCTACTTTTTCCGAGGTCCACCCAAAATCTCAACATAAGAGCTTTTCTGATCACTTCGGTTCACCTCTGAAAGTTAAAACTACACAGTGTTCACAGACAAACACTGCTTCAAGTGAGCTGTGCTGCTATGCCAGTTAGCGTATGACATCCCTGATGTAGCACAGACTAGATTCATTAATTTCCTTTGAGAAGGAGCACCAAGATGTTACATCTCCAGGGGAAGGTAGCTGGGGTGTGGGAGAAAGACATGAGCACAGGCTTGATGAAGGCACAGGGCAGTTCGGAGGTTCATTTTGTAACTGCATGGCCCTGCTCACTGCCTTCACACCACTTTCAGGTACAGCAGCACAGTCCAGGAGGTGGCAATTATGGGGTCACTGTGGCTGTGGTCGACTCACAAGTGCTGCTGTCACCAGCAAACTGCCCCTAGACAACATCATATGTGGGAACTGATATCATGTTCTAATAGAGAAAAGAAGGAAATCAGGTGGAACCTTAAGCTTCGTACAGCTGATAAAACAAGTTACACATCTCTGATATACCATCAGCATGATCTGATGATGATTTCCCCATAGAAAACAGGGAACTGTTGAAAGCAGGCTCTGGGATATGAAGAACTGTCAAAATCTCAGAAGGACAAACAAAGAGTAAAAAGATCAGATCTGAGAAAGAATAGAAATGTAGATGGACCTTAGCATGTCTCCAGTCCAGCCTCTTGCACAAATGAGGGCAATCAGTCCTGACTGCTCATGACTTTATCTAGTCATGTCTTGAAAACTCCCAAGGGTGGAGATGGCACAGCATCTCTGGGAAGTCTTGCTCAAAGTGAAAAGGTCATGTATCAGTTTGGACCCTCTTGTTTTGCTTTGTACCCATCACCTCTTGTCCTCCCACCTGGCACCACCGTGAATATCCTGGCTTTGTCTTCCTAGAGATCTCATAATCAGAAATGCTGAAGAGCAGGTATCAGATGTGATGCAATCTGATGCTGGATGGTCCTGAAAAACATCCTCACCACAGAGAAAGGCTACAGGTGAACTGACAATAAGAAGGATGCACAACTGAAAAATATTCTCAATATTCTCAGTGAATAGGCATCAGTAATTTGGTATCAGGTGGGAATGAAGCGAGGCCCTGACCACAGTTAGTATTTTTTAGTGAGTGTCAGATAACTAAATTTTGTGAATTTAGCTCACAATTTAAAGGGCAGGGCTTATAAATGCTTTAGGAGACAGGATTGCCACTCCAAATGGAGACATGCTTGGACTTAGTATAATGAAATTCAGTAGAGATGGGTAGAAAATACAGTACCTGGGTCAGGGAAAAAAAAAAAAGAGAGAGAAAAAAGAAAAAAAAAAGAGGGGGGTAACCAGAAGCGGGTAATTGTTTTGGCAGCACACTGCAAAGAACCTCAGGTTTATAACAGAGGACAAAGCCAGGAACCAAGCTTGTTGTGCTGCAAGGAAAGTAAGAGAAAATCTGGCTGCTATCTATATTAATAACCATGTCGTGCATGACTATGACTGTTACTCTCCACAATATGTTACCCTGCTTTATTCTTCCCTATGAATATCTCCTCCTGATAAACCAGGTGCAGCTTCAGATTCCATACTTGAAGATAGGCACCAACTGTAAAAATTCCAAATGAACAAAATGACACAGCTTAAAACGTGTTTCATTAGGGAAAAATTGGAAAGACAGACCCGTTTAGTTTTAAGAAGGTGGTGGTAGGGAACAGCAAATTTTGGGTATTACAGTAATGAAAACAGTGACAAACTGTTCTTTAATTTCACACATACATAAAAAGATTACTCACAGCTTTAATTCGGGGTAAAAAACCCCTTTAGGTTAGGGTATTATGAAAAACTGAGGATAAGAAGCCTGGAATATGCTAGCCATGGAGGTTAAATTTACCATGCTTCAGAAAAGGATGATGATAAGGCTATCTTTTCTAGCCCTGCACTGTATCTGAAAATAACCTTCAACATATTCTGAAATGCAGATATTTTTACTGTATATGCTTTCCCTATTTTGTATCTACTTTTCAAAGCAGAAACACACAATGTTTTTAAAGCCACAAACATAAAACTGACAACCAAGTACGAAAAATTGAAACAGAACTTCCCTCCCACCACTGAGGGCTGTTTATTAAATAGAATCGTTAACAATATCTTTCCTTGGAAAATTTGATTCTGCATCATCATTCTGGTTCACAGTCGCTGAATCTCTTGTTTCAGGCTTTCTCCTGTACATTTTAATCAGCAGATTACCAGTTTTAAACTATGTTTTTCCACTACATTTACGCTGGAAGCCAGTGAGCCAGGGTCACAGTAATTGAAAGGCACCAGAAAGCACACCCCTCTAGAGGCCTGTATGATTATCCATTCTCCCTTGCCTTCTTGTTAGTTCCAATAACTGATATTTTAATCAATACTCCACAGAGCCTGAATGCCTTTCTTGCTGGGACTGCAGCAAACACTTGCACCAGGGCCTTACACATGGACTGACAGACCATCTGCTAACCTGTTCAAGTGAAAGCCCCAGCTGTGTGTTTTACTTTAACAGGTTATTTTATGTCTGACTTGGCACTGAACATCTCTCGATGCTCTTGTCCTGTTTTCCCAGTCTCCACCACATGCAGGCTGAAAGAAGAGTAAAAAATTGCAGGTTGATTCCTACGACAAATTCTTGATCCTCACATTTTTTTTCTCTTGCTCCTAGCACACTCCCTTACAAGGTATACTGTGAGGCACACACTCACCCTTTGGGAGACTGGATAGAGTGAACTTGCTGATTTCAAAGTGGGCTGGAAGGGAGCTTAATCCAACTTCAATTCATTTGAGCGATCACCACTAAAAAACCCAAAGCAGTGACATGCTCGATCCTTCGCACTTTAAAGCGGTTTCAGGGGTCAAGACAAAAAAGTACACATGAGGAATTTTACCTTCATACTTGAAACACTGTACAGAATCTGAGCCAAGATATTTGTGATCTGTTTGCTATTTGTCGTTTTAGCGAATCAAAATATAAAGCACAGCCAAATAATAATGGCTAGCCCAAAAACTATCCTAAGTGATAGAGTTTGGTTTCACAAACAAGAAGTTTTATTAATGAATAGTTTTCTTGATGAAAACTAAATCCTGTTGTTATTTTTGTAGGACAGCTCAATGTCCCTCCTGGATTGGACTGTTCTACACAAAAGTTTAATATACACCAGACCGTATGTGAGCTTAGCTTTAGCTCGTGCCAGTTTAATAGGTGTTCCAAAGTCACAGAATGAAGCTGGCACGCCTATGGTGCGCATGACAGGTAGAAAGAACTTCCATTGAACTTAAGACACTCAAAACCAGACAAGAACATAGGGGCTACTGGTCTGCAGGGCTCCCTTCACTGGCAGGAGAGAGAAAAATGCTCCGTCACAGTTTTCTTTTGCCTCAAGTGTCCATGCCTAGTTGGTAAATGCCTAAAATTAGGAAAGATTAATACCTTGTCTAGTGTCAGTGCCCATGCTTGGGAAGATTCTCTCTTTCCCTCTCTCCCATTTATCAAGTTGTATTACTGGAACATTTTCTAATGTTCTGCAAACGCTTTTTTTTTTTTTAAACAAAACCATTGTTGATGCTAATTTTGGCTTCCTTCCAAAGTCTTCAAAAAAGTACAAGAATTATCTGCATCAGTTTCCTGAGCTGCATTTTACTTCTATTTTAGCAGAATTAACTAATGAATAGTGCCCCTCTACATATCGTATTTTGCAGCACAGGCAGATGAAAGGTTCTACAGTTTCAGACAGTGGCATCAGAAAGAAAATAACAATATCCCAGCCTTTGAGGTTTTCTCTGAGGATGAGAATTTAGAAGTCTGAACTCAAGAGTCCCTTTCCAGGTTTGTCACCAAGTTATTTCCAATTAGGAACACATCATACACCTACCCATGCAATTTATTTACATTTATATATACTTTCACAAGACCTCACTGTAACACTGACAATTACTGCCATCAGAGAAGAACATTACTGACAATTATTAGTTCTTTTTAATGAATTAATTCAGCTGCCAATAGTCCCAGCATATTTTAACATTATACATGAAAATGCAGCTTAGTGCAAGTATACACTTCTGATCTGTTTCTTCTGATACAGCATACAAGGCAGCAAACTCATTTGCAGAAAAACAATATATTGCATTTCTTCTGAGAAGAAAGGGCATACGCAGATTTGTCAGATGCTTATGTACAGAAGAAATAAAGTAGCAAATCTACCTTTACAATGTTAATCTTCTGATTTTTTTAATATCAGTTTTTCACTCTTCTTAAACCCAAGCCAGAAAACTTTGTTTAGATATTTCTTGTTCATCACTGCAGTAACTTCTAGAGTCTGATGTCAATAAACTTTTTACTCTGCTTTGCATCCTGAATAAATTTTTGAATGCATACATTTTTGAAAAATCTACCTAACAGTATTCTGAGTACTTCTCTATTCCTATATTAAACATACTTTTTTGCAGAGCAAGTTTCTATCAAAAAATTATCTTCCCACACAGATGAGCATCTTTCCTTATTTACACAGTCCAAGATCCTATCACTTTTGCTGGATTTTCTTTTCACAAAAAGCTCCAACTCTCCTAAATATTTCCAAAATAATTTTGCCTCACTCACAACAACCTGAGGAATGAAGCAATTTGTTCTGGTTCCATTTGAACACACAGGGATGTTTTGCCTTAGAGCTATGACAAAGTAAGGTGAATAGAGAATAAAAACAAAAGCAAAACCTCAAACCACATAACCTAACTCAGCTGGAACCTGCAGTGCTAAGAAGAGAAGAGCATTTAACAGGAAGCAGGCAAAAAAGCAATCACTTGTTATCACTGCAATCCCAAACTGGAATATTCTCACTTCTCCTTGGGCAGAAGATGAAGAACAGCACTACAAAGTTAGTGGCATCCTCTTCTATGTGCTCCAAGGACAACCTTTCAGGTAGTTCATCATGTAAAAGTCACAGCAATCCTTTTAATCTGATGCATGTCCAAAGGGATGCACAGAAACAGGGGATACAGGTTAAAGATGCCAGAGAAATCGTGATTTCACAACAATGTATTCAGTACTTACAAAGAGTTTACTTCAGGGTCAAGGAAAGCCAGACAAAAGATTCCAGTGGAAGCAAGAAGAAACATTCAGATTTCTGACAAAAGCAGTCAGCAAGAGATCAAGGTGCTTTATTAAAATCCATGCAAGTCTTCTAAAGAGCACAAAACACTGCCTTTCAAATTCATAAACAAACCCAGAGTCTGATTTAACCCTCAAATAACAAAATCATAATGCTTTGGATTAAAAAAATAAGGATAAAAAAACTTCAAAAAAAAAGATCCTGACACTGGGCAAGGGACTGGAAGTTGTCTTTGGAAGAGAAAAGAGGAAATCTGAAGTTCCAGATCACTTTTTTGATTGCACACCCCATAAGTAAAAAAACTTTTGAGCAAACTATAAGAATATTTACTTATAAATTATATCTGTAGTACTGTAATAATATGCTATATATAATAAAACATACACAAAAATAAAATTAGAAACAAGATAAAGATGAAAAACTGGTTTAGAAAATTTTTATTGATGCTACAAAAAGTATTTTCTTCCTATTCTTCCCACCTTGATGGATTGTTTTGCATGCATCCCACTTTGGAGACTGGCCTTTTCTCCTCCTTCCAAGGACATTATCTAATTTCTTGCAGCTCAGTGAGGAACAGCGTTTACCTTGAGTTAATGCTGAGAAAAATAACAACTATGATGGCAGTGAGTCCAGTGACTGGAATTCAGGATTGGAGAAGGATAGAGGACAGGTGAGACTCAGCTCATTTTGCTAGGAATTATACTCCATAATACATTCAGGAAGCCTGGACACTGGTGGAGGCTAAAGCATGGAAGAGAATTTACTTATATGGACTGAAGTGATCAGGAGTATGAGTTATTAGAGAAAAAAAAAGTGAGCCAAATTTTAAGTTTTAGAGAAGCTAAAGGATAATGAGAAAAATGGGAAGCAATCTATTTTGGCTGGGAGAAGAGAGAATCTTCAACTGTTCTAGATGCTTATCAGCAAACTAAAGAAACATAGTCCAGATAAATTAATCACAAAATGACTGCACACCTGGTGGAGAACACCACTTTTAGAAAAAAAATCATGGCTTACTGTTAGACTTAGAGGGCAGTTCAAAAGTCTATCCTGGTTCACTTCAATTTCATACTTTCTACTCAAGATTTTGAATGTAGACTCTTATGTGCATATGCAATGGACTAAGGAGACAAAATTGGAAAAAGTGGCAAATCCTCGGCAGAAGACACAACTGGAATGAAAAGTTGTCTTTATGAATTACATAAATTGTCATTAGTCAACAATATGATGTTTACTAAAGTCAAAAGCATCCATTTATTTTTCCATTATTTTTTCCATACCTGCACTTTGCTTTCTATACTGCCTACAGATGATGGCTGTGAGCCTTATAAAGGCACCTTTGGATTGGCAGAATAGGTATAAAAACAATATCCCCTATCACCATTCAGACTCTGCAGTATTGGGGCACCTACAAAGACTGACGCAAACGATCCAAGCGAGTGCCTATGCCTGCAACTGTATCATCACATGAAATATATTCTCAAACAAGGTAACTTTTGACTAAGAGATCAATTCCAAGTTTTAACTGCTGTACCCTGAAAAGGCATAGCACAAAATATATTAAAGGATTTTGCAACACAGCTGACAGCAGTTCTTAAATGAAGAGTCATCACAAGTTGAAGAATCAATGTTTTGACACCATGAAATTGTACAACACACCTGTAAGCAAACACTGCTGTTACATTAAAGAAAGTAACTTTATATAGCCTTAATAAAAAAAAAAATCAGTAAATACATATTAAACGTTTTTTATTGCACAAATTCTGATGCAGGCAGTGATGTGAAAAGAAAACAAACAACAACTACATAAATTAATTCTCAAATTTCCAAACCCAATTTCCTGTCTTTCAGCATTCAGTAGCTTACAGGGTCTTAATGCTCTTTCAAAACTGATTATAAACAAACATACGGACATTAATTGCAAATCTTTGAGCCCTCACGGGGAGTTTCAAAGAGCAGGCCCGCTGTGCTGTTTACTTGCATTTCCTTTCCCTCTCCTTAAGCACGCACTCATGCTTGGTACCACAAATGCTTCCATCGGAGCAAGTGGAATTGGCACAACTCCAAGGCAAATTGCCATCTTGCTGTTAGAAATGCACCAGAGTTGATAGAAGTGAGCTAATAAATTATAATTCAAATAAAAAGGGGTTAAGCAAGCTCTTATTCCTTTCTTTTACAGGTGCAAGAGCAGCAGTGCTCTAATGATCTTGAATCTGAGATATAACTCATCACGTGTACTCTGAAGAGGGAGAAGCAGGGTATAAATGTTTCATTTTTGCCAAAGGTAATGAAGTCTCTTTTGATCCAAGAAAGCAGTGAAAGACAGAAGAACCTCAAAAATTTGCAAACATTTGTTTATAATTTTGTCATCTAGTTAAATATAAAGATAAAATTTCGGAACAGTGCTGGAGACCAGCTGAGGCTCATTGGTATTTCTGAGGCACTGGTCCTACTCACACAGGATACAGAAGCTCAGAGTTGCACAGAATCGGAGTCCTGCAAAAAGTATTTGGTAGAAAAAATTCTGCTTCAAAAACTGTCAGTCTACCCAGGCAAATCAAGCGTGAGGAAAAAGTGTTACACATTTCCCATTTTGAAGACAGAGAACCTAAGTAATAAGTGATAAAGCCACGGAAGGATGCAATAGAAGGGGGATCTCCAGAGCTCATGCCCAGTTTAAGCCGCGGTATCTAAACAACACAGTCACCCAAGGAGCATTTAGGAGGAGCTAAAAGCTGCATGCTGATGGGCACAGGTCATACTCAGACTCAGTCACAACTTCTCTGGTTCCACAACTGTAGCTGTTTTCCCTTCACTAGACTGTAACCACTGCAGTCTTGAGAACACACAAGGTGGCAGATCTTTAACACTCCAATTCCTGAATGCATACTACAGATTCAGATCACAATCAGGATCACGTTTCGGAAGCAAATACTAAACTGCTGAGAAGTACAGCAGCCTTCGTTGCCTGAAAGCAGCAAGGTCCTGTCAGCGTTAAAAGTTACTGCTTTTGTGGATCACTAACTTCCAGCTCCAGGCAGATTAAGATGAATCACCAAAGCATTTACCAGTGGCAAGACCCTTGGCCGAGAGGGAGGGTCACAGGCAGGACTGAGGAACTCAATCCTCAACAAAAACATTCCAGTCTAAACACCCGATGTTCTGTTATCACATACAAATATTTGGGTGATAGTAAGCAGCTCAACAGTGTCTTGAGAACACATGGATTTCCTTGAGCTAAACACTTTAAAATTCAAAAAAGGATCAAGTCAAGCACAGAACCAGCTCAAGGTTTCAGCTGATAGACCATCACATAGAGCAGGTGAGAATTATTGCCTCTTCCTTCATCAGCTTCTCTGACATTTTTAAGATTTTTACACCAATATTTTTACACAGACATACATATAAGCCAATTTAATTACAGCTCCTACTGTCTTCTCATATGACAAGAATGTTGGGTTTTGTTTGTTTTTAAAATTGATGTGGTCTGTTCCCAACAACAATCATATATTCATGTGATCTTGTTCACAAAGCAGGAAGAACCACTGACACTGCCATCTCTCCATTTCAGCTTGAGTGAAGATTCACAAATCATTTAAGCCTTTGTGTTTTATGGTCAAGTTACATCCTTGTCCTACCCTCACCGCTTTTTAGGCTTCAGAGTAGATAAGCAAGCCCCCTTTTAATCAGTTTCAGCAGCTCAGTGCAATTATTATGGAAATTAAAAAGGTATCTCTTCTTTCAACTCCACTGAATTATATGCAGAAGTTGCTAATGTTCTCTTTGCAACTTAAAACTACAGTATTCAAGTATTCCCATAGTCATGGACATTATGAGTTTATATACTCCAGTCATGCAGTAAAACTACTAAATGCATTTATCTACTTTTCAACAAGATTGTTTTCAGAAGCAGCGTAGCTTAACTCTTTTGCCCAGCCTGAAGTCAGTAAACTGGACCATACTGTTTCAGACTAACAGCAAAGGGAATCCAGAAAAGACAGCCTGCCTTAGCTCCACCTGTAAGCACAACCAAAGACCCTGATTATTATCAGCCACTTGTGGTAACTCATGTTAAGTCCCCAAGAAGAAACAAGAAAATAAGAATAAAACTATTAAACAGCCCAGGAGTAAGAAAAATTTTAACTGTGAAGAGAGAAAATGCTTCCATGATGCAATTTTAGACTGGCATTTTCAGAACACTTCTGTATTATCAAGCTTTCTCCTGTTCTGCCAAAGCAGCTGCCTGTTTCCTTCTGACACCCAGATTTCTTTTTATCATTGAAGACAGGATGCTGTGTTCTGATGAGATGCCCTTCCTGGCCATCCCTGGTAGAGAGAATTAAAAGCTTTGCCAATCCTTTTGAAGTGCAAATCTTCACCACGTAGGTTTCATGCCTCTTGCTATTGTTGCCTCTCTCAGAAGAAAACAGGTTAGGTGGAACACTGAACACTGGACTGTTTAATTATCTTCTAAAATGCATCTTGTCTTGCACTTGAGATCCTGTGATGTCTGCACTTCTACTCTCCTCTTTCTGCATCCCCAAATCTCACATTTTTCAAGCAAAAAAACCTTGATAACTCTAGATTGCAAAAAAGCTCGTTCCTCAAGTTCCTCAAGTTGCAGAACCTCACTTACTTGTACATGGGTTGACAGATTTTCTTTCTTCAAGCTCCATGCCTGACCTGCAATGTGCTCTGGAAGACACAGATCTGTACAGGATGGGCGCACTTGAGCCTCCAGCTTGTACCCTGGCAGCACTCTGGGAGAAAACACACCCAGCTGTATCAGTCTGATCTTAAATTGAAAGCCAAAAAGACACCAGTTTTTTTCTGGCCAAGAACCAAGTACAGCTATACAAAGACAGTCCAGGGGCCCAGTCAGCAGTTTAAAATACATTTCTCTAGAGCACTATACAGGATACAAGTTAATAAGCTCTGCCAGGGGGCCGCAGCAGGTTATCAGTGGAGAATGAGGCATGCAAGGTGCTCTAAGGGCAAAGCAGTGCTGTAACTCAGCTGTGAAATAGCACAGATTGCATTTGATCACAGATTGCAATGTGTATGTGGAACTGCCCCTATACGTATTTATTTCTTGGCCATAGTTTAGGCAGTAAACTTAAGAAAATTTAAAAGATATCAAGCAAATTTGCTTCAGCATTTCACAACAATGTAAACCTACACTTCAAGCTACAGTTTCCCCTTCCTGATGAGCTGGATTTGCAATTAGAGAAGGGGAAAAATATAACCTTTACTGTTTCAAAAAAAAAAAAAAAAGCTGCACCTTAAGAACAACTTTATATTATCTAGAGGAACACCACATTGCTCATTCATCTCAGTGTGCAGATCATTTTTAGCTCAATAAATTAAAATTACTGTAACACAATTTTTAAGCAAAGACATTTCTCTTGAAAAGGTAAATTAAACATTCCAAAAATGGACTGCATGAGACACACATCAAATTATTGGTAATTCCGAAGCATCAGATGATTTAATATGTATTCACTATAAACTGGAAGAGAGGAATCCTTCCCTCTTCTCAGTAAGCTATTTCTGCTCCAGCTCATATGCACAACCTCAGCAGCTCTGAGCTGACAGAGTCCTTCCTTTGGTCGTACTGTAGATAAATTAAGCCAGACACTAAGCAGAGAAAAACACAACTGGACAGAGGGACTACCCAAAGGAAGCCCAGTGGGAACCATAGATAGGTACTTTTTCTTTCAATCAAGAAGACTACACCAAAATACCAACTGAGCCAACATACTATACCCTTGAATTGCATCCAATAGCAAAGAGTGCAATACAAGTTACAGGATTCTCCATGAGCTCCTGATCTGACTTACAGATGCCCATGCCTAAAAGAGTAACACCCTTTGTAGATGGCATTACCAAGGGTGCAATTTCAAAAGAACAACAAGTTCTAGAATAAAAGGAAGGAAAGCTGCAGTTCAGCTTTCATCACTGTAAATGGCTTAGCAATATTCACAGATTTTACAGAGATCTTCTTGCTGCTATCTATTTCAATTTGCAAAGCTAAGAGAAGTTAAAGTGATAACCTTTACTTGAAGGGCAATTACTTCTTGTACTTCAAATAATAAAACGCCCTTCACAGATAAGAAAAAAAAGCATCAATACCGTAAGTCAAGGCATGGATTTATCAGATAGGTTTTTTTAATCTAAAAGACACAGCATTCCAGCCAGAGGTCACTGTGGAATACAGGGAAATGACCAGCCAGCATTCTACAGGCAGCAGCTTATCCTCTGGCCTAATGTTCTGCACAGCACAGGTTCTAACCCTACCTTCACCTATTTCTCCATCAAGCTGAGAGATCCATGGTTAGACCAGCTGGTTATCTTCCAGACAGGGGGCCCCACCCACAAGGAAGGAGTTCACGTTACAGATGCAACCTTTAAGTGACTCTGCTGAGTATTCTTACTTTGAGGAAAACATGCATTAATTCCAATATGTTTTTCTCAGTTTTCCTTTCCCTGTGGCTCTAAGCCTCATCAAGCTGAAGCAGAGTGAAGCTGACAGGAATACTCTTGGAGATTTTGCCAGGAATTTGAATAGAAATAGAAAAACTAAGCAGAGCATAGACACTTTCCTTCTGCTGGTGTTTGCCAAAAGCTCTCAGTGGCAGCACAGATAAACAAAATGTGCTTGCAGAGTCAAGGAAAATCACACTGATTGGTTTTCATGCACTTGGAAAGCTAACAATGATTACAAAAACCCACAACTTCACAGAACATGAAGTTGTTCAAAGCAGAACTGTTCTGAATCCTTTCTTTTTCAAGGGAAGTTTTGGTATGCCTATTTACATTAAGACTTGCCAAGTCGTCATTTTGGCTGGTTAAAAGCTGTAAATTGTTGTAGTAGTAGCATCGTATAGCACATACATGGCAGTACGAGGCAGACAAAGCTATCCAGAATGTCTGAAAATCACTGAACTCGAAGGACAAGAAACAACAGCATAAAGATCAAACAGGACAGGCTACATTGTGTGAATATATAGAATAAATAGCTCCATGTGATTGGTTTTTTTCTAGTGGCCGGAAGGGACAGAATACAAAAACAGATGTACTAGAAATGGACACAAGAGCTCCCCAAGAAAGGGTAAAGCAAAAAGCAGGGCAAAGGGGAAGCATAATAAAAAATTAACAAAATAGATAGGACAGGCTCAAAAGTAATTTGAATCAGATGAGGAAATTTTGAAGCTAACGTAGAAATTGCCTGAGGAAGTGGGAATTTAAAAGAAGATGAGAAGAATTTAAAAGAAGATGTGTTCTGAGCAGCTCACTGAGAATGAAGTGAGGAGTTGAGCACTCAGGAGAGAAGGCAGTAGCTCCAGAAGTCGGCACACAAGACCAAAGCAAAAAAATGAAAGACCAGTCAAATTTCTAATCTCAGAAACGAGGCCCAAACCATACAAGCACTCAGCTGCACACAGGCTGCCTGAATGTGATATTAGGTACCTTGTGACAGGTACAGAAAACCAGTCTCTGAATGTGTTACGTGCAAGTCTGTTAGGAGGTACACAAAGGACATGAGAGGCTGACAGTAAAACAAGTGGGTTAAAATTATATTCAAGGTGTTGTCTTTCCTTCTTATAAAACTGATATTGTCACCTTCAATTTGTTCTTCCCAAATTAAATTTCTTATCAGTACACGGAATAAGAAAGGCATCCAGATACACAGTATGTTACCATTACAGTGCATTTTCAGGAGCAGCAAGACATCCCCACAAAATCATTCACCGAACCAAGAGCAAATTGTGGGAGGACGAAGAGCAGACAAGTAATTAACTGCTGTGATTTCCAAAAGCAACAAAATACTTCAGTGATTACAACTGCAATTAAGAACATCCCAACAAGCATCATCTTTCCGATTCACATTACCCACTTGTCTTCCATCCTCTTCTTCCCACTACTATTCACACCTTATCTAACTGAATATTATGGTGATGACACAATGTATAGATGCACATGAGAGATCAACTGTAATTACAACATACTGTCAACATCAATATTTTTCTTCACAGTAACAAAAGTGAAAGAAACACAAGACTGGGTAAAAATTACATTGTAAAGGTAGAAGAGAGCAGTGGAAAAACTATTTAATCTAGCCTTACACTTTCTAACATCAAATTCACTTGCTACACTGGTGAGTATCCTGATACAGTTTGGTATTTAGAATACCTAAGGAAATCCAGGGCTGAATACCAGTGTGATGCACTGCAGAATCTCATTTCTGCCACTCCGTCACTTCCACCTCACTCTCCCTTTTGCAGTTTCTAGTCACATACTTTCTTTCAAACTGACCTTGAATTTGACAGTTAACTCCAACACTACACTAGATTTACAAATATGATTAGGGTATGAGAATAGGATACATTAGAGACCTTCTCCAGCCAGATCCAATTAATCACGCTACAGAAACACACATCCATGAACATAATTTCCAGTGTTGTGACATTCCATAGATTAAGCAACCCAAGCCCATCTGTAGAGAGAAAAGACAGAGCCCTCTACCGGGTGAGAAACGCAGCTCCTCCTGTCCTTCCCCCGCACTCCACTGAACACATGTGGGCGGATTTAATTCTCAAAAAATTCAGTCCACAAGATGGTACCGAGTTGTTTAAATTCATCTGCGACTCCAGAGATTGGCCTGCAGAACCCAGATTTCTGCAGTTTCTACATTTAAAAGGACAGAGAAGAAAATTCTTCCCATATGCTTAAGAGAGTAATGTAACATCCTATCTCTAGGTGAAACAGGAAAACCCAGTGTTCCCTTATGGCAGTGTCCACTGTCAGCCGAGGTCTGCCAGTAGACCAAGTTCAGCCGCGTTATTCGTATCACACATCTCACAGATGGCTCTTCTTACTGCTCCTCAGCTAAACTCTTTCCTTGTACACCCCCTGCCTCAAGAGACAGCCCTTATCTTGTTCAGGGGAATAGCTGCAGCTTTCCACCTGCATAAGGCTTCATCACAACAGCAGCAGCAAGCTATTGTTCACGTGCAGAACTGGGAGTGATGAAATACCAGACTACAGTCAGCAGATGATGGCACAAGTGAAAGGCAAGGATCAAGCGCTTATACTAGGATCTTCCAGGAAAACAACAATCTTTTTCCTTTCTCAGTCATCGCATCTGAAACACAAAGCTAGAAGTAACACTTTTCATTCATCAGCATTAGTATTTTCCCTCCTGTAGATTACAAAACACTCAGAAAAGTGGCTGCTCAGCCTGTAACAACCCAGCCTGCATCAATTCCCATCTATAGGTAAACTGCAAATCGACAAACCCTTCGATCAGAAAGTTCTTCTAAGGTTTGCTACAAGTTTCCACTGCAAACTTTTGCACAATAAAATCATGCTGTGTTCAAGCTGTTTGCCTCTAAAACCAGAGGTTACTGACACCACTTCTTTGGAGGCAACAGTAAAAAACACCACTGAGGAGAAAGCATGACAGCTGGAGATCTGTTCAAGCTCCTCGTGTAGAACAGATGGGGCTACAACTCCTGACCTGGGCATGCCATGCTCAGAGTTAGCAGGCACTCACTGGTCATACAACCAAGCAACTCCTCCAACACAGCATGCATTTCTTTTCACTTTTAAGATCCCCTTGTGAGCTGAAGCAGCAGAAAAACTCCATTTTTTGGCATCATCTTGACTTTCACTGTCTCACATCCTGTCCTTGAACTTCCTTCAAGTACCAGATAAGAGTTGTTCAACCTTTGACAGCATAGGAAGTCTTTGGAGCTTTTTTGGGTTGAGATATTTAATGGCAGAAAAAAGGATGGAGAAAAAAAATCTTATAATCCTTTTAAAAACAGAAAGGACACACTCTCAAAGTAACACGTACACTATTTTAAATCTACAGTTAAAATTACTTTAGTGGCAAACATGCTACTCTGTTCAAAGTATTTTTTCCAAGTTAACTGAACAGCAGTTAAAGCACATCTGAACCTACACGCCCTGAAAACATACCCTTCTCATTATCAATTATTTTCTCTCAGCAGACATGCGTCTACCCTCCAAAACCATCAATAATCACATTTTCTGATGAAAAAATAAACGCTTCAGTTTATTTCAACATTATTGAGAGATGGGGTAAAGAACAGAGCCAAAAGAGAGCTACTTGACCCGTAAGAAAAAAGCTCTGCTAAATCCAAGAGGTAGACACAGATGCTGTGGTAAAAATTGAAGACCTCTACAGATCCAAATTATGGACAGGCTCTTCATATGCACTCTTAATTCACAAATTCCAGTATGATGACTACAGCCATGGAGTGGTTCTGGAAACCTCTTCACCCTACCTAATAAGGAAGGGTAAGAGCAACTCTTCCATTCTACAATTGCTCAGAGTTTGCATTTGAGTTGTAGATAGGAAAGAGGAAAGCAAAGCAGAAGAAAACACAGGACATCTAAATCACACCCATCTCTGAATGACAAGGACAAAAGGCAGACAGTGACAAAGGGTATCTTTTAACAAAAAACTCTCAATTTAAGTGCAGCTTGGTCCAGATTGGTGCAGAGGATGCCTTCCATGTCCTACGCACTCCATGGATTAACAGATTCTGGCCCTGCAGGCCTTTTAATTCAGAAAGTTTTATCAACATAGCTGCAATCTAAGAGCAGCTCAGGTCAACTGTGACTGAAGCTATGCGGCCTTCAGCTACCCTTCAGCAGTTGTACTGCCACGAGTTTCCAAGAGTGGGAGAGGTTTATCTTTAGCACTGACAGGAGCTAAAGACATTCTTGGAAAAGGATGGCTCTTCACTGTCTAATAAACCTTGTTTCTCTGCATGCCTTGACCTCATGAGCTTCCTCTGTGAAAGACCTAAAGGTCTCTCAGTTCTTTTCTAATACAGAATTCCAGAGCAGCAGGTAACATGCAGACAACACATTCCACTGCAATATAAAGCAGACATACAACAGTATAATTGTGCACTATCTAGATGAAATTATCATTGACTTAAAAATAATATAAAGAGAAACAGAATATACATAAATTCTAGGCAAGTATGTTTTTACTGAAAGTAAGTGGAAGTAAACTGACAATCTTGTTATTTGCACAAATACTGACATTTGTGCAAATGCCCTTTTCCTCCATCACGAAATAAAACACTCCGTGTGCAAGTGAATGATTTCACATTGTGGACACAGCCAGTGCCTGTACTGCAGACAGACCCTTGGTTGACCTTATCAGTTCCTGGAGCACAGGCCTTGGTATCAAAGCCAAATCTCAGTATTATTATTTTCAGCACCTCCTTGACAGGCAGTTCTTTGGTCTCAGAACTCACTGCCCACACAGGCTGGGAGGCAACGGCCACAGGCCTTTGCTAAGTGCTGCAGGTCCTCTGGGGCTCAGTGTCTCACACTCTCCACTGTGTGCGTTCTCTGCACAGGTTCTCTGCTCTCTCCTTACCAATGCAAACTACAAAAGCACCATTTCCCTTCAGCCCAACACACACAACCGTAGCCACCACGGATGATCATTAACTGTAGAGAGCACGCAGAGTTTCTACACTCAGTGGTGAGCACAGAAATTCTGTGCTGCACTGCTGGTTTGGCGCTCCACAAGGAAGCACTACTCGGCAAGCTGCGCCAGATTTGATCAACAACTGTTACTTGACTTAGTGGATTCTGTTTCTCTAGTACTAAGTAATATCTTCATGGTTGCTCAAGTAAAAGGAGTTTCACAGCTTTTTAACTTTGGAGGTAGGAAGAAGGGAAAATGATAGGCTGAACATTTATGGGGTATTTGCACTTTGCAGATTAAACATCAGTAACCATAGATTAAAAGCTTCAATGTCACCAAACAGTCAAATTTA
This sequence comes from Cnemophilus loriae, assembly GCA_013397755.1. Lineage (NCBI taxonomy): Eukaryota > Metazoa > Chordata > Aves > Passeriformes > Corvidae > Cnemophilus > Cnemophilus loriae. The sequence goes on from VZTF01000399.1 coordinate 407,766, forward strand.
CAGTTTCTCATTACGTTAGCTGACATAAAACATCATACTTCAATGTATGCGAGAGCTCTCCTGACTTTTGTCCTCTTACTTTTCTGAAAAAGTAAAATCAGGACGAAGAATTCAAAAACAAAAAATTAAAAAGTAAATTAACACCTAACCTCCCTGCCTTCCCCCCAAAATAATGCCAGATTAGATTAGACTAGCAAAACAGAATCTCATCAGGTGCAGGTGTTCTTCCTTTTATTCCCTGGCACAGAAGCACCAAGTAGACAATGACACCCAAGAAAGGCTCTCATTGCATATGCATGAGACAGATATGCACTTCCACTGAGACTTATACATGAGTAAGAATCTTGTTTACTCCCAGCCACAGACAAGTCTGTAATTAATTTCTTTTAACTTTCGTAGACTGCCTTGCACCGGGAAACAAGGTTGTGCAGTATAATGCACTAGGCTAGGAGAATATTAAACAGTAACAACTCACTCCTTGCATGACCAACTAAAGTCAACTCAACACATGCCCTCTCTGCAAACTACCTGGAAGTCTTAGTTTACCAGCAAGACCAGGTTATACTGAAAAGCCGTCAGCTTCCAACAAGGACAGATTGCCTTATTCACCCTTGAGTGAGACTTCAGTAAGACTTCCATTTCTCTACTGCTTGTCACTCAAAAGCATTTCACCAAGACTGCTATTTTTCTGTACAGTCTGTATAAGTCTATATACACTACTTGTGTATTTTGCTCAAACATTTACCACCTGCAGAAACAGAGTGCCCTCTAGCTCTGGCCAAACTCAAAGAGAATTTTCCTAAGGCTCTGTCTCTTTAAAGTCCAGTACTTAGAGCCACAGGAGACAGCAAGAGCACTCTGTTAGCTGTACCCTTACCTGTCCTGGGGTCAAACAGCTGGTTGGCCTCCAAATCTGTGAAAGTGCTGAAGCAGATGGGGCATTTAAAAGAGGCGCGGTTGGTGGAGTCTCTCTCGTCGGTCTCGATCCTGCGGCGCATGTGGTCCAGCTTGTACTTGACCACGTTGACCAGCAGGCGGTAGTTGATGAAGTAATAGTTATGGCGCGTGGTTTTGCCGTCGGGAGCTGTCTCGACCCTCATCCTGCATTTGATGAACTTGTCACCCTTGAGGGTGTTGAGGACAGCCCTCAGCTGCTTCCTGTCAAACTTGAGGAGCTCTAGCATGTCCTCCTCCTTCACACAGGGGTTCCTGATGAGGATGTCCAGAGCCAAAGCATGCTCGATGCCATAAAAGCCGCGCACCACATATTTGGCAAGGCGTTTGAGAGCTGCTGGGACCTCAGTGAGGACGTCTGGGTCAGTCATAGCAGGTTCAGATCTTGAGCTTCATGTATACTGCAACAAAAAAAAGGCAGATGGATTCTTAGCTAGTCTTCTAACTTTCAAAGTTTTTATTTATCTTACTTAGAGGTAAGAAAAGGATGGGGTATTTTCCATTTCCCTTTCCCAAGCCCTGTACTGTCTCCTTAAGTGTCAATATTGCTACAGAAACAGAAATAGGAAATGGTACCTCTCATTCAAAACAAAATGATGTCAAACTTTTTAAAAAGTACACAAGAAATTAGTACCAAAACATACAGCAGATTTCATTTGTATTCAGTCACAGCCAACACAGCTAGAGTAAGAAAGTTGTCTGGAAGCTGAGCTCCAGAAGACAGCTTTGGGATAGCTGAGACTTGTAGACTGGGAAAAGCAGGAAATGGCTACAGCAAGAAAGGTCCTAAGACAGCCCAAGAGGGGAAACTTATGGCCCCAGCTGACATCACTTGATCCCATTGTAAGCAGCCCTGTCTGGTATAACACCTCAGCCATCCCTGGGCAGAGATGCAGTATGAGCACAGCTTGCTGTACAGGCTGGCATGCACTCAAGCAAAAGCTCCCAGCTACACCATGAGAACAGATCCTTTCTCATAAACAGACTTCAGTCAACTATCTGCAGCACGAAAACCATTAGCACTACCAACTCCTACACCACAAACTGCTCCAGACTTGCTCTTATATGGGCAAATAGGTCCTTACAAAGGACTGAGCCTTCATTTAAAGTCCCACATTCAGGCCTTAAAAGCCCATGAATAATATAGCATAATAAATGAAGCAAAAATCAAGACATACCAAACACGAAGTGATGATGTGTTTAAAAAAGAAGAAAGTATTCCATGAAGTATTCTTTGAGTTACTTACCACCATTTACCAGGCTGTCTGTGACAAGACAATAATTTCTATGTACTGTATTTTCACTTCACTTTTCTTCACCCTAACATCAAATGGCACAAACGGTCATGACTACCAAAAGCTTCTGTGACATACATGGCAACATATATAGGACCACATGCAAGGAATTCCTCACATTGTCACCCCTGCCAGATTTAAGCTCACAGACAACAGCAGTGATTCAAGGTAAGAACAAAGTATTAGAGGTGCTTTTGAAATACCCATTCAGAAGGTTGCACTGCCAGCAAACATCAAACAACACTCTGAATTATCTTTTGCAGTATGAGTTTTCTATGCTAGTTTAGGACATGAGTAACCAGTTCTTAAGCAAAAGGTTCCTTCCACTGAAGAAAACCCCCCACACCCTAATTTCTGCTATTCTCATCATTGCTATGCAATTTTTATCTGTGAACTAATATATTAAATTGCAAAACTCTACCAATCTCAATTTTCTCTTCCATTAGATGTTTCACACACTGTATATACATCCCCCCAGCATTCAAGCCTATCGACTAAAGCAGAAAGTGACAGCAGACGAAAGGATCTGGATGAGTATCCCAGTTTTTTCACCGCTATCATAAAACCTGTGATAGGCCTTTTGACAAACGCCATTACACAACTTTTCTCCACTCCGCACACTAAGACATCCCCGAGATCACCAACCCTGTATGTAACCAAGCAGCTGCTGACTCACTTCCATCAGCTCAGACTTCTCAAAAATCTGTGATCATTTATCACAGTAGCCTGCTTGGATTTTTTTTTTTTCTCTTATGAGAAACAGTGCCCTTTCAAAAAATCATAACATTACCCACTGAAGCTTTACACCTCTTCCACCCTTACCCTCTTCTGCCACTGAGGAAGGATGTTCCTGTCAAGGGTTATTATGGCCAGTGCAACTGCAAAGCAATTAGGCTGTGGAATGTGAATCTTCACAGTAAGTAAATTAAGATCTTCCTGTCTTTTCTGCCTGTTGGATGAGAAAAACACCACCTTCATGTTTTTCTTTTAAAACACTTCCCAGCTTAAGCTTTTTTTTTCCTCTAACTTAGGGCCAAATGGTATTCACAGTGCTCAGACTGAAATTTACTGAACTACATTTGTTGACTGCTGGTGTGCAGGCTGAGAATAGCTCATAGAAAACAATAGCTGGATGTCGAGCTACAGCTTCCCTTAAAGGAAATTCAATTAAAATATGTCTATCACACCACGAATTAACCATGAAACAAGTACTTCTAGAGTCAGCCAGCTTTCTCTTGCATGCCAGATACACAGTGATTTATCTCACACAAAGGAGAGCTTTACAGAGCTTTGCATTGAAGGTAAAAGTGTTAGGATAAAGGATGCCCCATCAAGAGTTAGCCATGCAGTATTTTGGAACCTCTAAGTCAGACCGAATCTAAATACTGTCACAGGATACTGTCCTTAAAGACCAGCTTCATTCTGTTGGGTTTTTTTCAGTCTTTCAGTCACTTAAAGATAAATCTTGGTTTTGACTGTATCTGTCAGCAACATACTGACACTATAAAACAATGTCAATGCAGAAGCTGGAGGGAAGCCTTGATTTACTCAAATTGATTAAATCTTATTCAGAGTTAAAGCACAGTAAAGAATAAATGTAAAGATCAATTTTAAATAAAACCTGGCACCCCAGGAGATTTAAAAAGTTAAATTTTTCAAGCCAAAAGCTTGTTAAGGGCTGATCTGAAGAGGAGACAACCTCCTCTCATCAACAATCCACTTTCCCTAAAACTTCCTTGCAGAAAACCTTGGTGATGCAACTCGCGTGGGGCACAGTGACCTTCAGAACATCAGCTGAAACAACAACAAGGAGAAAAGTGCTTTTAAATAAGCACATCTCACTCTGGATACCTCATCTGAGAGCTGACGGAAAGCACTTTCTCTGCATTGATAAGACAGCTGCACATTTCCACAGACATTTCCAAAACAGGTTTAAAGTACAATTTCCTGAATAATGCACTCAAAACAGCTTAAATGGAGACCGACAGGGGACCAATAAATAAAATCAACTCTAAGACTTTTCAGCAACAGCCAGATATTTAATAATATTTCTTAGTGTCAATCACTAAAAAAATATTCTTTTTCATCTAGTGAGACTAGGAGTTTTAACACAATTTCTTCTCCTCTGCTGGAGATTTTGAGCGATGTCCAAATCTTCTATAACCTCAGGTAACAGAGGGCATCTTGGCTGTGATACTGGTTTTCTTCCAGGTGGGGATATACAGAAATACAAGCATTCTGAAAACACTGGAAACCATTCTTTCCTGCTATCCTCTACTTCGAAAAGTGGATTAACACACTTTAAGTTCTAAATCCTGCAGAAGACTAGTGCCATATTTGAGGCAAAAAAAAAAGCAAGCGCATACCACTGCCAGATCTCGCCTGGCCAAGCTGATGTCTGGCCCACAAAGAATCCAAGGCTTTTAATTCCTAAACTGCAAATTCTTACCATCTTTCACCAAGCAAAAAAGAGACTGATTCAGCTCACAAAATTCAAACCCAGGGGACTTTACCATTGCATCCTTCAGCAGTGATTTCACCTTCCCCTGAAGCAGTAAGTCAAACCTGAATTAATTACATGTGCAAAGAAATATGATAACACCTTTTAACAAGGTTTTAATGGACGTGCATCTGTTTCATAATAATGTCTGAACTTACCTTAATAATTTATGAACATCAAACAACATTTTCACAGAAAAAAAAAAAAAACAACAATGGCCAAGATACTCAGCTATGCCAGTGAGCATCTACAGCATCAATAATAAGGCATACTGGATAGGATCATATGCAGAAACAGCCAAAAGAAAAATTTCCAAATTTAAACATGGACTTTATTAAAAGAGACAGTTGTTGGGGAATTGTTCTGGGTAATTACATTAATACACTTCAGTATTATGGGTACAGGAGGAAAGCGGACCTGTCTGTGTTAACACAGTCGGACAGCAAACCTAAATACACATCTGTTGGGTTCTTAAAACTGCTGTAATTGAAAGAATTAATATTGATGTGTCTATAAAAGGCAACACTGGAAAAAGAGACTTACAGCTACACAACACAATCAGATCTGCTGGGTGAAGAAAATCAAGGTACCTTCTGCAAGATTGTACCTGAGGTTGAATAAAATGTATGAGGCCTTCAGCATAACCAGAGATGCCAGAAGGGAAGTCAGGGGAGCACAAGTGACTGCAAAAAAACCGTTCAGTATGATGGGACCAAAGACCACATAGAAGCCAGAAACTGAACTGAGCAAACACCTCCACTGTCAGGACTTTTCTGATGCAACATTAAAGCAACTGAACTCTTCTTCTCCACATACAACAATTTCAAGTGTTCCGTGAACTCCAACCAGAACTGTGCTAATTAAGTTAGATCTGATTTTCTTCCTGCTTTTCCTGACTAAAACTGAGACAAAAAGTGCTAGAAGGGTGATAACCTAGAAGCCACAATGTAGATGAAAATAGTACTAGAAAATATGAAAACCTGTATCAGGCAGTGAATTAATACGAATTTTTATCCAATACTGGAAATGTTGATCATCCTGTTTCAACACATAACTTCTGAGACTTATATTAATTATACCCAGAAAATTCAGTGGTCTCACTACTTATATATTTGACAAAGGATCTTTAAAAGCAGGATCTTAAAAAAGGAAGCAGACTACTCTTCAAACTCATACGGATATACAAACCCTTGGAGTTGCAGGTTTGGCTGTGAACCTAGGCTATGAGACACACTGTTAACACTTGCACAGGTGCTTCCTATTTTTCCCCACATTTATTTGGTGAGTGATCTTTTTCACTGAATCTTTGAAACCAGTTTTTGCTGATTTGCTTGGAAAATGTTTCTGCAAGCTTCTAACACAGGATTTTTAAGAAAGGGAAAAAAAAGTTACTTGCTTACACCACTAACATAGTTTCTTCAGGTGAAATCAAAATCAGGTTATAATAAGAGAATCCCCTCACCTGTAAACGTGGCAGGTACAACAGGCTTCCTGAGGCAGTGCATACCACATCCTGCTCCAGCTGTCACTTGCAAACACCAGTTTTGTAGTCTCTCACTCTAACCAGATTTAAAATTCTGCCTTTGAGAAGATGATGAGGTTAAGCTAAGAGAAGCAATTCTGAATCTTCCTGAGAACAGGGAAGGAAGGCATAAATTTCAGAACTACAATGGGAAAACAAGCCATCAAAATTTTCAACATCTGTACAATGTAACCTCAGACACTACTCATCCTTTCCCGACAAGGGCACAGAATCTTCCACTTTCAAGTCTTCTTTTTACTTCCATTTCTGTGTAGTGAGCCCAGAACTGCCTTTATCCCACATCAGTTGCAAAGCCAAAGTCTTCTGGCATTTTATCAAGAGCTTACTGAGTTTCATTCCCTGGAGAGTTCAAGAACACTGCTGCTCAGCCTTCCTCCTGCACTATATCTTGATGAGAAATAGTGTATTTTCATTGCAAGACCTGCCTTGAAGCATGAGGGCAGAAAAGAACAATCTGCTTTCACCGCTATCCCATTTTCTTGTTGGCTTTCCATAAACCGAAACCAGGAGGCCACAGGTATCAAAGGGCTTTCTTCACTTTGGATGAGAAGTTGTGCTGCAGTTGCACACAGAAAGGCTGAGGGGCCTGGCTGAAACGAGGGCATTTTCCCTTAATTCCACAAGTAAAAATACATGGAGCCAGATGTAATAAGGCCACAAAGCCTGACCACACCAGGCAGAAACTGAACAATGCAGACTCAGGATGTAATTCTCAATCACTTTTACAATCTTAATCCAGCATAAACAATAGCAAGGCGTCAGGAAATTAAAGGACCACCTGTGTGCATGTATACAAATGGATGAAATTTCCTGCTGTAGCTTAAGTCAAATTACACCTTCCCTCCCATAAGGAAGTCTTTATTTTCCTTCCTTGACTTCAGCCACAAGCCCCACCCTTCCATCCTAATTCTGGCAGTTCACTAGTCATGTAGCAATTTGAATTGAGTTGATAAAAAGTGAAAACCTAACATGACAAAATAAAAAAGTGTGACATTTCAGAGAGGGCAAAGGGGAAAAGTTCAAGAATAGAATCACTTACGTTACCAGACTAGAGCCAACACAAAACAGAGAAAAGAATGGCTAAGGATGTAGATGAGTGAGCTTTCCCCACATGGTGGCAAAATTGACTCAACTGTAATGTGAAGCCACTAGAAGATTTTAACTATGGACACCAGAACCTCTTACAATTTACACTCTGATCTGAACATACCAGGAGAATACATGTTATTTTGGAGACGTGCAAGCACTGGCCCTCACATAATGTAGTTGTAAGGTTTTGGGGGTTTGTTTAAAGGGAAGAAAGTAAGACCATTTCTCTCACATATCAAGCCTAGGAAGTCATGATTACACCGAAGCACAGTGGGCTTAACCCCAGCATTCCTTTCTACGTTTCTGACAGGAAAAAAAGCAGTAATTGCTTTTCACATTATGGATTCAGTAAGACCTGGAACACCATACTTTTCATCATGATAGATGATGTGAGTAATGCTGCCTTTTGGAAATTCCAGAAAGACAACGAAAAATTATGGAAGTATTGGGTTCAGTAGTTTCAGTGCATCAGAGTGCAAACAAGTGGGTATATACTGTGGATATAAGCAATAAAGAAACAAAGAAACTAAGTAAGAAGACACCAGCTTAGCTTTAATTAACATAGTTTCTTGTTCAGGAGAACCCCCTAAAGCATCCTGTGAGAAAGTGAGCTGTACGTCACAGGAAGTGGAAGGCAGGAATGCAATTCGCATCAATCCCCATCATGCCTCATTCCTGCCAGAAAGGCATGTGCTCCTCTCCCAGGCACATGGCTCTGCGCTCACAACACCATCCCGTGCAACAAACTGACCACTTAAAGGTAGAAAAATACATTTCCTTTTGGTTTTTGGTTGTTTTTTTTTTCCTTTTTGCTATGTTTTTCAACAGTTTAATGAGCTGCTGGCAAAGTGTGATGAACAACAGAACCAGCAAGTAAGAGAGGATGCCACTGCATTGGAAAAGATGGAAGAAAAAACTCCACCTTTTGTGGATGAAAAATACTAAGCCACCTAGACTTCATGAAAACGCACCTTAGCCGTGCATGGCTGAACACCCTTTTCAGAATGCTGATCTTCCTTGTTCATTCTGAGCGGTCTGGAACGGCACAAGCCTGACAGCTGGACCCATTCAACAGCAGCTCGGTGCCACTACGAGATGGGATGTTTGCCTGCTTCCCAGGGAACCAGCATGCCCCTGAGGCCACAAGAAAAGTAATACACAAAAAACAAACAAACCCCCCCCCCACGAAACAACCAAAAAGAAGAAGGAAAACAAAACCCCACAAACCTCACCTTGCTGACCTGGAACACTGAATGGTTACACCGCTGGCTGGTTGGCTCAGACCTGGCGAACAGGAATGAGCTCGCTTTGCCAGTCGGCTACTCAGGTGCCCATAACCCTGCATCTCCCTTCAAATTACAAATTACACAGACCTCTCGGGCTGTAATAGCAGACTAAGCTTTAACGCCAGTCAGAGTGGAGAATCCCTGTGCCGCCTGCACAGCTTCCCATTCCCTACCCACTTTCATGTGCTGAGGTTTAAACACCGAACTGTGTAGGTTTCTGTACAACAACAGGAGGTCGGCAGCACCTCTTTAANGCCACAACAAGAGGCACGCAACACCCATTCTAAAAAAAAAAAAAAAAAAAAAGGCAAAACAAAACAAAGAAGAAGCCTCAACAAACACCGCAGGAGGAACAGCAAACTGTAGCAAGGAGCCAAGGCGAGGAAGGGGCCCAGACGGGCACAACGTACGGGGAGCACGGGCCCCGCGGGCCGCTCTGCGGCACCCAAGCGCCGGGCCGGGGGCTCCGCGGGCCGCAGGCACCACCCCGCTCCCCGGGGCCGGCACTGACCTGGCGCNGCCGCGCCGCCCCCCTCCCTTCCCGCGCGCCGCTCGGCGGGGCGAGCGACAGGGACGCGAGCCAATCGCCCGCTCGCACGCGGCCTCGCCTTCCCGCCCACACGAGAGCTAAACCAGTCAGAAGTGAGAACCGAGCCGGCCGCTCGAGCAGGCAGCCAATAGGCTGGGAGAAGCGGCAAGAACACGCGCCGCGATTGGCGGGCCCCCCGGTGGCCGGGCGTTGTTGCTAGGCAGGGGAAAGATGGCGGCTCTGGACAGGGTCAAGGTGCTGGTGCTGGGCGACTCCGGTGAGTCCGTGTCCTCAGGCCGTGTGTCCTGGGGCTGCTCCTTGCGGATCTGCTCCTCGCCTCCCTCCCCGTTACCCGCTGAGGGGTCGGGACCGCCCGCTTTCACTCAGTGCTGCTCCCGGCCTCGCCACCGGTAACCCTGGCACCGCCTCCCAAGAGTTGTTCTCTCTCTCTGTGCACTTGCAGGTGTCGGGAAATCTTCGCTCGTTCACCTGTTGTGCCACAACCAGGTGCTGGGAAACCCGTCCTGGACAGTGGGCTGCTCCGTGGATGTGCGAGTAGGTGATGTGCACGGCCTCTTGGTGGCTCTGAGCCTGACGTGTAAGGGAAGGGCTTTGGCTTTTTATTTTAATAACTGACCGCCCCAGAAAGAGGTGTACTTTGATCGTGTGTTTTGCTGAGGGCTTAATCTTCTGATGCAAGTAGCGTCAAATGTGAACCACGCGCTTGTGTAAGCAAGTTTTGTCTTTCCAAGGTTGTCACAATCAGACAAGACATTTGTCACTCGTAGCTCCCCTCCCTGCCGCAGTGGCCACTGGCGTGTTACAAGTCACAGGGTGGCCAGTTCCTTGAGAAACAGGCAAGGCACAGCCAAATTATCAGCCGAACACAGCAGGGAAAAACAGTTTGCTCGTTTAGGTTGTGGGAACACGGCAAAGCTCTGGGCGATATTCATGTGTTAGAAAAACAAACTAAAATTTAGGGCCTGACGTGCTTCAGCACTCTTAGACCTGGCTGGGGAAATTAACAGGAGAAATTTATTGTTGAGACCTGGACATCAGGAACACAGAATTTATAAGACATGTTACAGAAAGCAGAGCTGAAGAAGGAACTAAGAAAGACAATTAATGAGATTCTCCCTATCAGGGAAAAAGATAATAAAAAGGCTGAAAATGTGGGCTAGTTAGCATGAGAAGTGAGAAATCAATAACCAATAGAAGAGAGAATACTAATTAATGAAGAGAACTGCGTAACTTGTAAGCCAGTGAGCAGTAATTCCTTTGTTTGCTAAAATGTGTAAATAGTTGTAAGTTTCGATGACTGATGAACACGTTTGGTGAGGTGCTACTCACGTACCTCAGTGCTGAATAAATTAGTGTTGATTTTCTAACCTAACTGGATTAGAGAGTTTCTGTCCTGGTTTTTGGTGACAGTTGTGACCCTAGGGTTGCTTCTCCTCCTGGCTGCTTGCTGCAGGACCTGCTGTGGGAGGAATGAGGATGTTCATCCTGCACTTCTTTGGCCCAGCCTGCAGCCCTCATGGGACATTGATAAATGCTTTTTCCCTTCATCATTCTTTGCTGCATTCTCCTTGAAATGCATTGCCCTAGGTTAGGAATGTATTTCCAAAATTTGAGGAGAGGAACGTGGCAGTCCTGTTTGACTGTGGAGCAAAACCACCGAGCAGATCCAAGGGCAAAAGTTGTTGATTAGTTCAGTTGAAACATCAGAATTTGGAGACAAAAAAGATGTGATCAGCTGGGATCCAGGTCTGTCACCTGTGTTAATATTCTTGCAGTGCTGCCATGTGGGTTTTAACAACTGTAAGAAGTCAAGAGCTTAATTTTTCCATTTGGTTTAGCAAAACGCTGTGTCCAAGCACGTCATGAGATGTTGAGTTTGTTAATACTGAGATGCAAAAGATGCTCCCTGTTTACTCACCAGGCTCCATCTCACTTGAGAGCTGTGGTGTCCAGTGGCTGCTGCTTGACTCATTCCATCTCTCTTCCACTTGAGAGGTTTGAAATGGTGTCAGCATGAGAATTTCCGAATTTCTATCCAAGTGCAATAATCCTTCCAGCTGAGAGTGTAAGTGTCATGTGGATTAACTCCTGTGAGTTGGTGCTATGGTTACGTTTGATGTGAATTTTTCATCAGATCCATGACTACAAAGAAGGGACTCCAGAAGAGAAGACCTATTACATTGAGCTGTGGGACGTTGGAGGTTCTGTGGGCAGTGCCACCAGTGTGAAAAGCACACGAGCAGTGTTCTATAATTTGCTGAATGGTAAGTTTGCTTGGTGTAAATACGGTTTTACTACTGTTTCTGTTAGGAGCTGTGTCTTGGTTCTGGGGCAGAGTTCCATGTAGCCTGGCTGAGGGCTGCATTGTTCTCTTTTCTGATTTATACAGGAAAAAACCTGATACCGTTCATAGGCAGAGTTTTACGGATTCGGTTGTGAACGGCAGATATCTCAGGCAATGGAAAGAGTACAGATGAGCTTCATCAGCCTTTCCCTTCAGTCTTGTGCAGCTGGCACAGCAGGGAGGCTTTGAAGGTGCAGTGGTTGCCTTCACCTTTCTGGGCCTGATATACGGCAGAAATGTGATTTATATTTTTTAATGATTTTTTTATTATTTATATTTTCTTGTCTGTTCAGCTGTAAAACCTACAGCAGAGAAATGATTATTTCAGTTTTTATGAACTTTGATAGTTACATCCTACCCTGGCAAATTTGCACTGTCTCCCATAAAATTGCCATATGCTGATAACCATCTTGCCTCTGCTCATTTAGCTTACCAACCTATTTTTAAGAGTTGAATCTTGCAACTTGCTGCATATATAGAAAGTAGTATTTTGTGCCTTCTGTTGAGATATTGTCTTAAAGGCCTAGTAGTTCATCTGTGCCTCTAACAAGAGCGGATAAGAGATTGTAAACATAACAGTGCAGTATTTCAGTTGTTACTTTTTGTCATCCCAGGATAGTTCACTAAAAATAGATGTGTATCAGACTAACAACTGCTTCTGAAAATCTGGCTCAAATGTTCTGTTTGATTCTCTTTGCTTATTCCCACTCATTTGAAGGCCTTTCAATAACATGTTAAACCGCTCAATAAACATTTTTGGCCTGTGATTAGCTGGTTATTTCCTCCTCCTTTCTCAGGGGGAAAACTGTCAGGTACCTCTTGCTTATACTGTTAACCAGATCTCTGTAAATAAGACTCGAGTTGAGTTGTGCCCTCAAAGCAAGCCTCTTTGGTATATGAAAAAAACTGATTTCTTTTTGATACCAAATCTACAGTGTGCCAGGAAGTGTGGGTCAGACTTGGAAATACCTTAGAACAGCCCATTAGGAAATGAAATCTTGGACTCGTGCATCTGAATTATAATTGATGACATTAAAATGGAGTTATTTATCTCCACTGCCCGAAAGATATTAATTAGACAGCTTGCATATGAAGAGTGTTGACTTTGGTAGTTAACCTTGGGTCTTGTTTCTTTCATTAGATTAATTTCTCCATTAGAGCTTGTCTCACAAATTGCCTCTGTTTGACCTGATTTAAGAAGAGAAGATGAATGCATTCCTTCTGCCTGACTGCTTGTGCTTTCTGGGCTTGCAGTGGTCTGAAAACCAGTCAATGTTTGGTTGTGGCAGCACCTGAGCAGGCTGCTGGGTTGTTGACAAGGCTGGGTACAGTTTGTTTTTGGATTATCCACGCATCTTCTGCTTTGCTGACCCTCCACCTGGTGTGGGGACTGTGATAGCTGAGGACAGTGGGCAGTAAGGCTTTGGCTTGCAGACCTTTATGTGGGAGGAACATTTCCTTGAGTAGTCACTGGTCCTGCCTACTCTTTTTGGATGTTGACAGTCTTTTTCTGCTGGTTCAACTAATTGTGCAGGTTTTAAGTGAGGCAGATAAGGGAACTGACCAATCAACATAACGGAGGGAGAATGTCTGGAGGTGGAGAGTGTTTCTCACAGGCTGTGCAGCAGTGCCTCTGGATCTGTTGCTGTAGGCCAAGTTATGTTGTATTAGGCGTTTTCTCCCTACACTGGGGGTGGACATGCAGCAGAATTGCCTTTTTATACTGTTACTGAGATAAGTGCTTTGAAATAGGGCTATGGCTGTGATATGCTGGGAACTCTCGTGGGAGAGTCTGCACAGTCATGTGGAGTAGTTGAAAATGTTTGTGGAAATGTGGTTTGTTCATTATTGTACAGTGGGTGGCACCTCTGGGAGTTAAGGTGAAAGACTAAATTAGTAAGTTTTTTCCACCTGTAGGCTGTGAAGTGTTTTGAGAATGAATCCCGATGCAGTTAAGGGGTATAATTCCAATTTGTCCTTGAATTGATGATAGCTTGAAGTCTGGAGGAAGTGGGAACATTCCACGTATTGCAGAAGGCGTGAATAAATAGAAGAAATTTGCTAGCAGGAGTTGGTAATTGAGTTAGGAACTGTGGTTATCAGAAGTGGGTGTCTGTTAATAGCACCGCTAGGAAGCTTGACTCTGTCTCAGAATTTACATTTTGAAGGCTCATGGTAATGAAAAATGCTAGAAACTTAATCTTAAGTACAAGAAATCTTATTAATTCATGCTTCTACCAGCCTTTTAGTGGACTATGAAATTTTATCAGTGTCTGTTTCCCCTTTGGATACCTCCCCAAGTATATAGCATTAATTCTTGAAAATGCAGGAAACAGTTCTCTCTGAACTCTTCTGAAACAAAGACAAAGCCTTTAGACTTTATAGATGGTGTGACAAAAAATAATTATTTATTATTACCAGTTAGGTAAAACAGAGAAACTGAAATTCTCTATTACTGCAGCAGAGAATTTAGCCTATCATGAGAAGTAGACAGAATCAGTGAATGCCTGCAAGCCTTTTGCAGATTAAGTCCTGAGGTGGCTGTTTGTTTCCTGCTTTCATGTGATTTTTCTCTTAGCTCTTACCTAATTCTTGATAAGCAGCTTTAAAAAACCTGTTGCATCCTGATATTTTCAGCCTTACTTATTCCCTGTAACTGAATTGGTTATACATCCCTTACTTCATTCTCAGATATCTGGGAACCTGCAGGTGTCATTTTGGTAAGATAACAAAGAGAATATGTATCATTTAATGGCATCTTGCTGTCTTGTCTTTCACTCTAGGGATAATTTTAGTGCATGACTTAACCAACAAGAAATCATCCCAGAATTTGTATCGCTGGTCTTTGGAAGCACTCAACAGAGATGTCGCTCCAACAGGAGTTCTCGTGACAAATGGGTGAGTGAAAAACGTACATGCAGAGTTCAGACACAGTAATTCCAAGCAGTTGTAGAAGTCTTTGTTCATCTCTAAGGCTACTTGGTCTCCCACAGGAAAGTAAATGTGGTTAGACTTGGAAGAAAGAAAGAAAGAAAGAAAGAAAGAAAGAAAGAAAGAAAGAAAGAAAGAAAGAAAGAAATGGAGAATATCAGAGAAAATTGATTGTTGATCGTTCTTTTTGTTTTATGCTGCCAGTCAGGCCATTCTGACAGCACATTCCCAAACTGCATGGCAGAGACCTTGCTTTAAGGGAAAAGATGTTTACTGCATCCTTTATTTGTCTGAGGCCTCTGTGAGAATGAGTCCAGTCCCTGCTTCCTGAAGATTTCTTTGTCTGTACTGAGAGGTGCCATTGTCCAGGAAATGTCATAGGATGGTGTACCTGGGCCAAGAGGCTTTCCCTCCGTGCACCAAGACTGAGGAAGTTCTCTTCATACATTTTTGGTTTGGGTGATGGCGGAGTTCTTTTAGAAGAGTGGCTAAAAGAGCTTAGAAAACCCTGCTTAAACAGCATGTTCATAATTAGCTCTCCAACACCTTGTCAAGGATTTCCTCCTGTAGCTCTGTGCTCCTGTCATCCATCTAGTCAAGGAGGTTTTAAAGTCGTTGCTAAACCTCACATATGGGCAGAAAGGCAATAATGAGGAGTAGGTTTTTGTGGGAAGGATATCAATTGTTTATCTGTCTGTTCTGGTACACAGTTGTTTCTGTAGAAACGCAGGAGATGGGAAAGAGGATTTGCACTGTATAAACCGCAAAATTCTCCAGTGTCTCCACAGACAGGTTCTTCGCAATTGTTTTAATTTTGAGAAGTTTAACTTCTGTCAAGGACAGATGTTCAGCCACTAGCAATTGCTTGCTCAAGTTGTGGATGGTTGTAAAATTAGTTTCTAGAAAGCTCGGTTTAGGTAAAAATGACAGACAAGTGGTTATCCTAGCTAAGGAGAATGATTGAAGCTTAGATGCAGAAGCCCTTCCTTAATTTACAGATACTGCACATTCTCACTTAGATAAATGGACCATTAATAAATAAATTACTGTTTTTTGAAAGATACAGCGGAGGTAATGTCCCTCTGCCCACTTACATGGCCATCACCTCATTCAGGATTGTATTTGTTTCCCTCATCAGTGACTATGACCGTGAACAGTTTGCTGATAACCAGATCCCGTTGCTGGTAATAGGAACTAAGCTGGATCAGATCCCAGAAACTAAGAGGAATGAAGTTTTGACCAGAACAGCATTCTTGGCTGAGGATTTCAATGCTGAAGAGATAAATTTGGTTAGTATCCTTGTCATCACTGTTGTTTTTCTTTTATATGGCAGTGAGTCCAATTTTTAGTAAGTAAAGATGTTGTAACAAAAATTTGGCTTCTGGAGATTTTTTTTTGGTAGTGCCAGTCATTCACATTTTGGTTGGCTGTGGCCCTTGCTTGATGAAACAGGTATCTTTGTTTCACTGTAGGGAGATGTGAGGGGTGTTAGATAAGGTCACAGAAGCTTAGAATTGATGGCTGTGAGTTGAATTTTCTTTTCCCTGTTCACAGCTCAGACTATGAACAGACTATGATAAGACTGTCTTTGAATGAGACGTGAAGATGACTTTATATAGATCTATGGGTATAAAAATATACATGTGCTGTGTGAGTGCTTGTATACACACTCCCAGTCTCAGGTGTAGCATGTACGAATCACTGCCTGACTGGATAGCTGGTGGCGGAAGGAAGATGTGGAGCATAGAGGGGGTTGCTTGGAATTCTGCAGTTGATTCACAGAATAGAAGTTGGTCTTTTCTCTGAAGTGACTGTGGAGGAGAAACCAGCAGAGCCATTGTTTTCCCTCCCTGACGGTGTGTGTCAGGGGAAAGGGTATGTTGACTTCCATGTGTGTGGCTTCCCTGCACTGATTTCTTTGTGCTTGCTTTGTTGTTGTCTTTTGTGTGTTCTAGGATTGCACCAATCCTCGTTACCTGGCTGCGGGTTCATCCAATGCTGTCAAACTAAGCAGGTTTTTTGATAAGGTAAGTCAATAAAATGATCTTTTATTATCCTGTGCATCAAATGCTGTCTGGGATTTCAGCATGAACAACAGTTTAAGCTGCTCCTTTCATGTTCCACTCTCTGAGTTGGTTCAAGCCAGGTGTGAGGAGGCCAGAGATTGATCTGCTTTTGGAACCCTACAGGAGATAGCTGATCTGCTTGAAGATTGAGTTCCTGATCTGCATAGAGCAGTGAAAAAGAACGCACAAATGTGCAAAGACACTCTGCTTATGCTTTTGAAGTTGTCTGGCAGGCCAGAGAGGTTGCAGCATTCTGAGGTAGTAATGTGGGGAGATACAAGAATGGTTAGTTCTGTTGATCCTGGTTAAATCAACCTTTAGGAATTAAGAAATTAATTAAGAATATTACTCTCCCTTCCTGAAAAAGAGACCATTGAGGTCCACTGTGCAAAAGACAGCAGGAATGCCCTGGTTTAAGCATCTCCTGGGTAAAGATAGCGTAGTGATGCTACTGTGCAGTAGTGGGAACCACTGCCCCTGCAGAGAGGGAATGGGAGTAACTGCCTCTGAAGCAGGAGACACACAAACCATCACCTCCATCACCCAGGAAGGCTAACTAAATTAAGTGTGTTGAAGTTGAGGATAATACAGCTTTCCCAAGAATGGCTGGAGGTGGCAACTCCTTCTAGGTGTGTTAGAGCAGTGCACTAAAGCAGTAGGCCTGCATCAGAGATACGGGGTCAGACCTTGTCCCAGTTAGCCATGAGTTTCAGTGCTCATGGGTGAAGTGTTGGTTGGAATCCAAGGTTATGCATGTGCTGTGAGCTAAGGTCATTCTCTGTTGTTCACAGGTCATAGAGAAGAGATACTTCTTAAGAGACGGCAGTCAGGTTTGTCACTTTTCCTCCTCTTTTGTTTCATTTCTCCCTGTGTAATATGAACTTCTGACACACTCCTCATTAAAGTATGGGCTTCATGCAACCTAAATGACAATCTGTGCTGGTAATTGAATTCTTATATCTGTGGGAGCACAGCTGTTATGGCTAGACAGAAAAATGGCTGACTTTTGTCAGCTGAAGTATTTGTCTGTAATGTGATTGGCAGTGAAATACTTAAGTATGCTAACATAGTAGAAGTTGGAAGAGTGAGGTAAAATAGGCAAATATGATTTCTTTCAGCTCTGTCAGCTTCAGGCTGCCTGGTTGCAGATTTAGGCCATAGATGCTATCCTGAAGGTCAGTGAAAAGGCGTTTTTTTTGCACAGCTGGACTAGATTTTATGTTTAATACAGGTAGTTTCCAGAGACTTAGTGGAGCCAGAAGGAAAATGGCAGTATGATATCAGCTTGTAATTCATTCCTAAAGGACTGAATTAACTGTTTTCAGCCATTTGGGGAAGTACTAGCAAAATGACTTCTGGTTTGGGCAGGCCACTTCAGCTTTTGTGCCCCCCACCTCTCCACCTGTAGCCTACCATGCAGGGAGTAGTGAAGTTGCATTTACCATACCTAAAGGTGTTGCAAATTACCGTGAAAAGCATCTCTGAAGTACAGTCACACCTATTGTTAGAGGTAGCTGTGCTGAAAGCCCCTTGGGGAGAGCAGGGCAGGGGGGAGGGCGAAAAATAGTCACAAATTACACAATGCTTCCTTTTTTTTGAGCACTTTTGTAGTGCCTTTTAAACGTAAATTAGCTTTTGCCTCTTTCAGTTCTGCGTGATGCTTTATTTTCTTCCCCTCTCCCCCTCTCCTCCCCAAATTCTAGTGAAAGGAAGTTGCCCTTTCATGGGAATAATATCTTAATGCAGAAACCTGCTTGTGCGGGTTGTCTTTGATGCATGATGTAAGATTTTTATTTTTATTATTTTATCATATTTAGTGGCCAGCCAGGGATTAGCTATACATTCCTTATGGCTGTGTGCCAGATTGCAGCCTGCTGATGACTATCTACTTCCCTGACAAGAGCTCAAAAGCTTTAAACAAATCTTAAGTAGCAAAGAGTCATGTTTAAAGAGGCAAAATCCAAATTGGAAATGGAGATTTAAATACAGCCTCTTAATGTTATCATTTGAAGTTATCTGCTTAATGTAACTCTTACCAATGTGTTTGTGGGTTTTCTGCAATAGGTCACTATGATTATTCGTGTTTTAAGGTATTTCTGTTACAAACTTCTTCAGGATGAAAAGAATGATAAGTTTCAAATTGTGCATAGCTATGACTTTAGTCAGATCGCTGATAAATAAATAATTGTTACTCATAATTAGTGACTTCGATGTAAAAAATGCTAAAGCAGATAACTTTTTACCTATGGTGCCCAGGTACTTTTTAGTTACAATGACTGCATTTTTCCTTTTTAAATTCCCAAAGCAGTTTTCATGAGGTAAACCTTTGTACAAAAGCTGCCTGATTTTATTCTTAGAGATGATTGCTTTTCAGAGATGAATAAAACAGTACCTTAGTGAATATCTTGCATATCTGTTTGAGTTTTGGGCTTGAAAACCCTAAGTAAATTTAATCTGTGGAGTTTTTAGTGGACTTTTACTTTGGGAGAGCTCTTTAGCTCTCTGTTTACCAATGAAGTGTGTAACCTGAGCAATCTGCTGTGAGTTGTAGATTATGTTTTCTTCCCATACCATCCATACGTGCCCATGTTCTCCTGGCATGATTTGTAGTGCTTGGTTGTCTCCCTCCATTTTAATAGACTGTATTTCCTATGAAAGTGTGGAAGTGTTTTGGGAGGCTGTGTTTACTCGGTCTGCTGTTTCTGCTTGTGTGTAGTGAATAAGGTCGAAGTCACTCTGGCGTGTAATCAAATAGTTTTATGATGCCAATAGGACAGATATGCAGTATTGGAAAGCAGCACATCACTTTCTTTTGGGGATTCACAGATGCATTGAATTGAAAATCTGTCTGAAATACTGTTAAAGCCAGAGAAGCTTCTGATGATTTCAAGTCGATTTTCTTTGTAAACATCCATTGTGACTGTGTAAGCAGTGTCTACAGATGGGCTGCAAAAGCAGGACTGCTAATCCTTTATTGTTGCAGCCATTTCTATCCTGGTGATGGTTTTCTTAAAGCTTTCAGCCATTGATAAAACTGTACTTTTAACTGCCAGTGAAGTGCTGCTGCCCAAGTTTGAAGGCATAAAGCCTCAACAGCTTTTTGATAGGACTTGGTTTATACTCTTTTATAGTTTTAAAAATGAATGGAGGAGAAATTCTTGTATGCACTTGAATCTGGGGGGAATACAGGCTTTGAAATCTGTCATTAACTGAGTTAGGGTTGAGGCTTTCAATTTCCCTTCCCAAAAAGCCGTAATGAGCCCCACAGAACAAATGAGCCATAGTGAAGTTGTGCAGTGTTTAATTAGTGGTGCTCCTCTAGCAGTCAGCTGAAGCATTGTGGCCCTGACTCTGGAGATGGTGTGGAAGATGTTGCAGTTGGCTTGGTAACAGTGTGGGCTAGAGGGAGCTCATGCTGATTCTGACATGACAACTTGTCTTCCCTGCCTCTAGATTCCTGGCTTCTCGGAAAGGAAGAGGTTTGGAGGAGGAACGCTGAAGAGCCTTCATTATGATTGAGCACTGAAGAAGTGGAAGATGATTTCTCTGAGTTCCTAATGATATTCCCATTCTGACTGGATGCTCAAAGACAGTAATGCTTCTGTCAAGCAGAGTAAAATGATATTATAGCTGGCTAGCCGGCTGAAGCTTCTGTTGTTGGAATAGACTTGGGAAAGGTTTTCCAGAAACCTAATCTGAAGCCTAGAGTATTTCTTAGGATTGCAGGCCATCTGGATATATGGGAACATCTGGGGAAAGTGTGCAATAAGTTGAATGCCTCTCACACTGCTGTGGGAAACTTCATCATACACAGCACATATATGTGACATCCTTGTCTCCATTTTGGAAAACTTATGGACAGTCTTTGCAATGATTTGCATTCATTTTACCTCTAAAGGAAAGATGACACCGAGTGGGCCTCTCATTTACTGTAAAGTGACCAAAACAAGTGAGCAAAACATAAGGATGGGTAAGGAGTGGTCTAGAAAATAATAGAATGCCTTCATTAAATGAATGGAGTGTTGTCTCACCTAGAGCACACTGTTCATCCCTATTCAAAAGGGATAAAAGCAATAGGCAAGATACAAAAAAAAGATTTGAAGCCTTAAAAAGAAAACCATTAGTAGAAAACAACTGGTGTTAATTCTGCTGCTTAAAATAAAATTGTTTACTTTGGAGAGGGCAAAGTAAATCAGGTTCTCCTGTTTTATCTTTTCATAATTGATTGTGGTCTTGTTTTTTATATTAAATTAAAAGCCAATTCATTGAAAACTGATGGGAAAAGTATGTTTTTATACAGTTTTACACATTTGGAACAAATGTGACATGGTGCTACTGAACCTGAGGACTTAGTGGATTCAGAAAGCATGAAATGTAAGAACATCCTCTGAATTAGAATGGATAGAAATTTAGAAGGGATATAAAGCGGTGTAGAAAGTAGGAACTGAGCATGATTAGAAGGAAAGATGTTTCCTTTACATAGTTAGCACTAAGGATAAAGGAGACTTGACCTGGTCTGATCTCCTTTACAGGGTCTTGTTTTCCTAAATAGCCCAAGGTTTGCATGGTTTCTCACCTTGCTAGAATTACGTGGAGTGGTAAAAGCCTCATTTATGGCAGTTTCTTCTTTTCACTCGTTCCTCACAGTCACCTCTAATGGTTGAGCCTCTGGCAAAGGTTAACTAAGAGCTGGAGTTAGATATAAATAGAGATTAATAATAAATGGGGATAGAAGAAAGTAAAATGCTGGTGTGAAATTGACAGAGAGCAGAGTTCTGCAGTCTCTGGATTACCTCTGCCTGCAGCTCTTCTGGCAGCTGCTTGGAAATAAATGGAAAACTGCCTACTGCCACTAATCAGGCACAAAAGTGACAGCTGGGGGCACCAGTCAAACTTATTAAAAATGTGGATGCTTTGCTTTTCCGTAGGCCATTTACAGAAAGGTCTGGGAGCAGTTGTAAACATGAGTGCAGTAAGTTTTTAGATGCCTGTGTGAAACAGGTTGTTAGTTTACACTTAGTTTACAACCAGAAAAAACAAGATACCAAAATATTTATAATAAAGAACCCATGTCTGAGCCGTGCAGCTCATGACAGCACCCATGTCTGTCTGTGATCCTTTGACAATGAAAGGTGGAATTGTTTTCTCAAGCTCAGGTGCAATCTTAGGGTAACCAGATCTGGGCTCCCTCAGGTTCCTAAGGAACTGCAGAGCAGAACAAGCAAGCTGTAGTGCTATTTCCTCCTTCACCCTGTGGCATCTTTAGTGGCCAAACCCCTGGTTGCAGCTCACCTGTCTGCGCATGTTAAAATAGGCCTCTAACCCAGAATAAGTATCTTGTTTGTTTAGATCTCAGCAGGTAACCACAATTAGGTATATTTTTTCCTTCTTAGAACCAGGTGATGTGTAATGGAGTTATGCATGTTGATGATGTACATTTATTTTTGCAGGAACTTCCAGCTTCTTGTCAGAACCAGGAGTGTGTGAGCAACCGGAGTTAGTTGCACTGCTTTTCCACCTTACCTGTTTCAGCTGCCCAGAAATGGTTCACTTGCAAGCTTAGGGATGTGACACCAGACAACTTTGCTGTGTCACACTTGTTTTATGTGTTTTACCTTTCTTCTCTCTGCACACACACACCTCTTCCATGCCCTGTGACCCTTCTGTGTGTCTTGCCTCAGTCTGCCTATACCTCCATTCTCTGTTCCCCCAGCTCCCTTTCTCACAATTACTATCCCTCATTCTCTCTCCATTTGCCCCATCTGTCTGACCCCTCCATATCACAAGAAGTCACAAAGACTCCTCTTTGTGCTCCCTGCTCTGCTCTCTGGTTTCCCCTGTTTGCCCATTTTCCTCTCTGTTTCTCTCTGCCATGCATTGTCTCTTTTGCTGTACCACTGAAATTCTGTTTCTCTGTTTTCCTTCATCTCTGATTCTGTCTATCTCTCGTTTCTATTACAGGCACACACATTTCACATCAGAATATTATTACCCAGTCCCTTTAAATTCAAGCTACTCAAAGTCTCTGTGTTATTTCCCAGGCAGAAATATGTGCCCAGGTGCTGTGAACCAAAGGTACCAGTGAAGGTGGCTCGTGCAGGTACATATGAGAAGCATTGGACCTCCCATGCACACGCAGGTGAAATGTAGAGCAAATAAACCATGAGCCTTCCCTTTTCCCAAGGGGCTTGGCAGAGCTTTCTGGTTGATCTATGACCACTTTGATGACTGGAGGGACAGTCAGAATGAGTATGAATATGTCTTTAACATGGAAAATTTAGCAAGGATGCCGCTGGCTTTTTAAGCATGTGAAATGTAGCCAGTAATGGGATTTTGGGTGCAACCTTAATACAAATTTTCATTATTGATTATATTTGCAGGGGCAGTTGCAATATGCTCCATTTGTCACAAATGAGAGATGAACTGCTGTGTCGTAGCCTGCAGTCAGTATCAGTCAGCTGTGGTGAAGTCAGGGTTTGGGTTCTCATTTCTCAGTGGATAACAAGGTGACAGTTTTCACTGATTGAAAACCTGCTTCTGCTTTTCAGCAAAGGGAGCTTAATCCTTCTATTTCTTTTGTTAGTCAGCTCCTCTTGTTAGAAGTCATGTTTCTGTCTCACTTTCCATTCGAGGATGCTGGTTACTTTGATTCCTTTGTAGGGTTGAGCAAGTGTGTGGCTTAGTGCACTAGTTTGCTTCGACAAAAAGCCATTATCATTATTGATGACCCTGTCACTGGCTGGCAAGTTACCAAGAAGTGTGCAGAGGTAAAGCTTTCCTTAGGGTGTGCTTTGCTGCAGCACTCTGTGTTAGGTCCTCAGACACACAGGAATTTTAGAAAAAAATCATCACATAGTTATCAGGTGGAAGAGGGGAAGGAAAATAAAATCAGTTCCAATCTTTAATTTCAAATATCAATGGCAAAGCTCTCCCACCTAGTGAGGGTCTGTGACATGTAGCCAAAAGTATTATTCTTAGTATTATCCCCTTGTGCTACTGTGGGTTTATTCTGACATCTGATCAGTAAATGTGGAAAATATGTTTCTTTATGGTACCTGAGGACACAAAGAAGAAGTTAAGAAGAGTCTCTGTCACTAACAGTGGCCATGTGAGCAGCATAAGGGATTTCCAGTTGTGCAGGCAAAGCTGCAATGAACAGCAGTTCTCAGGACCTGACCCTAAACGGATCTTGAAATGAGATGTAGCTCCCTAACAGTGAGAGTTATGATGCCTGAAACAGTCAGTGGAAAAAAAGTAGATTTGTCAGTATTTGGGGTTTTTCAGCGTAGCATTAGTAGCTTTGGGAAAAGTGTGCTTTAGCACAGCTTTGAGGACAAGTCCCCAGCATACTTGTAAGGAAAGTGGTTTAGATGTTCAGAGCTCTCTGTGGCAGTAGAGACTGAAATCTAGCTTTGGCAGTTCAGCTGCTTAGCCAACCCCTGCTGCAAATACCATTAAGTACAGAAATGTGTTTTCTTTTTCCTGCTTTGGCATTGTATCACCCAGGTACAGCTTGTTGTGCCCCTTGGCCTTATCAATGCACAGAAATTCTGGTTCCATACCTACTGAAATTGCACAGGGAAGTTTATTCTCAGCATACCAGCACAGACTTCTCTCAAAAAGATGTTGAACACAACACAAGGTCATAAATAAAAATACGTGCTCTTGATTAGATCAAATGAAGTCTGGACTGTGTGAGCAAACCAACTTAAAATTCAGTCATATTTTTGACTAGAAAGAGCATGAAGTGAAATAGTGGGTGATTAACCCATGCACATCTACATTCCCTTTGACCTGAAAGTTAATGTTTGCACAGTGGAAATGCACTGCTGGCTTTGGGTTAAAGATTTATTAAAGGACAAGGATGCCCAGTAGCTGTGAAGGCTACGACTATGGTCAGAGCTTTTATCTTTCTGTCTGATACCATCTGCTCTTCCTGAGGCTTGTTCTGTAGCTTACATGGGTTTGATGGACTGTCCTACCCTTGCTGAATAAAAGGTCAGATCACAAATTCAGTGGCTGTCCAAAATTAGCACCCTCGTTAGCCAATGCACCAGAGTGGGGAAGGACAGAAGAAGGCAATGTGACTAAATTTTCTGCTGACTTCTGAGTGGTGGTTCTAGCTTGAAGGCAGAAGCATCACAGTAATGTGAGCAGGTGACTTCTCCAGCTTCTATTCATGCAGCATCTGCTTTTTGGCAACAAGGAGCGTGTGTTTTCTGCTGCAGACAACTTTTATGATCTTTCCTAAACAAATAAATGATAATAATTAACCTGTCTGGCATCTCCTGCTGAACAGTCCCAGAAAAATGACAAGGACATATTTCATAAGAGCCACTCTACAGGAAAGTACATATTATTAAAAAGAGCCTTTTTTAACACAATGCCATTGGCAGTGATGAAAAAAAAGTATAAATACTATTGCTTTATTTTGCTATATTGTGATGAAAGGTTCAAAAAAGAGGTTAAATCTCCTGGTACTAAGTAGTACACTATCAGATAAACAAAGACAGCTGCTCCTGTCCCATTTGGCAGTGTGTAAAGGGTTAACAAGGAAAGAACAGATGCAAGTTGGGGAAGTTGGGATCACAGAGACAGGAGTGAATGAGGATATTTATTAATACGTACATCACAGATGCATTTTAGCTGATGAAGATAGGAGGAAAAGTTGGTCCTTTTAGAAACAGGGTGCATCACTGTGGAAAGCAACAGGTCATTGCAACAGGAGGGGCACAAATGCATCAGGAAGGATCTGCCTCAGTTACCTGTGACGTCCATTGTTCATAGGACAGAAGAGCTTGACTTTTGGGACCGGACAATGCCTTGCTGCAGGAAGCAGTGGTGAGCTGTGATCCAGTAATAGTTCACTCCATGGCCCCACTACCTGAATCAGCAGGAGACAAAATACCTTTTAATCTATATGCTGTGAATTCAAATTTTTTTAGTCTCCTTTGTCTATTGGATCAAATACAAGCTGCTTCAGCTTTTCTTTGAAAGGAAATTTTTTCCATTCTCCTCCTCATCCTTCATTCACCACCAGGATGTTGAACGCTAGCTGCTAAATTTTCAAGCAAGCCCCTTGGTACTTTCATGCTGCCTCTCTGAAGTAGATGAGCTCTTTGAACACCTCTCCACATGCCTCTGAGAACAGTTCACAAGTAATAAGCTACTGGTATGTAGGTACCATCCAGTTGTACATACATCACATAGCAAATACAGTGGTATTTGATGTCCTTTGCTTTTTTATGCATTTCTTTTGAGTCTTGTTATGTCTTTCAGCTGGAATCTCCTTGGAGTAAAGGCCAGGTAAAGACATGCACTGGATAATGTCATGAACCCAGAAAGGTCGCTGAGAAAACACTGAATGCTTTTAATGCTCATTCTTCCAGGCTTAATTCATTGTGTTTATGACCCATGTTTATGCAATAACAATTCGTTGTGTTTCTGCGTTTCATATTTACATGATAACAAACACTGTTGCTAAAATATTAATGAAGTACATCTATACTTCATGTTATATAAGATTTATAGTCAGGATTTATACTGGAGCTAACTAAAGGGGTTGTTTAGGCTAAATCACAGAATCACTGAGGCTGGAAGTGACCTTTGGAGATACCTTGTCCAACCCCCTGCTCGAGTAGGGTCAGCTGGAGCAGGTTGCCCAGAACCATGTCCAGATGGGTTTTGAATATCTTCACTGGTGGAGAATGCACAACCTCTTTGTGCAATCTATTCCAGTGTTTGACCACCATTTAATATTCACATTTATGGACAAAAAGGAAAGTGCACAGAACTACAGGCCAGTCAGCCTCACCTCCATCCCTGAGAAGGGATGCTTCGAGGCAACTAATCCTAGTAAACGTTTTCACACACATGAAGAACATGAAGATGATTTGGAGTGAACAGCATGGACTTATGATTTCCCTCTTGAATGGTATGGGCTAGGACAGAAACACAACACACGTTAAGATTTTTTTTTCTGCATTTCTCATAATTTGGAGGTCAATAAATTAAGTGGCATTTCAACAGAGTCTTACTAAGTAATGTATGGAATGGAATGGAATGGAATGGAATGGAATGGAATGGAATGGAATGGAATGGAATGGAAAGGAAAAGCAAGGTTAGGCAGCCTAATAAGCTTTAAAACATTACATGGCCATCAAGTGAGTAAAGTGACAACACCTTGTCCGTTTTTAGGAAACAAGAACAACCAGGAAATAGGTCTACACATAATTAAAAAGCAGCACCTTTATTTTTACCTGTCCCATGAAAAGAAAACAGGAGAATGGAGCCTGTAAAGAGATGCAAGCAAGGTGAAATGTAAGTTCTCAAAGGGAAATGTAAGCTAAAATGTGATGTTCTCTCTCCTGCTGTGTGTCTCAGTAAAAGGGGATGTTGGAAACCCCTGAAACTGCAACTGCAGTTTGCTAAACTGTAGTCAGATGTGTAATTCTTCACTGTCAGAAAATAAGTGAGGTGAACTTTTTACTCTTAAATATTGTCTGGTAGGAAAGGAGTCTCAAGGGTAGGTGACAAGTGCCAGGTACTTTATTTCTCTGGCAATGATGAATCGCTGCTCAGGGTGAGCTAACATATTCACAATCTCTGCCTTGTCCTGGAGAATTCCTCTCTGCTGGAGCGATTTTTTATGGAAAAGTTGGAAGAGGCCAGGGTATGGAGACAGGCTTCCTGGCGTGCAGAAACAGAGACCTAAAGACTTATAACTTGAAGATTATTCAGTCTATATTCTTCTAGAGCCAAGGAAAAGTTTCTCTCCCTCTCCCCCATCCAGAACCACTGTTCATACAGCCCATCTTCTCCCTCAGGGCAGCCAGCCTATTTTGCCAGATCCTAAAAGTGGCAGCTCTCAGTGGCTCTAATGTATAACTCAGAATGGTGTGAGGAGCTACCAGTTTTCAGAGAAGCCAAGATGATTTAAGACCTGCCCCTCTTGCAGCCCAAGCTCTCAGTGACTGCTGTGGGGGTCACAGGGGCTGGAGACTGCTGTGGGGAGAGAAGGCTTCCAGGATGCTCTAGGAGAGGAGGAGACATTAATTCAGGGTCACATTCAAATTTCAGTGTGTGCCTCCTAGAAATTTCCTCGTGGCAGGGCATATAGCAGAGCAGGTGATGGAAATGGAAAAAATACTGCTTTTTCTCTTTTTTTTTTCCTTTTTTAGAGGGGGTTTAAGTTGAGAATTCAAAGTGAAAAAGAAATCAAATAAAATCAATTGCTTTTTTCCCCTGCAACTTCTGGAGTGCAGAGCTACTTTCATTAGTATTCTGTAGCTAAATGCTTGCTGCCACTTCTTCCCCAGCAACAGCTTTCTTGAAGAATATTAATATTTCAGAATTTGTAAGTTCCTCTTACTAGCTGTAATCACAGGAATACAAAATCCTCCCCTGGTTTTGGCCCCAAAATGCTGTATAATGTTGCCACACAGTGTTTCATAAATATCACTACCTTCACCACGATGGGGATGTGATCTCTTCTATCCCCAATGTAACATGGCTTGGAAGAATTAATGAAAAAATATTTGTTACACATTTAGAGGGTTGTGTATGAAAATTGCTAGAGGTATAATTTATGAAAGGAGCTTATAAAACAGTTGCAAAATGGCTTTTCTTGGTTCTAAACACCTCGTTCTTTCCCCCTCCCCATGTGTGGGAACTATGACCCCTTTTTTAACATTTAAGGGGGAACAGGGGCGATGAGGAAACCCAGTTCCTCTCACCCCCTGTTTATGCAGATTGATCCCGGGATTGGTTCTGCAGAGAAGGGTGTTTGGTTAAACACATACCGGGCTGAGCAAACAGGTTGAAAATTCCCTTGGACTTTCTCACTCCCAGCACTGTCAGCCCACCTCCAGCCCAGCTCGGTTGATCAGTGAGCAGGCTCTGCTTGCCAGGCTGCTTTGGCCAGATACCTGCTCGGGGTTTGTGTCTGCTCCAAGAGGAGGATAACCAGGAGGAGGATGACAGGCCTGCAGGTAAGAGGTCAGGTGCCTGCAACCCACCAGTGCTGGCTGTGGACACCCCTTCTCTGCTCACACTAGTGTTTTGGGCTCTGTTTCATTTTATTGTGCCCCTCTTTTGAGTGTCAAGGTGTGTTTTTAAAGCTTTCTTGGGATAAAGTATTTTGCTGTGTTTCATCTATAAATAAGCATTTCTCTCCCTCTTGACCTCCTTTGGAAATCATTCTTCGTCAGGACCTCTTCATGGTGGGAGTTGTCCTTTCCCCACCCTCAGCACACACCCCTCCTCCCGTCCTGGCTGCCAGGGGGTGTTTCCCCTTCGGCCTATGAAATCTGGCTGGCAACATCTGCCCAGATGCTGCAACCCTGGCTGCCATCTTCCCCAGCAGCCCCGGGGAGCAGCTCCATTCTGGGCTGTTTCTCAGCACCCCTTGCAGGGCACCCAGGAACAGCAGGGCTGTGGCCATGCCCTCCTCTCCAGGCCCCAGCGGGGCAGCTGGCAGGAGCTTTCCCTGCACCATTTGCCAGAGCACGGGGGAGCTTTGGGAGAAGGGTGTGGTAGGGTGGGTATGCGGCTCAAGCATAGGAACATAAGACTTGCAACCCTGAATCTCATCAGCACCTCGCCACTGTCGTGGGGGGCCAGCTGCCCCAGGGCCATTGGGGTGCATGAGCTGCTGCAGCAGGCAGGAGTGGCAAGGCCACACCCCAGGACATGGTGGGTCTCAAGAGCTTGTGCAGGATCATGGCATTTCTCCCCGGACTTTCAGGATGTCATTGTTATTAAGCCCGTTCCTAGCCCTGGAGATAGATGTATGTGCTCCTTCACCACCTTCTGTAATGCTCATTATATTGCAGATCTGCTTATTCACCTCTGAGGAGTCCTGTCTCCTCACACAGCAAGATTTCACCGTGCCTCTTCCCTGCCTGTCCATGACACTTCCCAGCTCTCACTATCCTCTTTCAGCAGCAGGGCAGCCTTGCCCCTGTACTGTTCCAAAGGAGGGTCCAGCTGGTTCATGTCGTGACTGCATCTTCCATGTCCTTTTTGACTCACTCCTAGCAACCCCTAATGCCTTGTTGGCTGCTGTGGCTGCAGGCTGAGCGTGGGTCTGCCTGGAGCTGCTCATGGGAACGGGCTGCTCTGCCAGTAGCTCCTCTCCGAGACGTCACATGTGTCCCTACCCTGTCATCACCTCACCTGCTCCACCTTCTCTTGGCATCTTTCCTCCAAAACTGTTGCTTTACCCTTCCTCTCCACTCCCCTGGCATCCATCCCTCTCTTCTACTGTGCACAGAGTGCCATGTCCCAACCTAGAGCTGAGCAGGTCCTTTCAGGAAAGCTTTGGCCCTGGACCATCTCCAGCACTTTTGGAGCAGAGGGATGTTGAAATGTCAGGGGAGGTGGCAGCTTCTGCTGGGGATATTGGCCCTGCAGCACAAGGGCAGAGCTCGGTTTTGTGTGCTTTGGCTTCAGCCTGCAAGGAGGCTGCGGAGCCCCACACAGAGGGTGAGAGATCTGCTCTGCTCGTTGCCCCAAATGCTCATGTCAATGTTTCTGCATTTGTGTTAAATACTCCAGTGCTGACTGGACTGAGCTGATAAAAAGTGCCATGCTTCTTGTCGAGAGAGGAATGTTGTTTACCTGTGTCCTGCAGCAGGAGCTGATAGAGAAATATATTATGCAGTGTTTGAAGAAGGGTCTTAATTATTTTGCAAACTATGTGTTCAGACTTCAAATGTGTTTTTCTCATGCCTGCTGTCTAATCTGGAGAACAAAAGGTTATGGTTTATAGGTCAGAGCACGACACCCATTGCGGGCACTGTGCTTTACATCCCAGTTATTCCAATCAATGAGCTTTGCTGAATTTTTTATGCTGTGCTGGGCTTTTATCTCTCTCATTTTATTGAAAAACTACAAAACAAAAACCAAAGTGGAGTCAGATGAATTCCTAAGGTCCTGTTGGCATAAAAATCTACAGGATCTTGAACAAAATAACAACAGTAGTTAAAAGCAGGACTGAAAACAAAAAGCCACAGAGAATATTTTGTGTAACAGAGAAACCACCTGCCTAATTACAATAGTGCCCATCAACCTACCCAACCTGGAGACACCTATAACTTATGTAGGAACTGTAGAGGCCAGGCAGAGACCTAGGGTGAGGGGCCTTTGGACTCAAATCATGGTGCCACTGCATGGAGAAAGGGTTGGGTTCCATTTTTACAGATTTTTCAGCCCAGGAAGGATGCTCTGGTCCTGGGCAGGCAGAATGGGGTCATTTCCCTTGGCTTAGGGGCACCTTGTGCAACACAAACTGAGAAGTGGGAGGTGGGAGGTGGGCTTGGAGGGTTGGAATGGAGAAAGATCATCACGTGCCTGGCCCTTTCACCGCTGCTCCCACCTAACCTGGATCAGCAGGGTCCCTGCATGGTGCCCCAGAGCCCTGCAGTATGATGATTCCCAAGCATGGGGGGAGCTGATGTGGCACAGCTTTTTGGGAGCCCAAATAATGTTTGACACCAACCCCTATGAGCATGTAGAGGAGAGAAGCCTCTCTGAGGTCTGCCACAGGGAAAGAGAAAATAAAACAGAGAATAAGAAAAGCCCCATCCAATCTCTAGGCAAAAGTCTTGGAGCCACACTCGGGGTGATAAATCACCAGCAAGGCGTCTCCCCTCCAGCAGCTGCAGTCCTGCCAATGTCTTTTTTTCAGCCCTCGATGCAGTTACCTGAGAATTCTACTTTTTTTTCCTTGGCAAGAAAGAATTTATTTGACCAAACAATGATGCAGCAGCTTCTGCCACCGCTCTCGAGGCAGCAGGGCAGTGCCACCCTCCGCAGCCCCTGGTGCACTGGAGAAGGCAGCAGCTCTGCATCCAGCCCAGTGGCAAACTGCCCCCTGCATTGCTGCGCTCAGGCAAGGTGCGGTGCAGCACCAGTGTGGGCACGGAGCAGCTGCTGCCACAAGATGCTTGCTGCGAAGTTGGTTTTCTTTCTTTCTTTCCTCTGGCCCAGCAAGCAGAGGCAAAGGGACTTCTGGGCATGTGGATGGGCAGGCCAGATGTGCAGGTTGCCAGCTTTTTAGCCTGAAGGACAAGGGATGGATTTGTCACTGCAGAATCTCTGTGCCTCCTTTCCCCCTCACCCCAGCAGTGTGGCACGGGGCTGCCAGGGAGCACAGGGTGCTTGCCAGATACACAAACCCTCCAAAGAACCACTGACTGTCCCCTCCCAACTCTCCATCAGCATTCAGCAGAGCCTGTCAAATCTTTCTGGCTATGCCTCCAGAAAATCAGCTTGTTCCCTCTTCTTCCTCTTCCCCCTTTCCTCCCCTTTTCACCAAGACTGCCCCGAAGGCAAGTGTCAGCCCACCTTTATGTTACTGGTAAAGGAGGATGCAGTGTGGAAGTCTCAGTTAATTCTGGAACTGCTGCAGTCCCATCAGATATTGCTGCATTTCCGTTTAAAGGANTGCCAAGGCTGCTTAGGTGACCTACTGCTTTGCATATCAATATGCTTCTTGCAGAACCCAGCGGAGAGCAGCTCCTAGCGATGTATATTCATTTGCAAGACTAGAGAAATATCCTCCCTGAACCGATGGAAACCAGGATTTTTTCAGGTTCAGGCTGAGCAGGGCTTCCAGCCAGCCTGGGCCCCCTGGGAATGGTCCTCTCTTACAGGTCGCTGAAAGGAGCCTGAGGAAAACACATGATTTCTCAGGAGGTTTCAGGCTTGCTCTCTGAGTGTCTGCTACACGGGGAAAATTATAAGGGAGCTGCAAATTGCCCCAGGTTGAGCACCCCTGGGGGGAATAATCAAGGCACTGTAATACTATATATAAAATAAACCAGGTGTAGGGGCTTTGTCAGTCCATTTTAATCTCAGACCTGTCCCTCCTGGGGGGTAATAGCGCACTGAGGAAGGTGCCTGCACCTGCCAGGGCTGCTCAGTGCTGGTCGCAGCCAGGGTGTGTGACAGCCAAGCCTTAGGGCTCCTGGGCTTTGCCATCCTGACACTGCTGTGTGAAGGCTGATGAGCAGCCCCGCTACTCTTGCAGTTGTTAGAGGGGAGCATTAATATTTAACTCCCTCCCCAGGCCACGGGGCTGAACCGCTGGTCGCTGCCAAAAAACACCTCTGCGTTCACACAGAGTTCAACAGAGCTGCTTCGTGGCTTCCTGTAGCATCTGAAGGGACTGTATTTACATTTCTGACAGTGCAAAGCTAAGGTCTCTGTTATTCCTGCTGCCCTTATGTGTCTCAGGCTTGCTGCGGGGCTTTTCCCAGTGCTGCAAAGCTGGGATCTACATCCATTGTACGCTGTGGCTTTTAGCCATGCTCACACCATGGCAGCGGTAGGCAGGGCAGGTATGGGAGAGACATGTAGGTCTGTTCCATCCGTGGGTCTCTTGGGAATTCACTGCCCTAGAGAGCCAGTTAATCACCCAGTAATGGATTAATTCTTGCTTACTACCATGGTGGATGGTTCATGCCCAACAGGTCAATGATTATTTAGGGCAAATCAGTGACACGGTTTAACTTGGCTGTGTTTCCCTTCCTCCCTCATCCCATCTACATCCTGACCTTTTCTTTGAGCATGGGGATTTATCAAAAGGCAGGTCAATCAAATGATTCCCAGTTTCATTTCCTAAGAATCTGAGGACCTAGTGAACAAATTTGCAAGGCAGTCTGCAGATTTTGGAACATCCATGATTGAAGCAAAGTCAGATTGAACATGAATGGTGTTAGCACACATCCACAATGTTGGTGCGCAGTTCTTCCTATCCATCACCCTGTTGTTCTTGAGTCTGACAATATATGTGATATTTGGGTTATTTCTCAACTGCCTTGATGGAGCAGAATGTAGTCAAAATAGGCATGCAGACTTAGAAGAGAAATTCCTGTCTGTGCTTCCCAGCCCGCCAATGAAGCAAATCCAGGAGCTGTGAAAATGATCTGTGGCAACATGGAAGCAGATCACTTGAGAAAGTCTAAATGCATACAAAGAGCCTGGAAAGCAATGGGTGGGTTGTTTGGAGAGGTTTTGATTGTGTTTTCAAAAGAGTGATGAGCTGTGTGGTTCATTTTACAGTACATGTCGGGATTTGGAAATGAACATGTTTCTGAGGATCCACGCTGTCCAGGAGCTTTACCGGAGGGACAGGTACTGAGGTTTTTTTAAGTGCTTTATCAAAATGCACTCTTGAGTGAATATCTAATCCCTGGGCTTCTTTTCATCTTAACGTTTCCTTTCTCTCTGCCACCATGAAAATCTCCAGGAACCTTCTTTATGCAAGACTGGAATAATAAGATGCTGGCAGAAGTCAGAACTAAAGATTTCCATTCATACTTTCTATTTTAAGTTATTTGTGAGCTTCCAAGTTTCACCTTGGGGGTTAAGACTTGCCTAAATTACCTCTGCTCAGCAACAGGGGTTTTTCCCTAAAGGCATGTGCAATACAAGTGGCTCAGCCCCACTGAGAAGGAAGCCACCAGCTCTGGATTTCTGGATTAAACCAGAAGTTTGAAGATTGACAGAGATTGACTCCTGCTCATGCAGGAGAGGCAGCTTTCACAACTTCTGTAGGAATGAGGTTCAATGAAGCTGACATACAAGTCTTTGGCAGGGGAGCAGCTTCTTTGTAGGGAGGGGACATGAATGCCTGTAGTAATAAACTGAGAGATTCATTCTTAAAAGTAACTTCTGAACATGTTTGATGACAATAAATTATGTGGGGTTGTTCTGTTTTAAGGAAAGGAATCGCAACCCATGTGGTGCTACCCTCTTGGTGCCCAGAGGCAAGAATGAAACCCTGAAGAATTAAAGCTCTCTCACCTCCTTTTGTGCTGGTCTCCTTTACACCAGCACACGTTTTGAGGCTGCCTTTGGCTTTCCTTGGATCTCCTGTAATCCTTTGGACTTGGATGGCAGCACATCTCCTATGAAGACAGGCTTAGAGGGTTACGGTTGTTCAGCCTGGAGAGGAGAAGGCTCCAGATAGACTTTATAGCACCTTCCAGTACCTAAATGGGGCTACAAGGGATCTGCAGGGGGACTTTTCACAAGGGCAGGTAGTGGACAGCACAAGGGAGAATGGCTTTAAACCAAAAGAGGGCAGTTTTAGATTAGATATTAAGAAGAAATTCTTTACTATGAGAGTGGCACAACACTGGCACAGATTGACCAGAGAAGCTGTGGACACCCCATCCCTGGAAATGTTCTAGGTCACATTGGATGGGGCTTTGAGCACCCTGGTCTAGTGGGAAGCGTCCCGGTCTATGGCAGGGGGGTTGGAACTAGATGATCTTTAGGGTCCCTTCCAATCCAAACCATTCTAGGATTCTATGAGTTGGTGCTTGGCCAGTTACATCCCTTGGTGCTCCTCTTCACCATCTATGCAAAGAGGCCAGTAGAATTAAGGTCAAAGGGAGACTTTTTCAAATTTTGCTTTTCCTGAGTTTTCTGAATTTCCCCAGTTCTGATGTTTTACACGTTGTGTGCCAGCAAGGACAATAACACACAACACAGGGACACATTAAATGCATATGTCCCCTTATATCCTGTTAAATGCAAATGTCCCCTAGGTCTGCATGGCAGCCCACGGTGTGATCACAAGAAAGACAAACTGCTGTGCTGATTCAGGCTGGTAGCTTGGCTGGTGCACTGTCTTGTTACTGAGGCTGGCTAGGAAAAAAGTAAGATAGAGGCACCTTAAAACTGGAAGATCAATAGTGGTAGCTCCTGGTCTAAAAAGGCAGTGGGCTGTGGTGGGTGTGCTCTTTGAGGATTTCCACAGCAGCACCACTTTCCAGAGCAGGCTCCTCCAGCTCCTGGCTGAAGTGCTCTCATCTGGACAGAGCGTGGACTCTGTATCAAAAGAGTTAATAGAAAAATCTGAAAACAAGTTAGACAAAAAAATCTTGTCCCATGAGTGGGCCTTTTCTCTGATGCAGTATTTATAAGACTGGCATCTGCAGTAGTGCTGGCTAAGATAAAAATTCCAAGGGTTATTGATCCCCCTGCTTCACTGCATAGCCATACTGACAAGATGGAGCTTGAGGGCTCGAAGCTACAGGCACTCAGAGAGCTTTAGCTCTCCCCTATGCCCACCTCGCAGGGCAGGGTTTGATACCTTATGGATGGCTGGTCTGCTCAGCAGCAGGATGACAGGATGCTATAGTAGACCTTGCAGGAGGGAGATGGGATAGTAAATGGTGTATGACTGTCCCACAGGGATGTTTCCTGCACTTCTTGGATGCCTTTGCTTCTTGCTGATCTCCAACAAATAGATGGTGGCCTACTTAGATCAAAATGCTTCGTTTCTGTTCTCTGAAAAGAAGGAATCTGTCCTCCAGTTATGAACTCATAAGAGTTGCTAAAACCTGTGCTAGTTGTACCTACAGCTCTGCAAAGGGGAAAGTGCCCCCTTTGTACTCCAAAGGAGGACTCTCACTGTGCAGAAACTCTGCAGGAAAGCAAAGGCTCCTACACAGGTCACTCATGCTTTTGAGCAGCAAGCAGCACTGTCAGGAGGAAGCAGCATGACACCAAAATGCCTGCTCTGGGCACCGGTTCCATAGGCAAAGGGCAGGAGGAGAAGCGGGAATTCAGCACATTCAGCTGCTGTAAGTCTTTATCAGCCTTCTGGAAAGCCAGCCAGACATGATGCTCTGGGGTAACCCCTCTGAACACTTGGTCTGAGAAAGGTCTGTGCTCAATACCAGTCTGCTTTTCAGTCTGCATTCACTGGGAATTATTTCCTTTTCCCTGATACTCCTGTTTCTGACCCTGTGAAGCACTGCCCCTTGCAGCTTTGTTGCTGCCTCAGTGGCTGTGCTGACTCCTTAGGGCACTTTTGTGGCATGTGGGAATGGTGTTTGGGGTCTGGCTGGTGCCTCAGAGCAGCAAGAGCATACAAGTAGTGGAGCTGAAGCACAGCCTCAGGAGAGCACATTACCCTACAGCATCAGGGTGCTGGGTGCCCAGGTCAGTGCTCTGCTGGAGGCTTCAGAGCCAAGTTCCATGACACAGCCTCTGAGTCCTTGTTTTTCCTTCTCCTCCCATCCAGAATAACCCTCAAGTCTGCCCATATGGCCTGTACGCGGAACAGCTCTCGGGCTCTGCCTTCACCTGCCCCCGGCCCACCAACAAGCGAAGGTACTGTGACCTCTGGCAGTGGGTGGGGTATGTGGCACTTGGGGTGAGCACTGGGGAGCGGTGGAGAGGCTGCCTCAGTGCCACCAGTGCTTCCTGCAAGCCTAGAAGTGTAAAAAACCTCTACTGTGCACTGGGAGAGGGACAAGGACAGAAGACTACGGGAGAGGGAGAGAAAAGGCTTTGGTGGGGCAAGTGAATTACAAAAATGCTGAGAAAGGAGTGATTGGGGTGGGAAAGAAAGTGGTTTTCTGAGCAAGGTGAGGAAGGGGGGGGATGTTCACAGGGACCACATGGTCCTGAATGGGTGGTGTGTGTTGCGTGAAACAATCTCGGGGTTTCAGCCCTGATGCATCTAGGGAAAGATCACCCCTGCCTCTGGCACTGGTAAGCACCTGATTGACAGTGTCAAAACCAAGCCTCTGAGAAAGACTTTTTCCTCCTAAGGGATGTTCCTCCACACTTGTTGGGGCCAGTGCTAGCTGGCCAGTGCTAGCTCAGTCTGTAACAAATTTGGGGCTGCCCAGGGCCTTAGAAAAGTGCCAGGAACCCAGCATGCTCTTTAACACCTCAGCAGTGTTGGGAACAGCTTGGTCCAGCCAGCAGCAAGCTTCCCGGAGCTCTGTCCCGGTTGTCATGCTCCAGCCATAACCAGATTGCAGAAGAGCGTTTCTCTTTTTGCTTCTCCCACTGTGGCTCTTCTGTCCCTTTTGCTGCTTGTTCAAATGAAAGGCAAATGCATCATCTAAGATGCCTCTGCTCTCCAGGCTGGTGCCAGCTCTCAGTGTGCGTGGGAAAGGGATGAATCATTGTTTGCTGCACGAAGTTGTCCTTGATGGAATTTTTCCAGCTCTCAAGGGAGAGCTCCCTCCTCCCCTCTCCCACTTGCCCAAACTGCAACTACCACTGTTAACACATCAAAAGCATTGGCTGCCCTGCCTAGCTCAGGCTTTCCTGATCACCTCTGCTCTCTCATCTGATTGAAAGCCCAGCTTCGGGCTTGGCTGCACCATGCAGAACATGTGGATGCCGGAGTGGCAGTGGTGGCAGGGCCCACAGCCACAGCAGGCAGCAAGGAAGAAGAGTGACAGTCCCAGGCAGCGATGGAGGCATGGGGGACCTCCTAGAGCAGCAGGAAGCATCACATAAAACTCTGGGCTTTGCTGCATGAGCATGGCCAGCCAAGCATAGGATGCTACTTTGTGTAATCCATCCGAATTCAGATACAGGCTGTCTCCAGAGAGCTCCTCTGTTCTTTCCGTTGGACACTGCTCGTCCCTGTCTTGTCTGAGCTGCTTTATAGCTGTGTTTAAACAAGCTTCTTTTTCCAACTGCGAGATTGCTGTATTTCAGCAACAGAAAAAGCTGTAACTTTATTTTTTATATGCATATATGTGTATGTATGAATGTAGACAGATGTAATTGCATGTAAACATGCATATAGACATTTACCTATACAAAGCAAGACATGTTTGTATTTAGAGCCTACAATAAAAGCCATCTCTCTGGAAACCTCTGGCTGTGAGCTGTTGTTTGAGATTTAATTTTAATATTAATATTATTAATTTGATATTTAATAAATCTTTTGTTCCAGTTGCCATCCATGTAAATGTTATTCTAGGAGCTTAATCAGCCAGCAGCTACCCAGAGGGTTTAACCTCTTCCCCAGGCTAATCCAGGTGTTTTCCTTCTTTGTAGCTGGCTGTATCGAATCCTACCTTCAGTCTGCCACAAACCCTTCAAACCTCTTGAGGAGGGCCACTTGACACACGACTGGGATGAAATTGAGCCTGACCCCAACCAGGTAACCATACTGGAAGGAGCCCTGGTCCTGCCAGGAGGGCAGTCAAATGTCAAACTAATCAGAAGTGCAAAGGTACTGAGTTGCAAGAGGTCTATGGGGAGCCATGGGTTCCTGGGGGTCTGGCCAATTCAGAAGCAGGGTCTCGTCTGCCACCTCTTCATTGTTCCTCACCATGGTCACCCAAGGAAGGACAGCCCTCGATGCTTGTTGCTTCCCATCTTGATAGATCCTTGTGCTGCTTCCCAGCATGGCCACAGTGCCACAGGGTTAGATCTGTGCTACCTGGCATCTCCCCTGGGGGCTCCTGTTGGCCACCTTTTAACCTGCTCTCTCTTCTCCTTCAGTGTCCCCCACCAAAATCTCATGATGCCCCAACCCAGCCAGCAGAGCAGCTGCATGTCTCTGCCATCCATCCTCTCCTTCCATGCACTTTTGGAGAGGCTACTGGCTGCCAGCCCATTTCTCTGCAGCCCTCGTGGGAAATCTCACTTCATTCTGGAGAGTCACACAGAGAGATGGCATTTGTCTTCCTCTGTTACGGCCTTGCCATTGTCTTTAATCATGATTTCTTCCCTGCCAGCCCCAGAACATTTGGTTTCGCTAATCTGCTGCCATTCTCCTCTCAACATCATCTCATGGTCATTGGTTTTCACTTCTCTCAGGTTTTGCCCTTTGATGCATCATGATTAGCTAATTTCCAGCCTCCCAGCAGCCTCACCATTTGTCTCAATAATTTCCCAGATCTGCTGGAATATGTTTTGCAGTCATTGACCAAGGAGCAGTGACAGGCTCATATTTACATGCCTTTGGTGCTCCTTTCCAGATGAAGCTCCAGTGACTTCTGTTATCACCTCATCCATCCTTCATGCCCTATTGCACCCTACATCTACCTTCATGATTATTTATGATTACAGTAATTCCAATATACCCAGCTCTCAAGCATCTGAAGCCATTTACTTGTAGTACCTTTTTTGCCTAAGGAAACAGCAGCAAAGCTCCTGCCCGCTCCCTCTCTTGCCACTTTCAATGGCAACCACCAAACCCAGAGGAGTTATTTCCTGGCAGTAAGTGGGAGCCACCTTCCTGCTTTCCTTCTCATCCTCTCTGAAGCAGAGCCAGAGACAAGTTTCAGTTTGTTGGACAAGACCTACTCTTCCCTGCAATGCTTTGTGTTTCACCTAGGTACTTAAGTAGCTTCCCCAATCCTCATCCATCCAAAAAGATGGCCATATGGAGGCACCTTATGCAAAGCCCATTGAAGTCAATGGGAAAAATGACACTTTAAAATTACCCAAGGACAATGGCAGAATTGTAAAGGACACAGATGACAAAACTGAAAGGGAGTCAAATGTGATGAAAAAATATGGGGTGGCATCTGAGCAAGAAATGCTGAAACAGAAGAAAGCTCTCCAGACTGGAACAGAGATGACAAATGGAAGCTCTGATTGAGAGGCAGGGAGAAAACAAATACCAATAACAAATGTCACAGTAAAACAACAAAAAAACCCCAAACAAATCAAAAACAAAAACACCCCAGACAAACATAAACTGTGGATCTTCTTGTCAGAGGATGCAGGTGGATTCAAACCCAATAAATACTTTGGAGTCCTCTGGCACCTTCTGCCTGAGGACCTTGATAGGCTTTGCAAGAAGTAATTAGTGCTGCTCATGGCTCCTACTCATGCAGGCAGAGCTATTTCTACTTTGGATGTGGTGAAAACCAGGTGGAGCAAACAGGAGTGTCATTTTTGGGTCACAGAGGGACTGAATCATTCAGTGTGGAACACAGGACCATGACAATTTGACTGTGGAAAGCTGGTTCATCTGAATTTCTTTGCTCTCAAAAGTGTTGTTAGTAATAGAGACAGATTTTAAATAGGATTTTTTTAACCTTGGCACTACACAGGCCTGCCAATTACTTTACAAAATTATGATTAAAATTTTTAAAAGCCCTCCAAATAAAAAATAAAATTAAATTAAAAAAACCAACAACCAAATTACTTGTAAACCAGATTATCAAGGCAACAAGGAAAGAGAGAGCTACCTCAGCTAGGAGAGGGCAGGGAAGCACGGGGAGGACAGGAGTCTACTTTCTTTTGAATTACCACCATTTGTGTTCTGATCACTGGCATCTTTTTCTTGTTTTTTGTTTGCTGCAATCTAGCTGCGATGGAAACCTTTTGAGATTCCAAAAGCCCCTCAGAATAAGATGGACTTTGTGAGCGTAAGTTGGGGAATGAGGGCATCTGGGCATCCTCCATCTCTGTTCCCCTTCAAGGGGTGGCAGGGCACACAAAATGCTCAGAATTGGGCTAATATTGGCAGTTTTGAAACCACTGGGCTTGCAGAGCATCTGTGAGAGGGGAGAGGATTGCAGATTTTAAGCAGCTGGCAGTAGGCTTGATTTTCTTCATTGACTTTCAGGGAGCTCTTAAAGAAAAAGAAAAGCCCCAACCCTCAGTTTTCCCCAGACCCTTGGCTGGAAAACACCAGCTTACATGTATTTTAAGAAACCCTTGGTATATTAAAGAGAATCCAACACATTTGACACAAGGCCACACAGAGAAGGGCTGGTAGCAGTGTGGGAAGTGGGAGAGGGGGTGAGTCCCAGCAAGGGGGTGGGGTGAGGGGAGGAAAGAGGGCTGCCCCTTCTTCCCTGCCTGCCGCTCACTCCTGGTGCTTTGGGTTTGCCTGTAGGGACTGCACACCTTGTGTGGTGCCGGTGAGCCCAGAGGACGCAATGGCATCGCCATCCATATTTTTGTCTGCAACACCTCCATGATCAACAGGTCAGTGCCTGCTGTGCTGGTAGCTCAGGCTGCTCCAAGCTGTCTGTCTGCATGTGTCCGTCTGCTGCCACCAACTTGAGTCCAGCTCCCAGCATCCCTGTATGTCCTGTGTTCCTGTGTGCACAGGCAAACGTGTTCGCCATGTCCACAGCAGGTGTTTGTGAAGCAGGCTGTGCTCTGTGGTCAAACACTGGAGGAGTGGGTGGGAAACCGAGAGAAGTAAAGAGCTGGACAATGAGGGTGCAGCAAGAGGAGATGTGTTGGATTTGGGTCCTCTTGTTTCAGGGACTGGAGCTGTTCCTCAGAATTCAACACATATGCAGCAGGCATTGCTGCTCCCTGCAGCGGCTCAGGGGGGAAATCAGCCCCAACCTCCTCAGTTTACATTAACTGATGTGCCCATGAGTACAAAGGCAGGGACCTGGCAGAGGTCAGAGAACATCCTGCTTCCAGACTGGGCCATTTACCTAAGAGTTGGACTTAATGATCCTTGTGGGTCCCTTCCAACTCAGAATATTCTGTGAATTTGTGAAACTCTGCCATGCCAGTCTCCCAGCTCAAAACTCCCCAGCTGTAGCTGTGGTGTGCACAAATGCATGGGGCTTACAGCACCTTAACCTTACTGTTTCCCATTTTCTTTAGATGCCTTTATAATTCAGATGGCGACTTCCTGATTGGTGAGTTGATGCTTTGGCTTCTTTTTTCCTCCAGGTGGTTCTACCTGGGGTACCACCTGCCTGTCTCTTTGTTCTTCCAGAGCGTGGGGTTCTACAGCCAAGATTTGGAGGAGAGGGTTGGCTTCACCCCCATGCCAAGCAGATTTGGTAGTCTGGCACCAGCCGGGCTGTTGGGCAAGTTGCACTGCTCCTGTGCCAGACCTCAACTCTTTGAGCAGTGACCCAGCTTCCTTGGCTTGGTGCTCAGGGATCATTTCCCAAAGCTCCCCAGCCGGGTATTAGACACGCCACAGGCAGACGTTTTCTGGAAATCATAAACCTCAGGATTTCTGAACAGCTTACAGCTAGATGGCTTTGTTGATTTAGCCCAAGATTATCTGGCACAGCACCTTAGCTCCCGTGCTGTGCCAGCCTCAGGCAACCAGACTGCCACAGAGAGTGTGGAGGTTGACACATAAAGTCCACACATGCTGAAAAATATTCTGAGTGGTATTAGAAGTCAGATATTTGCTTGTTTCTTTCTTGAGTAAGGAACAGGAATGCCTTTGGGACACCAACAGGAACATTTGTCCTATCAAATAGCTATTAAATTGTTCTCACTCACCTCCCTCACTACTGTGAAGTTAAAGTGCCAGGGCAGGTTTTGTAAATCTGCTAGTTTTTCAAGTCAAAACGTGAGCTCTCCTGTGCCAGGACAGTCATGGAAAACAATGCAGATGTTAACAGAGTATCGCTTCTACCCCCCCGGAAGCAGTTATTCCCAGACATCTCACACTGCCACGGTCATGACAAAGATGGGTACATGCACTGTTTCATATGAAGATCGTGAGACAGACAGGTATGGACCCAAATATATCAAATCCCATTTATCTGGACTGTGGTGCAAACTTTACATCAAGGAGCCACAAAGTTTTGGCTCATACAAGTACCTTCTGTGACACGGGCATGATGGGGCTGGTCAGGAACCTTCACTCCAGTGCAGGTGTCTCTGCTGCAAGACTCTGCAAGGGAGCCCAGACTCTCTGTGTAGCTGTGTCAGAAAGGGCCCATTGCTCTTCCTTGGAGCCTAGGTGCTGTGACAGGGACAGAGAAGGTGGCAATCATCACACTGCTTCAGCTCCTCTGCCTGCATATTCTTTCCACAGTGCCCCAGCAAGGAAAACTGCTCATCACAACTGAGTTTGGGAAGATGCTAGTGGAGCCCAATGAAATCTGTGTCATCCAGGTAAGGGCTGAATGCACCTTGCCTGTGGCTCAAAGCCAGATGTTGGAGCAAGCCAACTCCTGCCCTCAGCTGCTCGTGGTTTGTCAGCAAAGTCCTGGGAGGATCTTTCTTTATTTTCCAGCAAGGAATGCGTTTCAGTGTGGAGGTGTTTGGAGAGACCAGAGGCTACATCCTGGAGGTGTATGGGGCACACTTTGAGCTGCCTGACCTGGGACCCATTGGTAATGATCTCCTGTTAGACCTACAGTGAATTTCATAGGGACAGGCATTAATTGCAAGCCCAAATCCATCACATCCTCCCATGTACATGCTCCTTCACAAAGATGCTTTCCATTCCAGCACTGTTATTCCCCAGAAGAGCAAGAATATGCCAAAAAAAATGTGAAAGACCAGTTGTCCAGAGATTCCCCTGGCACCGAAGGGACCATTTATCTCCCACCCTCTTTTCTACTATTTTCTTTTCTGCTCTGGTCTGCGTGTCCCCATCTGCTGGCTCTGAACCTGTTCCTAGCAAAAGAAACCCAAAAGGCCATCACCACTGATGCCTCATACTTGCATAATCTGGAGTGATAGGAGAGAATTTTCCTGGTAAAAGGAAAGGCAGATTTCAGAGGCAATAGATATTCTTGAAGGTTCATTTTAGATTTAATCAAGTGGGTTTTTTCCCCCTACCTCTGTTAAGAGAGGCACCTTGGAGTTCTGGAGTGCTTTAGTGTCAGAAACTGCTTCCTCTGGAGAATTAGAAACCAATAAAATGAGCAGCACAGGACTTGGATTAGCAGCACATTCACATCTCCGTGTGGTGCTGCCAGGATGGATCTGCTTTCACTGAGTGCAGGTCTAGCTCTCATAAATCACAGATCCTCTGTGCCAGATGCCTCCTGCTCTGTGCAGAGTCACAGATCGTGAAGGCACAGCCTCTTGCTGCCATGACAAAGATATTGCAAGGGGACACTGCATCTGACGGCCTGCTGCCCACATTGTGATTTCCCAGTCAGCTTTCTGGCAGTGCTCAGCTCAGGTTATGTCACCTTCCTTATCCCTTGGGTACTTGCCTCCAAATTTATCTAGCTGAGAAAAACACCTCCTAGTTACTGCTACTAAGATTGTTTCAGGGAAGGGAAGTGAAGCTCCTCTTGTAACAGCTAAAATAACTACAAAACCAGTGCCAATAGTTCTCCACTTTCAGACTGGTGTTTTGGAGTTGGTTGTTTTTCGTTTTAGGTTGGATTAAGGTTTTTTTCCCCACTAGATATTTTTAGCTCTCAGTATGATCTAAAAGACTGGCCATGCTTCAAGCAAATTAACTGGTATTATCAATCAGTACCAAGCTTGGTGTGGCACATCTGCATTCAGGGGCATTTGCATCTCATGGCCATGGTGAAACTGAAGCTGGTCATTCTTTCAGTGGAGAACAAACCCAATTTGCAGCTGTTCAATGGAACCCCACTTGAGCATCTCTCCTGTATGACATGCTGGGTACATCTTTTTCCACATGGAGCCTACAGTGATTTTTCACCAGCTTGCTTTTTAGCCAGCAGCAGCTTTCTGCCTTCACCCACCATACCCTGTGCCTGCTCCACTTGATTATTGATATGGTTGCCCAGCCTGTTTTTAATAAGTTTTCCCAT
This sequence comes from Cnemophilus loriae, assembly GCA_013397755.1. NCBI lineage: Eukaryota > Metazoa > Chordata > Aves > Passeriformes > Corvidae > Cnemophilus > Cnemophilus loriae. The sequence goes on from VZTF01000399.1 coordinate 452,580, forward strand.
TAGCTAGTTTTTCAGACACAGTTAGACTTTCTTTGGGATTTTGGTTTGGGGTTTTTTTGTCTCCAGAAGGCAGGAATCTATTATAAGACTTACTTTCTGGAGAAAAGAAAAAGAGTGCACTTGCCTGTAAACCTTTTCAGGAGCTGGTAATTATAAGAGCTCCTCTTCTCACCACCTACCTGCCTTCCCCTCAGAGACCAAGATCCTTTGTATTTCAGTCTTACTTTATTTTAACTTCACTTTTCACTTGAAAAAAAGTGACAGCTGGAGAAATCGGTGACTGTTAAACCTTAGCAGCGGGTAGTAATGTCTGCATTTTTATCCAAGAAATTCAAAACCACTTTGTAACAATAATACTAACGAGGAGAAGAATGCTCCAGCACCCATATGGTGCTTTGCACTTTGGAAATGCACTCCTCACATTAAGCAACGCCTCAGTATGCCCAGAGTCTGTAGGTATCACTATTTTATTGCTCTCTTTTTTAGCATTCAGAAATGTATTTGGCCCCCTCATGACATGCCTCGTAACTTCTGCATGGCTAAGCATCCAGTCAGCAGGATGTCCAGGAACAGAGAGCAATTCATCCTCCATTTCTCACTTAATTCCTGGTTGTTACATGCCTTTAACTGAGGATGACGTACTAATCTCATTCGGAAGGCAACTAGTGGAGACCTGTCTTAGTCACAAAGGCAGCATGGACTTGAACACTAGGATGAACTACAATTACCTACTCATAGGAGCACGAGAAGTACATGACTATTTCAGGTTTCATGGTGGGCTAAGAAGCACTTGGGTCATTCATAACACAGATGGGCACCCACAAAGCCAGGAAATTGCACCAGCCTCTCACTTCACTGGTAGATTGCCCAAAGAGTTTTGTCACCTCTCCTTCTTTCCCAGGAGCCAACGGCCTGGCCAACCCACGTGACTTCTTGGTGCCCGTGGCATGGTATGAGGACCACCAAGTGCCAGGGGGCTACACAGTGATCAGCAAGTACCAGGGCAAGCTGTTTGCAGCCCAGCAGGTGAGGATGCCTTGGGAGAACAGGTAACACTGAAGCGCAGTGACTGCCAGTGCATAGCCTGGGATATGCAGCTCAGTAGCACCGATATAGCCTCAGAAAGTCCTGCTGAGTTATGTAGAGCAGAACTGAACCCTTGTCTTCTTGGGTTATTCATTTTCCCAGCTGAGGATCCTCAGTCTGGGAAAAAAGGGTTTGTGAAGACTTGGTTCTCCAAAAGCTCAACAATGGTCTTTGTCTCCATATGTTTATAGAGACAAAGTAGAAATGAGGAGCTGGGGCAACTGTGGAAATCCAGTTTCCTTACCAGAGTGCTGGTGTTGCAGCTGGCCTTGTCCAAGCACTGCCTGAGCACTCAAAAGGTCTTAGAGACCAAACCCTAGAGGGAAGGCTGAGGCTCACCAAGCAGAAATGCTGAGGAAAACCTCATCCTCACAACACTGGGCTGTGCTTAAAGGGCTGCCAGTGTACCTCTAACCAGTACTAAACCCACTTTTCATTTGGGAAAGAGCAGCATCCTGCACATGTGCAGCATGTTGGAAGGCTGTATGTGTTAATCCTCTGTCTCTTTGCTTTGCTAGGATTACTCCCCCTTCAATGTGGTAGCTTGGCATGGGAACTACACGCCATACAAATACCATCTGGAAAAATTCATGGTCATTAATGCTGTTGCTTTTGACCACGCGGTAAGTTCTGGAACTAGGCAAGGCAAAGCAAAACTTTGTGGCTACCGTACCATCCAAACCCACCCTGAGCTCCAGGAGCTCTGCGCCTCATAAAAAATATGTTGTGCTCTATGTGCTCTAAGAAACAGTGTGAAATCTCTTGTGATGCTTTCCCTGGATCCAAACCAAGGTTTCACAGAGGAAGACATCCTCCTCTGTGGTACAAAGACATAACTGGAGGTTGATCAGTTTCTTAAACAGCTCTGTGCAGCTTAGCATAGAATTCCTGTGCCCCGGAGGAGGGATGAATACTGATGCCAACATATACTGTGCAACTCAGCAAAAAGACTGTTGCTTCAAATTCTTGCCTTGATTTATTTCTTGCTATTGGACAGACTCCTTCCTCTGGTTCCTCTGAGTCCAGCACTGAAATTCATTTTGAAGGGCTGGCAGCTTTTATTGTAATAATTTCTAGATCTTACGGAAAATAACTAAAGCCAAAACTAATGTGAGCAGCTCATCTAAAAAGGAAACCAGTCCAGTGGGAGAGGTGCCCACAGCAATGCAAGTGGGTGTGCAAAGAGATTGGAGCATTTCTAGTGAGAAAACCAACAGAAAGTATTGTTTAAAACTCCAGAAAAATCTGCCAGGAGAAGGACAGGTTTGGGATCAAAGCCCATAAAATTATTTTACTGGACTAGAGACTTACAAGCCACAATTTCTCTGCAATTTCTTCTCCGTTCATAAACTAACAGGGCCATGAGGCTAAATGCCTCTAGCAGGATGTTCCTGTCCTCCGTAACTGGCTAAGGAGAAGGTGTGGTTTTGTGGTAGGAGTGTTGGAGACTGCTCCTGGAATTGCAATACCTCATCTTGCAGTGTTGTCCACCCTCCTCATCTATGCTGCCAGCTACAAGGGCCAGGATGGGGAAGGATCGCCAAAGCTGCCCAAAGGAAGAACCATCCAGTCCCATTTCTTGTCCCCCATGTACAGCATGGAATTGTGATGCTGAGTGCTGTCTCCCAGGGTCCCAAATCTCATCCACACTATCAGGTGCAGGTGACAAGAGTGTTTAGGCAAGGGAGTGGCAGTATCAGTCAGGTTTACCACCTGGGTGACCTGAGCAGACAGCTTTGAGCCCTGCTGTGTTTCATGGTTTTTTGCTTTGCTTTTTTTCCAGGATCCTTCCATCTTCACTGTCCTGACAGCCAAGACTACCCGTGCTGGAGTGGCACTTGCTGACTTTGTCATATTCCCCCCACGATGGGGGGTGGCTAACAACACCTTCCGTCCACCTTACTACCACCGTACGTCTGCGCTTTCTTGGTTGTGCCTGAGCCCAGGACTGCGGAAAAGAAACAAGTCTCCATTTATTTGGGAGCATGCGCAGGGAAGCAGCAGTCTGGTTTGTTGTCCTTGGCTCAGTTAGCTTCCTGGAGTCAGTCAGTCCTCCCAGGAAAATGAACAAATCCTAAGATGTTCCTGTTTAAATCATCTCATGAAAACTCAGAGGTGATGGGCTCATTGTATCTGCATAGATGGATGTGTTTGTACTCGAGGGGCTCCCACAGAGCCTGGGTGCATACTGAACTTGGCACTGTACAAATGAGTCAGATATTGTCCTGTCTCCCAGCCATGAATCACTTAATATCTCTTTAGAGTACATAGATAAAGAACAGGAGAAAGGGAAATATCCTATTACAAGTGGTGAGAAGCACAGAGGGGTGTAGATCTGGCACTTGTATGGTGAGATCAGAGTTACAGCAAAGGAGGGAATTGACTCTCCTGAGCCCTTCTTCACCACCTGCACAGTGATGGAGGTACTGATGGTATTTAAGAAGCCAGTGATGAGAAACTGGCTTCTCAGGCAGGGAGTTGGTTGATGTTTTTTGGATTTGGTTGATGTTTTTTGGATTTGGTTGCCATCCCCAGAGCTGGTTTCTTTTTGGCAGTTTTTTGGCTTCGTCTTGGCAGAGCATGGCAACATGTTGCATTGAATGGATGCTACAAATCCAGTTCCTGATGTGGGACTGCCCTTCCAGGGAGAGGATAAGACACCCTGCTCCATGAGATTGAGAGGGAAAGCCTGGCCATCCTGCACCCCTTATGTCAACAGCTAAGAGGCCTCATCTCAGAAGCTATCAAGTGACCATGCTGTGGTTATTTTGAAGTGCTCAGAGGCTTTCTGCACACTTACTAACCACAGTTTAACAGCCAGTTCCTTCTGCTGCTTAGATTATTTCCAAGCACCTCAGAGGCCAGCAGAATTAGCAGCACTTGCAAACATAGCAGGCAGCTGTGCAGCCATCTGAGTAAATCCCCCAGGCAAAGTCCTGCCCTGTCATTCTGCTTTCATTTGCAGTAATGAGGGTGACATGAAAACACATCTCCTGACTGGCTGGTATAGTGCCAAGACACTTTTTCTAAACCTTAAGAGGTGAGACACGTTGCTGGTTAACCACAATGAAGTTGCTGCTCATCAGCAGAACTGTGCTGATTTTACATGGATGCATTGTGAGCCATAGCAAATATGAAGTTGTTCAACCTTGCTTCATCTGTGCTAAAAGACAGAAAGAACTCTCCTTTTCTTGTCCATGTTGTAATGATCGAAGAGTACCCATCAGGATGGCTGAGGCTGCCATAGCTACTCACTTGACCACAGCACCTCAGCCATAAGCTTGAGCACTAAATTTGTGATGAGCAGGTTGGTTGTCTGCTCCGCCCCAGCCATGGAGGGGAAGAGCTTGAGTGGGTAAGGCAGACATTGTGCTAGTCAACTATCAAGACACTGCACATGTTAGTTCCCTCTGAAATTAGTGCTGTGATGAGAATCTTGTTGCATTAAGAGAGGTATAGCAGGACTGAGCAACTCTGGGGTAGAAGTACCATATTGATTTTAACAAGTTCAGTTCTGCTGAACTCCCTTCTCTCCAAGTAGGCCTATTTTGATTGCCAGAAATCCTTTGTTGCCTCCTCTCCTCAGGTGCAGTGGAAAGTCTGTGTTCAGAGAATTTTGATGCACTCAAGAGTTATGGTTTTCATATTTAGTTAACTTTTCCCCAAGTATAGCAACGGTGTTTCAAAAATATTCCTCTTGGACACCATAACAATTTCACACATAAAGGGGGCTGTACAGCTTGTAAATACTGACTTCTCCTGGCCAACATTTACATCTTTTCTTTAGAGGCTGTGAATTACTCCTAAGTACTTCTGAACTTAGATTGAAAATGTCTGACGCAGTTTTTACACCACGGGCATATATTCTGTCTGAGAGAGTTCTTATGTGATTCTCATAATGGTGGCTCCTTCATACTTACTGGCCACTAAGAGATTTTAACTTCACAACAGCCTGCTTGCAGACAACACTATTTAACTAATAGGGAAGGGAGGCACACCTAAGTTGTTTGGGTTCACATATGAAATTTGCAAGCGAAAAAGAAACTGGACTCTGCTCATCTCTTAAGTTCCAGGCTGGTTTCCTACTCACCTGCCCAGTCTTCCCAAGAGATATTAAAATTCCTGTTGCAGACAAATTGGCTATCCAGCTCTCAGGGTCTGTACTGCAGTCTAAATGTGCCAAGTGCAGTACATGAGCAGGTTCAATGAAAAGCTTGTAACTATCCAGTTTTACATGAAACGCTGACAACTTGGGACGAAAATTAATGAATGTTTGCATACATATATAGGCCAACCCTGCTTTGAGCTAAATTAGTTTTGCTGTTAAACATTTCAGACCCTGGATTGTACTTAACAAAGACTGAACTAGTGGTTAAAAAGGGCTATATATAAAATAGCTACGGAAGCATGTCCTGGTTTTGCACAAACTAACTGCTGAGCAGAAAGTTGCCATATTGTTTTGTCAAACTGGGTGTAGTAAAGCTGAAAGCTTGGATGGCAGCTGTTAAAGTACTTTCCTTACAGGCAGCATAACTCAGTAACTACTGAATGACTAGATATAACCATCCTTGCCTAAGTTAGTGGTATGTTACTCTAGTGGTTTCACAGGGCCTACTGAAAGTATTCTTCCTCAGGGAAGGATGGAATTTGGCTTCTTGTCTTTGGGCATACAGTGGTTGTAGAGAAATAGCCAGACAATGCATGAATTAAAAGCATAAAGATAATGAAGTTCCTGACTGCACTGGAGGTGGTAGAAGAGTATCAAAATAATTTCCTGCTTATAACCTGGGACAGCAGAGCAAGCTCTCTCATAAGGCTGTGATCAGGTATTTTAAATCTGTAGCACAGGGATGATAACACAGAACTTCCTTTCCAGTGCCTCACAATCCCTAATCCAAGTCTGTAAAATCAGGTAATACAGTCCACATGCAGGTATATTACTAACACAGCTCGAGATGGTAGGAAAAGCACAGGTCTACCAACGTCATTTAGGGATTGATGGAACCACCTTCATTAGGGTGATTTCTAACGAAAGTCCTTCATTAGGGAGCTCTGTTTCTGAATCCAGGTAATAAAATCCTGTACAACTTTACAAGTATTGCTTGCAGGATCCCTGATGTCCCCTAGCATGATACCCTGTCTAGAAACTTCCACTCCACCCTCTGCTTGGCCCAGCTTAGCTCATGGGTTTCAAGGAGCTCACAGCCTGTCTGTGATCCCTCCCAATCACCCTTCTTTGCAAACTCTTCTCTTTGCCTCCTGCAGGGAACTGTATGAGCGAGTTCATGGGGCTCATCAAAGGCCACTATGAGGCAAAGGAGGAAGGTTTCCAGCCGGGAGGCGGCAGCTTGCACAGCATGATGACCCCTCACGGGCCGGATGCTGACTGCTTTGAGAAGGCGAGCAAAGCTAAGCTGGAGCCGGAGCGGGTTGCAGACGGGACCATGGTAAGCAGCCAAGGGAGCTTGTAAGAGTTGGAATACAGCATGGCATAGGGCCCACTTTTAAACTCAAGCCTAGTACTGTAGCTTCTTGCTGGCAAGTTGGAAAAGTACTTGGACCCAACTGCTGCAGCATTCAGCTCCCTCATCAACGAGCACTGTTCAACTCCCAGGAGCTCCCCTGGAAACATCCAATGCCAGGCAGCTTTGATCATCTGCCCACGTAAACTGCTGCCTGAGCAGGAAGCTGGGAATTTCATTTTTGTCTTAGCCTGTGGGCAAAGAAACAAAACACCCTGACTGTTCTCCTGTCTCTACCCCCTAAAATCTAATGATGATCATCAACAGACCTTGAACTAGAGCTTTTGGAACAACTGGCTTTCCTGGGCATGCAGGGAGTCCAAAGTCACTCCTGAGACCTGACTAATACCAGCATTGCATTGCCAGATCTGAAGACTATTCTCCCCAAGTTGGTCAGGCTGAAGACAGAACCTGGAAGTACTGGACCATGTATACAAATCCTGTTTGTGGTAGAGCAGACACTTTGCGTGGATTTAAATTTTCCCTCTTTTACCCTAACCTACCTTTCCTCTTCCCAACAGGCCTTCATGTTTGAATCATCCCTCAGCCTTGCTGTCACCAAATGGGGCCTCCAGACCTCCAATCGCCTAGATAAAAACTACTACAAGTGCTGGGAACCTCTGAAAAGCCATTTCAACCCTAAATGCAAGTAAAGAGAAGTGCTTGCTGTATGTAACATGAGTGAAGGCAGGGAAATCCAGCATACCTACGTGTGATGGCACAGTCAACTCGGGCAGTGCAGAATGCTCTAGCACAGAATGGCACTTCCACCAGCTACCAAGCCACGAAAATGATTATCCCTAAGGAACGTGGGAAATGCAGTAAAACACATCATTATTCTTCACTTTCAAGTATGCAATTAAAGCTTTCCTGGTGACATGCTGAAGCTGAAATACTTGCATGGCTCTCACCACATGTAACTGGTGTGAAAGCTGCACCTTGCGAGGACACGAGGTGACAGCTAGCTCCTGTTCACAGGGCCTCCTGAAAATATAACCCAATGTGTCTTTCCCAGGGAGAAGCTAGGGACTGACAAAGCATTGTACGCTGTCTGTATGGGAAGAGCTTTATAAACAGAGCTGAAGGCTCTACCAGGCCTAAGCCCACTATCAGAGCAAGCCACTTCAACCTGCTCATCCATGGAGGGTTGCCAAGGAAAGACTTGGTTGTCAGAAAAGTAGACAACAAATGAAAAAAGGTTGGAGAATCCAAAGCACTTCACTGCTAAGTGAGGGAAAGTTTCTATTCCACACTCCAGCCATCCTGAAATATTGACTTGTTTGTCAGCACTTGACAAATTCTCTCCCTAGTTCTGTGCTAATCTGCAGCATGGCAAATGCGAAAGGGCTTCTCTGGCCAGTCCAAGCATTTGATCCTGGGAAGGTACCTGGAAAAAAGCTCAACTGCAGACATCATGGAGAACCTCAACACTGATTGGAGTATGCAAGCCTCACGCCCAGCTGGTGAATTCCACAGGGTGGAGGCAGCAAGCAAAGCCCCAAGTAGAGTGGGAACCAGGAGCACCAGGCACCCCACACTTCAGGCCTGTACTTTAGCATGTACCCACGTGGAAGTTTCTAAACTTGGTGCCACCAGATCTATGTTTCTTACTTCCCAAGAGAAGCAATTTTCCAAAAGAGAAAGTAATGTAGACCTGTGACACACAGTTATCATTCAGTTACATCCATCATCAGTTTCAGATCTGCACCAGGTCCTTGGGGAAAAAAAAAAAGCATCAGCTTTGAGCAAAGTATTATAAAATCTACACAGAGATGTTTACTCTAAAATAGCCAATTCAGAAAAGGACGTTTGGGAGAATCAATTTGCCAGAGAAGCTGATTTAATCAAACTGATCCAGAGATAAATGAGGTCTAAATGTTTCACAGGCAGAGAGGAAGAGCTTGTTTTCTTTTTGGGACCTAAATTATCATTCAGTGACCTGCAGGCTTGAATTTGTCTTGTACAGATACATCACCAAAGCATATATGGGTGGTAACATATCAGTCAAGGGTAAAATTTCATACAGCACATTCACTTTCCTAACTTCACCCTAGATATCTGAAGGGAAACTTCTCTTTCCTTCCTCACTGCACCCAGCACCACTGCCTCAAACGCCAACCCCACCTCCAGCAGCATGGCACGCTCATTCCTAGCAAGGAAACAGCTTGGAGAGTTCTGGAAATAACAAGAAAGAAAAGTAGGGCAGCCTTTCCCCAAGCACCACGCTCAAATCTGCAGGGATGTAGCATCAGAGACTCAGGGCTGGAAAGGAAAGGGCTGTGGCAGGTGCCGCGAGCATCAATCCAAGGTTGGCCTAAAAGACCAGAGGCGCTGTGCTCATCCACAACCCATCCCGAAGCATTTGCTCAGCTGGCCTGAAACAAATACAGCTGCAAGGGAGAATTTACATGTGTGGCAACTCAAGTTCCAATTAGCTGAGGAAATGGGTCCTGGGAGATCAAATTAGTTTGTGGCAGCAAGAATAGCTAATTTAGCATGCTCAGACAAGCAATTATTTCTTTCCCTAAATACCACTCTCTCCACGCACTGATGCCTCTCTGCACCGATCCACAGCCCTATCTTGTAATATCATTTGTGACAGTCTTTTAGGAGCTATTCTGCAGAGAATAATCCTGGTTTGCTTTAGTTAAACTAGCAGAACAAGCTGCAGAAACTGGTGCAAAAGGGTTGCTGGGAGCACATATGGCATTGCAAAACCAGGGCACCAACTAGTCCAGCTTCCAGCATTAGTGCCAAGCTCCACACAACCCACATGTTTCATAGCCCACACAAGAAAGAGCTGCAATAGGAAACACTTAAAAAAATAATATGTAAAAAAAAAAAAAACAATGAGGTTGATTTTATTGAGGGTGACTGAGCAGAGGCACAGGTTGCCCAGGGAGCTTGTGGAGTCTTCACCTCTGGAGATACTCAAAAGCCACCTGTACATACATGGTCCTGGACAACTCACTTTAGGCGGCCCTACTTGAACAGAGGGTAGGACCCAGATGACCTCCAGAGGCCCCTTCCAACCTCAGCCACTTCATGATTATGTGGAAAAGCTCATCAACTAACTCTGCTGGAGAGTGACTGCAAATGGCCCATATTTACATCTTTTACATCATGAAGGAAAAGGATGCAGTAGACCTGTTTTTGCTGACTTCACACTGGCTGCTTTCCCAGCAGGCAGAGGGAAGTTTTCAACTTCTGTATGAGACTGAGCTTCTGGCATGAACCTCAATGCCTGGGAAAAAACCACTCCCATAGTCTCTGAAGAATGAGGGTTGTTTGGATCATAATGGCACCTACAGGCCACGTAAAAATTCAGGTATGCATCAAAAATCTTTTCCTTGCACTTACACCTCGGTACATTGGCAGTAACAATTCCAGAGTCCTCTATACCAGTTGACCTGGGCAGGAAAAACTTGTGTTCTTAGAAGAATAAAGAGAAAAGGCATCTTCGCAGGCCTAAGATTCAGTTATGCTTGGTGCTGGATTTTTTTTTTTTTTAAACACAGCCCCCTTACAGGGATGAATTCTCCTATACTACAAGAGAATCAGTGTCAAAGTAAAAATCCTTATCTTACACTTCTTGTCTCTCACTCACAGGAACCATAGAATTAGTGGAAATTCTAGTTACATATAGCATGACAATACTGAGCTCACTATTTCCAAATCTAGTAATTTTATCCATAAGTTTATTGCAATAAACAAATACATGGTTTAGGCTTGTAGTTCATTAGAGAAAAGAAAAATTAACTCAGCTTATTGAGAGCAGTCAGGCAGACTCCTAAGTTCTTAAAAGGTATCACAGAACTTGCCTATTATCCAGTTAGGGCAAACCACACAGCCAAACTGACACCCCCAGCCAAAGTGACACCAAGAAGAAATACCCAGAAGGCAAGCAGTCGTTCCTTTAGGAAACTGCTTTGATCTTGCTTAGCATTTTAGCCTGCTAGTAATTTTAAACTTCAGCCATCTTGGACAGCAGCAACTTCCATGGTTTAAAAGGATCCTCTGTATGTACACCGAAAGAGTACAGTGGCTGAGTTCCAGACACCCTCTCTGTATCCATCTGGTTTAGATATAAAGATCCTACATTTTTGCACTTCCCATGATTTTTAAAGACGCAAGACAACGAACAAGCAATTAAGATTTATTCTTATGACAGAGAAATGTCATCACATAATGCATCTTATTTTATTTATATCCCATCAACATCACTGCAGTTCCAGGAACTTAGAAGAATACACTGAAGGGTGGTCGCTTGTATTTACCTTCCTGGATACGCTTCTCTTTACGATCCTGTGGAAGAAAGAGAACATTTATCATTATCCCGCTTGAGAAGGACTTTCGATCAGCCTGGGATAAGAGAACAGCAGCTCTAGTATTTCAGCATGGACTACATGAAGGTAGCACCATACAGGATTTTAAGGGTCTTTTTCACCCTCAATGATTCTATGAGCACAGATGGTTTAAAAGTAAAAGATAACAAGGCACTTGGCTGCACCCACTAAAGACCTGCTCAGACTGACCTCACATCTAGGTACTCTCACAGGCCAGCAGGGACCAATTCCTGTAAGGCATTTTTCACCAAACTAGCTGTGTCTCAGATAATTTGTACCTTAGTTTCTACCTCCTCCTTCTGGCTGAATAATCCGTTTTAGAGATCTAATTATGGAGAAACTTCTTAATAACTTGCCTAAAAGTGCCTGTGCTCACTTCCTACCCATTTGTACCCCACTCTACAATCACGCACCTTTCTGACAGGTACCATTACAGTACACAGGCACTGCAGATGATGCCCAGATTCCTTCTGCTGGATAAAACCAGAAGATTTATTTAAGTCCTGGCAATTTCTCTCTTGCTTTCCCAGACACACAGCAAACACTCCTCAGAGAAAAGACTATGACTATTGTGCCTTATATACTACCAGGAAAATGAGAAAAATCCCCAAACATCACTAAAGGTACTGGAACAAAGGAAAGTGAATTATCCTGGACACTAATTAAAGACTTCAGCATGACAAAATACTGCAGAGGTACTGAAGTCTCAGGAACATTTATAACAACATGCTCAGTGTGTTTCCTAAAACCTGAATTTTCGATTCACCCTAGCAAACAACATTCCCTACAAATATTCTGTTAATTTATGTTAGTGCTTCATGGTTTATGACTTGATCTAAAAGGCTACTTCTGTGCAAAAGAGGGAAATAAAAGTGTTTTACAACAGCCACAAATTCTCTACTAAAAACAGCCACTGTCTGCCTGCTAGCATTTTTTTATGTATGTATACAGCTGAGTTTTTTCATAATGATCTACCATTGCTCAGATTCTGACACTCACAGTTTAGGAGTTAGAATGGAAGCAAGATAAACCTTCCAAAATATTAAAACAGCCAGCTGAGATCAGACACTGCAATTAGCATAATTACTCCTTCCCATTTGCTTCACGAAATTAGGGAAATGGTCAAGCAATTGCACAGAGACATTGCTAGGTCTGTCATCCATAAGCTTTCTTTGTATTTTAAATTTAAAAAGCAGAGTTAATGCACGTCAACTGTTGAAAATAAAAGTAACTTATGATTAATTTTCACTGTCAGAGCTACAGAGACCTTTGTGACTGCAAAATAGCCTGATCAGGCAAACTGTGACTGGCCATACCCTCAAGGGTACCATAAAGGGCTCAGAAAAACAGGACTCTGCAACCAGTAACAGGCTTTCAGACAGCAGGCTCGCTATCAGCCTTCCTTCCCTCATTACTTCAGGGGTATTAATCATTCTTAGGCGCATGAGGATCCCACAAATTGAGACTCCAAACACATCCACATTTCACAAGCTAGTGTTTGTGGTGTTCGCTGATGTTCGGCGTTGTCGGCCGACTTACCCTGTCAGCTTTTAAGACAAAGATCCAGAAGAGGAGGGGGCCTAACGCGTAAGCAGCTCCTAGAAAGGACGTCTTGGGTGTCGGGCGGAACGTAGGGTAGACGTTCTGCGACTTCGCATAGGCCCAGCGGACCAGGGCGGGGTTTTCCTGGGGTGCAAAGAGAACGGCGGTGAGGCCGGCGGGGCTCTGCAGTGGCCCCTCCGCCCGGGGACTGAGGCCAAGGCACACCGGGAAAGGCGCCAAGGTCACGGGGAGGGCGGGCAGCGTTCTGCCGGCACGGCCCCGGCCCCAAGCACGGCCCCGGCCGCAGGCGCCGGCCCCGCTCCGGGACGCCGGCGGGTGAGGCGGCCAAGCCCCGCGCTCCTCCCGCTGCCCCCTCGCCCCTCTCCGTCCCCACTCACGATGACGGCGGGCGGGCTGGGGTTGTTGAGCTGCAGCTGGTACTGCCGTTTGAGCCGGGAGCGGATCGCCAGGCGCTCGGCCTCGGCGCGCAGCTTTTCCGACGATGTGTCGTAGGTGTCGGGGTTGAGCTCGGCGGGCACCGAGACGAAGCGGTTCGCTCCGTACCGCTTGGCCGCCGACGGAG